>SNVD02006933.1:0-27454 GCA_013180625.2 Boswellia sacra | reverse complement strand
AAACTTTAATGAAGAAATATGGACTAACCCATAAAATTTCTACACCTTATCACCCACAAACAAGTGGACAAGTTGAATTAGCTAATAGGGAGATAAAACAGATCTTATAAAAAACGGTCAACCCAAATCGTAAAGATTGGTCTTTAAGACTTAATGATGCACTTTGGGCTTACCGAACTGCTTTTAAAACATCATTGGGAATGTCTCCTTATAGACTAGTTTATGAAAAACCTTGTCACTTCCCTATGGAAATTGAGCATAAAGCTTATTGGGCTATTAAAACATTCAACACAAATTTGAATGATGCTTGCAAGTTACGTAAACTCCAACTAAGTGAACTTGAAGAAATCAGGAATGAGGCTTATGAAAATTCTAAAATCTACAAAGAAAAAATGAAGGTTTTTCATGACCAATTCATTGTTAGAAAATCTTTTGAACCTTCACAAAAAGTTCTTTTGTATGATTCAAGATTGCATTTGTTTCCTGGTAAACTTCGGTCTCGTTGGACTGGGCCTTTCATTGTAAAAAATGTTCTCCCTCATGGAGCAGTTGAAATTGAGAACCCAAAGAATGGTAATGTGTTTAAAGTTAATGGACAGCGGTTAAAACCATTCTTTGAAAATTTTGCCCAAAACGAAGAGTCCATTGCTGTAATCGATCCTTTTTAAGGATTGATTTTTCCCGGTCAAGTGGCGGATACGTACTCCGTGACATTAAAGCGGTTTTTTCTTTTTTTTCAGTGTCCTAAAAACTGTTGCTCACCTTGCATCCATTTTCTTCTCTTCTCTCTCATTTTCTTCACATGGATACCATTCTCTCAAAATTGCACAAACAATTTCCCTCTCTTCCTCAAAATGATTTGCTTAAAATTTATAAAGCTCGTGCAGAAAGACTAAGGTGGTTGATGCGTAAGGGTATTCCTGCTGATTTAAGATGGTTAATTGAAGCCAAGGTTCGATTCTCTTGTGAGTTTTCAGATAATCTTGTTTCCCATATGCCAGGTTTGGGAAAAAGCTCTTATGCCAAAAAGCGAAGAGCAAAAAGGTTACAAGTTTGTACAGATGTGCAAGATGGACTTGTAACCAGCGTTGCCGCTCCTTGGGATATTTGTCTAACAATCGAGAGGATAAACTACAGTTCATCAAGAATGGACTGAGTAAGGAGTCTTTGGATGATATCCGAACGACTCTTGAGACGCATTCTTGTGGACTTGTGCAGCGTGAAATTTTTAATTTGTGGACACAATTCCGAGATGAGCAGGAACGCTATAGTCTTGGGAATCTGACTCAAAACGACCCTGTTTGCCAGTTTATAAGAAAACTGGATGGGAAGCATATCCCCAACTCATAGAAGGTGTTTAAGCCGTTTCTGGACGTAAAACCAGAGGAAGATGTGAGCCACAGTCACAACTACCTGTACATATGCATGCGTGCCATCATTTTTGAATTTTAATACCTCATTGCTGTCATTTTTGAATTTGTATCTTTTGTTTGACTTATGGTGTCTTATTTCATCATCTTTTGACCTTTTTTTTGCATTATTGTCAACTTTTTCAACAAACAATCGAGCTACCTAGATAGATATCATCATTAACATACCTTTTTGCACTCCATAAATACCACATGTCTTGTTCTCTTCTTCACACATAGTTAGAGAGTCACATAGACATGGAGGGAACTTCAAAACGTCGAATCCAAAGGATATGTGTATTCTGTGGATCTCGACCAGGTAAAAGTGAAGAGTTCGTAGAAGTAGCGAATTATCTTGGTAGGCTACTGGCTGAAAGAAAGATTCATGTGGTTTATGGGGGAGGTAGCCTCGGTTAATGGGTTGTGTGTCAACAGCTGCACATGTAGGAGGTAGTCAAGTTTAGGAGTTATTCCTAAAGCTTTGGCTGTAGAAAGCATTGTTGGAAAAACGGTTGGGAAGGAGTTACAGGTCTCCTCTATGCATGAACGCATGGCACATATGCTCATCAATTCAGATGCCTTTATTGCTTTACCAGGTGGCTTTGGTACTTTTGAAGAAATTTTTTAAATTGCCTCTTGGGCCCAACTGAATCTCCATCAAAAACCCATAGGTTTGTTGAATGTCAAAAATTTCTTTGATCCTTTGATAAGTTTTGTTGATGCAGCTGTGGAACAGAATTTTATCCCTCATTCAGCGAGAAAGATCCATTTTTGCCACTTCTACTGGTGAGCTACTTGACAAATTACAAGAAGTTGAGTATGAACCTGACCCAGCTAGTACTCAAATTAATTGGGCAGGAGGGCAAAACAAAAAGTGCAAATTGGATTTGAATCTCCGTTTGTAATTTTTTCTTTTTGTCCTTTATTTTATTTTATTTTATTTTTAGCATGTTATTTTATGAGTCTTTCAGGTCATCTCTCTTGAATAACAGAAGCTTCAGGTAATGTCTCCTATACTTTATCTCTCTACATTTAAACATTGAGGACAATGTTTCATTTGGTTGGGGGGGAAGGATAGTAGACATAAGTGTGTCTTGAAATTTTACTTTTTCTTGCAAAAAAAAAAAAAAAGAAAGCGAGTTAGTAATTAGATTCAGAGTGCGGTGTAAGGAGTTCAAATCCTCTTGAGACGCATTCTGGGTCAGGAATGGCAGAGTAGGGAGGACCAGTTTGAACTCTTGAAACCCATTCTAACCAATTTGTCATTTTATTCTTGCATTTTTTGAAGACTTATTTGATATTATTTAGTCTTGATTTTTGAATTTTATAACAAGAAGGTCTTATTCATTTCACTTTGAATCATTCAAATCTATGAACTCTCACAACCTTATCATTTAATAAATTGTGTGCTTATGTGCTCATTAAGCAAGTATCTATGAATCTTTCTTCACACACACACATACCTTGATGTATGATTGTGGGTGGCGAAATGAAATATTGCAATATTTGAGTTCTTTTGTTTTGTTTATGAAAACAACAAAAGGAAGGGGAAAGTTTAAAAAAAAAAAAGAAAAAAATGAAAAATGAAAGAAAAAAAAAGAAAAAAGAGAGAAAGTAATGGTGGATAAGTGGTGCGTTCGAAACTAACAAGTATGCTAGTCGCACAAGTAATAAAGTGATGAGTGAGATATCGTTCCCACGAGGATTGATTCTAATTAAATTTGTTATTTTTGAGCAACAATAAACTAAATATGGGGGGTTTTGTTGAATGATTAATTAAACTGAATACGAAGGCAAATAAAGAATAACACAACACAATATTAAATGAATTGAAAATTCAATGAGAGACACTTGGTTAAGGGTTCTTTCTCTGCCACAAGATATGAATTTGTGAATTAACATAGAATTGTAATCCAATTACAGCATTGAAGTTATCAACCGTAGATAACAACAAGCTCTGTTATCCCAATCTTTCCTTACTTTGTTGTTAAATAAAACAAGCTCTTTATTTAATCTCTATCCATTAAACAACCTAGAACAAGCTCTCTAAGTTTAATTCAATAGAAGCATTACGATGAGAAAGATAGGTTGATCTAAGCAATAATCACACAAGTTCGGATTATTTAACCTAGGTTGTATTTTCCAATTGCAATCTCTGATCACAATTTTGCTACTAATGATTGGAAATTCATGACAATTACGGATCAAGATTTCTAATCTAGCAATAGACAACAACAGATTATATTCAGTTGGCCATTCCAAATACAATCAGTAAGCAATCATAAGCATTAGATATGGGAAAATACAAGCAACTTCAATTAGAGAATTGGATAACAATTTCTTACACAATCAACTCACAAAATCCATATCAAGGGCTTTGAAATCACCCTCAACCAATTCAGATTTAGTTACACATATTCAATCAGAATAACAAATACAATACAGAGAAATTCCAGAATTGAAAAGGAAAGAAAGAACTTAGCAAATTCTTTGAAAATCTTCTTGTAGATGAATCTTCTTGGAATTGTAGTTCCTCCTCTTTCAAAATCTTCTTTCTCCTTCAAGAACTCCAAGGGATGAGAGAAATCCAGAAATGCAGCCTCCTCCACGTTTTCCCCTCTTCAAGTTATGAAAATAAAACCCTAAAATGTGTTTAAATACTCTGCTACAGTAACCTGCTACAGTGTCCCGTATTATACATGCTACAGTGATTTGTGGAATTACATTTCTATACTTCTCACACTGTTTTGATTACAACTTTGGTACACTGAATGGATTTATAAACCGTAAATTTCTCCAGAAAATAGACTTCGAGAGCTTTCCAACGGTATATAATATGTCATCGGGTTCATTGTATATCAATACAATTAAATCCGAGAAGATGGTTGACTAGCAGAGGTGAAAATGAAGGGTTTTACTCCATTTTTGTGCAAGTTGCTCCAAAACTCCTACAAACATCAAAACCACACAAAAACATAAAAATACCAAGGAATATAGCAAAGAAACATGGACGAATTGATATGAAAATGATACATAAATAGATACTTATCAATAAGTTTGGTCTTGTAGCCTCCTTAATTCGAGCAATTAAGCCCGAGGGGTGCCTCAACACCTAATACCCTAAGACCAACTGGTTTGGGAGCTATTGGCCCAAAGCTCGCTACATGGATTAAGGAGAAAGCTTAATGGGATTGAACCTTGCACTATCCACAAGTTTCTAAGCAAAAATGAAGCATCGACAACCCGAGTCGTTAAGCTCGTAGGGGTGTCTTAACACCTAATGCCCTAAGGCCAACTGGTCTGGGAGTCATTAGCCTAAGGCTCGCTACATGGGTTAAAGATGCATTCTTTCAAAAAAAAAAAAAAGAAAAAAAAATGTATAAAATGAATGAATATCCCCTACCTAAGGTTGTTAGCCTTAACAAATACTAGAACCGATATGGCTTATTTCTAATAAGCCCCATAGTCATGTGTCAACTGAGCACAAAAGAAGGTTTGTGGATATCTTGACTGAAGGGTACATGAGTCATTTAAAAAAAAAATCAGTTGAGAGTTTGTTTATTTGGATAAAATCAAGGAGAGTGCAATAATGACCACCTTGGATGTAAAATCTATAAATCACTTCTAAATAATAACGCTTTAATTGCTAGGGACTAGCAATAAGCTAGTTGGGGGTGTGATGAACACTTAAATATGCATGTTTAATAAGAGTTTAGTTCATCATATTGCATTAATAGTGTCATTAAATTTCTCAACTTAAGCATATTTGTAGCATTTGCATCTTTGGAATTAATTTCTCTTAATTTTGGTTTTGTTACAGGTTCGGTAAAATGGGCATAACTCTCTATTTATAGATCAGAATGGTGCAATTCTTAATGTTTTGGAAAGCTGATTTAATTTTCTACAAGATTTCATTTCACAAGCATCATCAAATTCGGGCTCTTAGTGGACCAAAATTGGGCTTGAAGTGAACCCATCTACAGTCTCGCCCAGTCTGACCAGGCCTCAGTATTTGGACCGTATCTCTCAAAATACGTATCCAAATTGTGCAAATCAATATGTTCTAGAAAGATGAGAGAAATATCTACAAATTTTATGAAGACATGTGATTAAAATTCACAACATTTCGATGTCAAAATTGATGGTCAAAGTCGGTGCCTAATGATCCCAATTGTCAAAGATATTTACAACTAATATTTGACAATTATGCCCTTGTAATTTGACAAGTTTGCCCCTGGATGTATCTATAAATAGAGGTGCCTTGTGACCCATCTTGGCCTTGGCTGGAACATTTTGGCTTTGGCTAGGATCTTGCATTGTGTTTTGTGTGTTTATGTTGTTAATGAATTTTCTTTTTCTTGCATTTTATTTTCTTTCTATTATAATGTTCTTCTAATTTCTCTTTTGCTAAGGTGAAAGGGTGAAACCCTTGATATGAGAATAAGGATTCTCTATACCCTTAATATGTGCTTAATAATCTTAATCTTATAATGTTTATTCAATATGATTTATATTTAATTTCTTAATCAATCTTGACACCACTCGTAAAGTGGAGGTCTTGATCCATTGTCGACAATCCTTGGCACATCAAATGCTTGGATCCTTTCTAGATGATGTATGGTTCTTCCTTACCGACACGAATCTAGTTAGGAACCTTGATTTGTTGTAGACATATGGTGATTGGCACATTGGATGCTTGAACCCATTTACAAGAAGTGGTATAAATATTGGTAATGAAACAAATATAATTCATATAACTAAAATGTGTTAATTATCCTTATTTGAAATATCAAGGGCGGATCCCCTAACCTTAGCCTTCATTGTTATTGTGTTAATTCCTCTTGTATTTTAATTATTCTATTGTTTATGAACTTTTTATTTTATTTACTATGGTAGGTTCTACCACCTTATGAAATTGTTCTTTAATTTACTATGGTTGGTTATACCACCTATTTCCATGGATGGTTTTACCTCCTCTTGCTTTTTGTTTTATATTTGAATGATCGGTAATACCACCTACCATCTTACATATTTATTGATATTATCTTGTCACCTCTTCGAATCATCCATATCACATTTGCTTATCTTATAATTTGTAACGCTAAAATCTCCTTCCTCGTGGATTGACCCCGGTCTCACCGGGTTTTATTACTTTGACACTCCTATACTTGGGAGGCAATCCTATTTTCGGATGTGTCATATAACATGTCTCCTTTAAATTTCTAGAGCCAAATAAGGTCATATGCCCACTCAAAATAACTTAATTCTTTAACTCAACAATTCTGCCAATGCATTCATTTCATTGAACAGTATAGACTTAAAAATTTGTAGGAATTGTAATCCTACTCAGTTGGCTATAAAAATTTACAAGCTGGTATATAACACATATATGTACCTCCATACCACAAATCATGTCTTTTCAAGCGGTTTAAGTCATTCAAACCCAACTATATCTTACTGCCTTGTTTTGGAAACTAAAAATTCCAGTTTTATCATGCCAAACTTAAAAATTCATAACAATTCATACAGAGCTTCAATCTTAGTGAAAATTTGCGGCCTCATATCTGACACAAAAAAGGACTTGCATACCAAAAATCAGGTAATTCTACAAAGATTTGGACCTTCAACTAAAATCGTTTTCCCCTACTCTGTTCTATAACAGGGGAAATGTGTAATTCCATACCAGAAGTTCAAAAATTCGCTACAATTCACATACTTTGAATTTTTTAGAGAATTCAATTTTTATACACTCCTAGCATGTCTATTTTCATCAATAAAACTTTCAAAACAAGAAAACATTTCCCTAATTTTTAAGAATTTTTGGAATATACACTGTTCAGTATAAAAACACTGCAGGATTTGAACTAAACTCTCATTTCTAGCATTGTATCCTCATCCCTTTACTTAGATACATTCAAATCTCATTCAAATTCACATTTTCACACAATTTTCAGCATACCAAACAACAATTCTCATACTCACATCACAGGCCATAGGAATTCTTGCAGATATATAAACAATAAAACAAGAAGCAAGAAATATAAACAATAAAACAAGAATTCTAAAGAAGAGATGAGTTCTTACCGCTTCTTCCTTTCTTCTCCTTCCTTTCCTTGGGTTCTTAGTGGTTTGTGTGAAAAATTTTGAGAGAGTAAAGAGCTGGGAACGTATAAGTAAGGAGAAAAAATGAAAGAATTCTAGAACTCCCCCCTTTTATAGACAAAGTTTAGTCCTTCTCTCCTTTTTTACTACCATTAGGCCCATCATTCTCTCATTTATTACACTACAATTTTATATATATCACATATACATTAACATATATTAATACACATATATTCATAATATCTGACACAATGTATATTACAAAATTTAAGATGTTATAACTCTACCCCCTTAAAAGAATTTCGTCTCCAAAATTCGACATTGTCATTCAAATAGGGAGGGGTATTTGGTACACATTTCTTCCTCTAACTCCCAAGTTGCTTCCTCTACGGAGTGATTTGCCTAGAGTACTTTTGCTAATGGTATGTTCCTCTTTCGTAGTTCATGTTCTTTGCGATCGACAATCCGAATCAGTCTTTCTTCATATGTAAGATTGGCTTTCAACTCTGGAAGTTCAGAACTTAACACATGAGATGGATCTAGAATAGACTTTCTTAACATGGAGACATGAAAAACATCATGCACTCCAAACAATAAAGGTGGTAAAGCAAGTCTATATGCTGCTTCTCCAATCCTTTCTAGAATCTCGAAGGGACTAATATATCTCGGACTTAATTTCCCTTTTCTTCCAAATCGCATCACTCCTTTCATAGGGGTAACTTTGAGGAAGACTTTATCTCATGCTTCAAATTCTAACTTCTTTCTTCGCTTATTTGCATAACTTTTTTGTCTGCTTTGTGCTGCATTCATTTTGTCTTTCACTTTTCGGAGATATCACATGTTTGTTGCACAATTTCAGATCGAAGTATCTTTCTTTCGTGAACTTCATCCCAATGGATGGGTGATCTACACTTCCTCCCATACAAGGCTTCATAAGGGGCCATTCTGATTATGGATTGATAGCTGTTGTTATGCAAATTCTACCAAAGTCGAGTGTCTGTTCTAGCTATCCTTGAAGTCCAACATGCAAGCTCTAAGCATGTCTTCCAGAATCTGGATGGTCATTTCCGACTGACCATCTGTTTGAGGGTGAAAAGCCGTACTAAACTTCAGTTTGGTGCCTATGGCCTTATGCAAACTTTTCCAAAACTAGGAGGTGAATCTTGAGTCTCGATCAGAAATAATGGATACCAGTACTCCATGTAATCTAACAATCTCATTTACGTAGAGTTGAGCATATCTGTCCATAGTGAAGGCAGTGCGCACAAGAAGGAAATATGCTAATTTCATCAACCAGTCTAAATTTTGCGTCACATTCATTTCTAGTCCTCGGTAGACCTACAACAAAATCCATAGTGATGTGTTCCCATTTTAATTTCGGTATCAATAGTGGATTAAGTAATCTCGATGGTCTTTGAGGCTCAACTTTAACTTATTGGCAAACCAAGCATTGTTCAACAAATTGAGCTACCTTCTTTTACATACCAACCCACCAGTAGTTATTTCGAAGATCCCTGTACATCTTTGTAAAGCCAGGATGCACTTAATAAGGAGAGTTATGTGCTTTATTCATAATTTCTCGTTTTAATTCCATCATATTAGGCACATACAATCTTCCTTCGAAATATAATACCCTGTCAGAAGAGATAACGAAACCTGGCCTCTTTCCAAAAGGAACTTTTTCCATCACCTTCTTCAAAAAGGCATCTTCACGTTGACTCCTCTTATTCCTCTCATTACAGTGGGTTACACGATCAATGATGCCAAGTGTAGGTATTCATTTGGCTGAACAATCTCAATAACAAATTTCTCCAGATCCTGTATTATTAGCCGTTGTGTGGTGATTAGAGCAGCCATATGTCTAGAAGACTTCCAACTCAAGGCATCCGCCATAACATTCGCTTTTCCGAGATGATAATTGATAACACAATCATAATCCTTAACCAATTCAAGCCATCGCCTTTGCCTCATATTTAATTCCTTCTGAGTGAAGAAATATTTAAGGCTCTTGTGGTTAATATAGATCTCACATCTTGCTCCGTACAAGTAATGCCTCCAAATTTTTAATGCAAACACCACGGTTGCAAGTTCTAGATCATGAGTAGGGTAATTCGTGTCATAGCCTTTTAATTATCGAGATGCATAGGTTATAACTTTGCCATTTTGCATCAAAACACATGCCAACCCATTCTTAGAAGCATCACTATATATCATAAATCCCTCTGAACCAGAAGGAATGGTCAGTACAAGAGCAGTCACCAATCGGTTCTTGAGTTCCTGGAAACTCTTTTCACAATCTTTCGACCACACAAAAGCTATATTCTTCCTGGTTAACTGTGTTAATGGCGAGGCTATCCTGGAAAAACCTTCAAAGAATCTCCTATAGTGCCCGACCAATCCCAAAAAACTTCGTACTTCAGTTATATTAGTTTGTCTCGACCACTTCACAATAGCTTTCACTTTATTTGGGTCTACAGAGATTCCATCACCTGAAATAATATGAGCCAAAAAGGAAATCTGATTAAGCCAAAACTCACATTTCTTGAATTTGGCATACAATTTCTTCTCTCTCAATATCTGTAACACCATTCTTAAATGCTCTTTATGTTCTTCGAAATCCTTAGAATGCACCAAGATATCATCAATGAATATAACGATAAACTTGTAAAAGAATTCCTTAAAAACACGATTCATAAGATCCATAAAAGCTGCCGAAGCATTCGTGAGTCCGAAAGACATCACCAGGAATGCGTAGTGCCCATACCTCATTCGAAAGACAGTCTTGGAAATGTCTTCCTTTCTAATCTTTAATAGATGATATCTAGATCGAAGATCAATCTTCGAAAACACACTTGCCCCATGTAACTGATCGAGTCTATCATCAATCCTTGGAAGTGGATACTTATTCTTTATAGTGACCTGATTCAATTCATGATAATCAATGCACGATCTCATTGTTCTATCCTTTTTCTTCACAAACAGAACTAGTGCTCCCCAAAGTAGAGTCACTGGGATGGACGAAACCCTTATCTAGTAACTCCTGTAATTGCTGCTTCAGTTCCTTAAGTTCTATTGGTGACATCCGATATGGAGCTTTGGATATAGGAGTAGTTCCGGGTAAAAGATCAATAGTGAATTCAATCTCTCGATCAGGAGGAAGTCTAGGTAATTCTTCTGGAAATACATCTGTAAATTAATTTACCACTTGAATGTTCTGAATACTCTTCTCTTCCTTTTGTGTTTCCATAACATACGCCAAGAAACCCATACATCCCTTCGAGGTTGAGACAATCCTTGGCAATGAAATTATGTCCGTCCCGACAAAACTGTACTCCAACCCGATTAGGGTATAGAATACCACTTTCTTCTCAAAACATTTGACATCTGCATATATTTAGATAGCCAATCCATACCCAGAATCATATCAAAATCACGCATCTCTAAGATGATTAGATTGGCCTCTAACTCCTTACTGTCTATTTTAATTGGGCAGGATTTCAACTCTTCTCTAGCACACAATGTCGTTCCTGAAGGAGTAGAAACACACATCTCAACATCCATAATTGAGGGTTTTACTTTCACTTTATTAGCAAAAGTATGAGACATAAATGAATGAGTGGCACCCGAGTCAAACAATACATAAGCATTGTGACCAAGAACAGAGATAGTACCAGAAACAATGGATGGAGCTTCCCGAGCTTCGATGCTAGTGAGGGCATAAATTCTTCATTGTGCTCGTGGTTCTCTATCCTAAGCATTTTGAATTATACTAAGAGCATTTGGAGCTTTACTGGCTTCAGAACATGAAGAAACAAAGTGTCCGGTTTTGCCACACCGGAAGCACGCTCCAGTCTTCAAATAATACGTTCCTCCATGCGGTCTGTGGCATGTATCACATACAGGAAATTCTTTTCTACCCGTATTCTGTTTCTTCTTTCCCTTGCCTTTCTCAAACCGTCTATTAATGTTCCTCCACGGCTTCCTTGATTGAGAACCCAAACCTCCTTCTTTAAACTTGACAGCTTCAACCATTTCTTCATCTTTGGCCAATATCTAAGCCTTCCTCAACACTGTACTGTAGCTTTTCAATTCTAGTACTGCCACATGCTTTCGGATTTCTGGTTTTAGGCCTCTCTTAAAGAACTTGGCTTTCTCCTCTTCTGTACTGATGAGATATGGGGCAAATCTGGATAAAGTCTCAAACTTCCTTTCATATTCTATAAGGGACCTTTGAGTTAACTAAACAAATTTAGCAATCTTTTCATTCTTCAATGATTGGAGGAAATACTTGTCATAAAACAACTCTTTTAAACTAAGCCCAGGTGAGGACTCCATCTTCTACAGTAAGAGCTCTTTTTGTCATTTCCCACCAGTAATTTGCGCTATCCTTTAACATAACAGTAGCTCATGTAAGTCGTTATACATCAGTACACCCCATAAGCTCGAATATTTTCTCCATTTCACGAACCCATTCTTCTGCAACTAATTTTTTTTGTTGAGCCCATAAAGGATGGAGGATTGAGTCTTCTAAACTGCTCCATAACTTGTATATTATCAGAAGTGGTGGAACTAGGTTGTGAAGCTTCTCGTCTCACATCTATCAAAATCTGTACCAATTCCTAGATTGTAGTGTCCTGAGCCCGTGAGTTACTGCTAGTCCTAACTTGTCTCTTCGGTCTTCTATTTCTTACTGGAGCAGGTTCATCCAACTCTGAAGTTCGTCTCACTTTGGATGTGGAGCCTACTCTCCTTATCTCCTCCATGGTAGGGTTATCAACTCTCTTAGGTCGTCCAGGTCAAGACATGATTATCAATTCTGATCATCAAAACAGAATAAAGCACCATGTAATAATAATAGCAATAATAATAATAATAATTGGTAATTCTCATTCATATTCAAAGGTCTCAGAGATTTCAACATGGAAATCAAACAATTATCAATCTTACTTTCACAATGCCACTTAATTCCACACCTTACATGGCACAAAATATAGTCTAGTCTTACTTCAAAAGCTAATTTAGCTTGCTCACTATGGAGGATTTGGCATGGACTCAATTCCCTTGACCGCTTGCAATAAAAAGTGTCTACAGAACCATAAACCTCTGCTTTGATACCACTACTGTCATACCCAATACTATACATACAGAGAATAAAATTAAAATAGTCATTTAATGGTAAACTGTGTCATTTCTTTCAAAAATTACATTGAGTATTATCAAATGCAGAGTTCCTAGTCATAACCACAACATTTCACTATGTATATGCACATTCAAAAATCAAAAGAATTTCTATAGTATGGTTATGTTAATATGGGGCAACGGTCCATGGTTGTCAAGGAAACTCCATCAGTATTGCCAAAAGTCCTCCATCTAACTCTCGGTCTACTGGTCACTTGAGGCACATAATAAGTTTAGTGAGTAAAACTCAGTAAGTAAGCTAAATGAACATACAACAATGTTCAATAATAACAAAATTCAGTATACAGTATGAATACTGTTCATTTCTTAGTACATAAGCATAAGATAACTTATTAAAGAAGAAATGACCCCGAAATCACTTGAAACCATTTCTATGTGCCAACTTGGTGCTCCTACGCCATATAAGTGTTGCACCTGCGCCAACTCTCTATCTGACTAGTTTCGTATCAGTTACATTTGCGCTCCTGTGCCACATATATTGCGCTCTTACGCCAATTTTCTGTCTGGACCTCTGTAGTTCAATTCACCCTCATATAAGTGAGTCCACATTTCTTAATTCATCAGATCCTCGTGTACAATCATAATCACATAATTTATTCATATAGATATCCACACACATGCAGGCATTTTCCTTCAATGTACATTAAAGACTCACATACAATATCATACTCGGTACCGTATTAATGACACATACTATGTCCATATCACATAACAAGGAAGCTTCACAGTATTAGTTGCAGTCACTTAGGAAATAAGGCTCTCTAATCAAGGTAGGACTTCTCATATTACAGTCATATCACACTTATACGGGCCCATATCACATAGCCACCTATTGGCGGCATCTGTACGCAAGGCATCGTCATAGTGAGTATTTATTATATTCTCACATTGCACGAATCCGCCATCACCCAGAGACGACAGCCATATAGTCCTATTGGACTCTATCCTGCCACACGGAATAGTATAGATACATATAGATGCCTACACTTAAAATAGCTCAAGGCTAGTCTGACAATCCGGGGCGATATCGGGCCCATGCTACCGAATCCCCGTATAGAGAAACACATGGTCTAGACCTTCCCTCAAGCTATGAGAGCTAAGTTGCCTAAGTTTTGGCATGCCAACCACATTTCACAATTCACAATCAATCACGTAAAAGAAACTCTATATTAAGCTTCTAGTACTGTCACAATGTATCATAATTCAAGCATCAAGTGCTAACATTTAACAGTGTTGCAATACACAATATTACATACAGTGTAACACAATTTATTATGGCTTCAAAATAGTTAGCTCACTTACCTTATATAGCTCTGTTGTCGATGCTTGTCTTTTACCTAAAACAAAACAAAATCTCTTTAAGGTCATCATACACGTTGGTGAAATAATTCCCCTTTTTGGCTCTATTTCTATACATACTCCATCAAACAATTTATAACGAAGAATTGTTTGTTCCAAAATCCACACAATTGCATAGACAACTTTTACACTCATATAATATGTCTATTTAAAATTTTTGGAGCCAAATAAGGTCATATGCCTACTCATAATAACTTAATTCATTAACTCAATAATTCTGCCAATGCATTCATTTCACTGAATAGTACAGACTTAAAAATTTGTAGGAATTGCAATCCTACTCAATTGGCTGTAAAAATTTCAAGGGGTTTATGTCATTCAAACCCAATTATTTCTATCTGTCCTGTTTTGAAAACTAAAAATTCTAGTTTTATCAAGCCAAATTTAAAAATTCATAACAATTCATACAAAGCTTCAATGTTAGTGAAAATTTACAATCTCATATCCAACATATAAAATGACTTGTATAACAAAAATCAGATAATTCTACGAAGATTTGTACCTTCAACTAAAATTGTTTTCCCTTACTCTGTAAAAAAGACAGGGAAAATGTGCAATTCCATACCAGAAGTTCAAAAATTCACTACAATTCACATACTTCGAATTTTTGAGTGAATCCAATTTCTATACACTCCTAAACATGTATATTTTCATCATTAAAATTTTTAAAACCAGAAACTATTTCTCTAAGTTTTAGGAATTTTTGGAATGTACATTATTCAGTGTAAAAACACTGCAGGATTTGAACTAAACTCTCATTTATAACTTTGTATCCTCATCCCCTTACTTAGATACCTTCAAATTTCATTCAAATTCAAATTTCCACACAATTTCTAGCATACCAAACAACAATTCTCATACTCACATCACAAGCCAAAGGAATTCTTGCAAATATATAAACAATAAAACAAGAATTCCAAAGAAGGGATGAGTTCTTACCACTTCTTCCTTTCTTCTCCTTCCTTTCCTTAAGTTCTCGGTGGTTTGTGTGAAAAATTTTGAGAGAGTAAAGAGCTGGGAACGTATAAGCAAGGAGGAAAAATGAAAAAATTCTAAAACTCCCCCCTTTTATAGGCAAAAATTAGGCTAAATTACATTTAGTCCTTCTCTCCTCTTTTATTACCATTGAGCCCATCATTCTCTCATTTATTACACTACAATTTTATATATATCACATATATATTAACACGTATTAATACACATAGATTCATAATATATGACACAATGTATATTACAAAATTTAAGATGTTACAATGCCAACATATAAAATAAAATCCATTAGATTGAGAGAACAATCGATTTCTAATGCTTAATATTTTTATTGTGTTAATATTTTTCTGTGCTTCATTCGTCTCGGTAATTTGGAAATTTAATGTTACAGGGGCAGATACTTGATTTCTTATTGGATGTGACCAACTGGTATAACTTTTTGATAAATAGTCTCTTAAGTTGATCTTTATTGTTTCTGCAATTATTATACTCTTATCATAATTTTTCCATGAAATTTGCTTAAACTTTTCATTTTATTTCCCAGTTCTAAGATATGTTGATTGATCTTACATGTTGCATGAACCATAAACAAGAAATGTAATAAACAAGAAATGTAAAAGCTGCTAAATCACATTGAGAGAAAAGCACTAGTGGACTAACTTTCGTACAGAAGAAACCTGCCATTTTCCTCCTTATGCACATTAAGGAATAAGATTAATAAAAGATAAACTACTTTTATTAAACATTTTCTGAAGAGATACATATGTTCTCACAGGTATTCTTGTACCAGGTGAGTATTTTGCTCTGTGGAAGAGTGATAAAAGTTCAGATTTCCTTTTATGTCTGAAGTGTAGGAAGTTTAAACAAAGCTTTAGAGTTTATTTAGAATTTAAAGTCTAAATTAAAATAAGATTGGAGTCCTAATTAAATTAGAAGACATGTTATGGGAGGATTAATAATCCTAGTAAATTATGGATAATGATTAATTTTTTAGTTATTTTAGAATTATTAGTATTTATGGTTTGAGTAGGATTATGACTGAGTCTACTATATAAGTCTTTGTAATTTGTCAATTTTATTAAGAAGTAATAAAGAGTTGATAAGTGCTCAAGAGTCAATGTCTTCTTCTTTATTATATTCTTGCCTTGCTTGATTAGTTGAGTAATTATTCTCCACCAAAGTGGTATCAGAGTAAGCCAAATTCCAACATGAAGAATTATTGTTTATCTAGTATGTTATGAGTCAGCTAAGTGAATACCATTTTCTCTATTCGAAGTTGTTAATTTTAATTGCAGTTAAGAGAATACAGGAACAAAGAATAGGCTACGAGCTAGCAGACCTGAATTTAATGGATGAGTCTAGGACATTGCTAGAGGGTAAGAGGAGGACTTTTGAAGCAAAAATTTTGTTTAGTTTCCATGTTTAACATTCAACTAAATGCCTCTTATTGTGGTGTCTTTCATGCATCTATAATGTTAGTTGGCTTCTCCATTGGCCCCACATTTGCTCTGCAGAATCCTCTCATAGCTCATCGAGGTTTGTTTTCATTTTATGTTGGCTATTAGTGTAATATCCTTTTTTTTTTGTAATGTATATTATAACATGTGTTATGGTTACATGTGTAATATATGTATTAATGTATTAGTTATGCGTTGGATTTGTAATGTAACAAATGAGAGATGATGGGCTTAGTTGAAAGGAGGAAAGGAAAGGAGCACTAAATGGAAATTATGCTTTATGTTATCTAATAAATAGGAAGAATTCTAGAATTTCTTCCATCCTTGCTCTCTAAACACACGTTCCAGCCCTTCACTCTCTCTGAGCTCCACACACACACACACACAATTTCACAAAGAATTCAAGCAAGCAAGTGGTAAGAACTCTTCTCTCCTTTAGAATTCTTGTGCTATTGTGTATGTATTTGCAAGAATTCTTTTGGGTTGTGATGTGAGTATGTGAATTGTTGTTTTTGCTACTGAAAATTTGTGTGGAAACA
Source organism: Boswellia sacra (assembly GCA_013180625.2). NCBI lineage: Eukaryota > Viridiplantae > Streptophyta > Magnoliopsida > Sapindales > Burseraceae > Boswellia > Boswellia sacra. Next base: position 10,399 of record SNVD02006933.1, on the reverse strand, counting down.
TGAATTTGAATGAGTTTTGAATGTATCTAAGCAAGAGGATGAAGATATAAGCTAGAATTGAGAGTTTAGTTTAAATCCTGGAAATTTTGTTACACTGAGCATTGCATGTTCCGAAAATTACCAAAAATAAGTGAGATATTTTCTTGTTCTGAAATTTTTATGGATGAAATTTGACATGTCCAGGAGTGTAAATCAATTGGATTAACTCAAAAATTCGAAGTAGGTGATTTTTAGTGAATTTTTGAATTTCTGGTATGGTATTGCACATTTCCCCTGTCTTAGAACAGAGTAGGGGAAGACGATTTTAGTTGAAGATCCAAATCTTCATAGAATTACCTTATTTTTGGTTTACGAGTCCATTTATGTGTCATATATGAGACTGTAAATTTTCACGGTGATTAAAGCTCTGTATGAATTGTTATAGATTTTTAAATTTGGCTTGCTAAAACTGGAATTTTTAGTTTCCAAAACAGGGCAGTTAGAAATAAATGGATTTGAAAAGGTTAAACACCTTGAAAAGCCCTGATTTTTGGTATGGAGGTATATATTTATGTTATTTACCAGCCTGTAAATTTTTGTATCCATTTGAGTAGGATTGAAATTCCTACAAATTTTTAAGTTGATAGTGCTCAGTGAAGTGAATGCAGTGGCAGAATTGTTGAGGTAATGAATTTGATTATTTTGAGTGACCTAATGACCCCAATTTGCTCTAAAAATTTTAAGGAGATATGAGGTATGTGTGTAAAAGATGTTTACCCAATTGTGTGAATTTTGAAAGTATACAAATGTTGTTGTAAATTGTTTATCAAAGTAAGTATAGAAATAGAGCCAAAAAGGGGAAATGTTTTACAAGTGTATAGTGGCCTAAAAAGATATTTTTATTTTATATTTAGGTCAATAACAAGTATTGAAAAGCAGCTATATGAGGTAAGTAAGCTAACTATTCTAAGGCCATAATAAATTGTGTACTGTATGTATGTAATTTTGTGGATTGTAACATTGTTAATTGCTAGCACTTTGATGCTCGAATGTGAGATATTGTGACTGTTCTAGAAGGTTGATATCAAACTTCTTTTATGTGTGACTGATTGTGAATGGTGAAACATGATTGGCATGCCAAGACCTATGAATAGCTATCATAGCTTGAGGGGAGGTCTGGACCATGTGTTTCTCTAAACAAGATTCGGTAGCATGGGCCCAGTATCACCCAGATTGTCAGACTAGCCTCAAGCTATTTCAAGTGTAGGCATCTAAATGTATTTGTACTATTTTTTACTGTTCCATGGCTTGAGGGGAGGTCTAGACCATGTGTTTCTCTAGACAAGATTTGGTAGTATGGGCCTGGTATCACCCGGATTGTCAGACTAGCCTTGAGCATTCTGTACTCCCATGGCTTAAGGAGAGTTCTGGACCATGTGTTTCTCTATACGGGATTCGGTAGCATGGGCCTGGTATCACCCGAATTGTCAGACTAGCCTTGAGCTATTATATGGGAACTGACTGTGAAATGAAAAGTCCTACCTTTATTAGAGAGTCTTTTCCCCTAGGTGACTGTAACTGATACTGTGGAAGCTTCCTCATTATGTGATTGTGATTGTACATGAAAAAGCGATGAGTAGAGAAATATGAACTCACTTATGTGAGGTTGAATCGACCTATAGAGGTCTAGAAAGAAAATTGGCGTGGGAGCTCAAATGTAACCGAAGTGAACTCTGGGGCATTCTTTCTTTAACGAGTTAGCTAATGCTTGTGTAGTTAGAAATAGACAGTTTCATACTATAGACTGAATTCTATTGTTATTGTTTAGTACTGTATATTCACCTAGCTTACTTACTGAGTTTTACTCATTAAAGTTGTTGTGTGCCTCAGGTGATCAGTAGATTGAGCTATGGATGGAGGACTTTTGGCATTGCTGACAGAGTTCCATTGGCAACCATTGACCGCTGCCTAGATTATCATAGCCATACTATAGGAATCCTTTTGATTTTGAATGTATCTATATAAAGTGAAATGGTGTGGTTGTGATTAGGAACTCTGTTTTGTGTGTGATACTAATATTAATTTTGAAAGAAATAACAGAGTTCATATTTAAATGACTGTATAAATGCTATATTTTGTATGTCTAGTATGGGTTGTGACAATTAGGTTACATATGTAGGGGAGCGAGATGCTATGAATTTAATGAAGTATCTCTCCCAAACAATGGTGGAAGACTGAAGGATGGCAAAAAGAGGTTCCACTGAAAAGTGTGTGGACAAAGTCTGTTTGATTCTAGCCTATAACTGTTATTTGCTCCGTTTCAAATTCTTGATTTCTAAATTAGAAAGCACAAGTTGGTTAGTTATGATGCTCTTTCTCTCTCTCTCTCTCTCTCTCTCTCTCTCTCTCTCTCTCTCTATAATATATATATATATATATATATATATAGATATATATATATATATATATATAATAGATGGATTTTGTTTGTTATATCTTTGCTTTTCTTCTAAATTAACCATGTAGGTTTCTTGTCACATTTTATACCAACGGACAAGATTTCTGGTCTCAATGGAGTATTTTGCTTTACAGAAGGCTAGTGAGAGTTTAGATCTGAACTACTGTGGAAGAAAGAAAAGATGTTGCTCTAATGTAAGCTAGCAGACATAGGATTCCAAGCTTATGAATAAGAGCAGGAGGATTCTAGAAGGTTAGTGAATTATTTACTAAACAATTTTTTACCATTTCCATAATTATCTCTGCGTCAAATTGTTTTGATTGGAAGATGATTTGCTTCGTTTTCTTTTCAATGCAAATTCTCAAATTTTCAAGCTGCATCAAACAGATCTGGATACAAGTTATTATGTGAGGCAATGTTTGATATCAGGCACAATGGAGGTAGGATAAAGTTTCTTTGAATGCATGGTTTTTGGAGCTTTGACGTCTTATGTTGATTGTAGTTTTAAAAATCTGAAAATTGTGTTGCTAGTTCCATGCATTTGTGGTCATGAAAATATCCACCATGAGGCTCTTAATTTGAAACAGAAAGCTCAACCTACGTAACAAATTTATAACATAATCATACCAATAGTAATAAAGAAAACTGTGCCTAATAAAACTATTGATAAGAGTTTGTGAAGTACTCTTGGTCTATTCGTGGCCATAAATCATGCAATCAAGAAGTTCTCCAGGCCTCTTTCGGTCCTGAGTCTGAGTGTCAGTATCATCATTGGATGCTGGCAGCTTTAACAATAGTAACATATAATTCCAGACTTTGTTCTTTTTTTTATGCAATGTTACACTTTGTTGCATTGGGGGGACAATTAATTCTGATTTTCTTTTCTGAGTTATGTTAGAGACATGAATAATAAACTCCATTAGACTGAGAGAATAATTGTGTTATGGTCAAAAAGTTTAATACTGTTACTATTTTTCTATGCTTCTATATTCTTGCTAATTTGAAGATTTAATGTTGCAGGGGCAGATTGTTGATTTTTCATCAGATGTGACCAGCTGCTGCAACTTTTGAAACGGTCTCTTATGTTGATCTTTATTGTTTCTGCAATTATTATACTCTTATCATAATTTTTATGTCACAGGAGTTGAAAGACTTTAAGTATTACTGCTTTTATAAACTATTTTAAAAATGATATGGCATGATGTGATTTGATAAATAAATGTAGTGATTGGATAAAATTATATGCTAATAATTAATGACATTAATTAAAATAGGTGATATGATTACCATACAAAGATAGCACGGTAGTTTATATAGGTGAATTTGCATAAGTACTTTGTTAGAGTAGCATCACTCAAAAACTTTTCATTTTGTGTCCTGTTTCTAAATTTGATAAATTAATTGATCTTACATGTTGCATGAACTATAAAACAGAAATATAAAGCTTAATGGACTAACTTTTATGCAGCAGAATCCTGCCATTTTCCTATTTAAACAAATTAAGAAAAGAATAAGATCAATGAAAGACAAACTACCTTTGTTAAAAAATTTTAGGGGAGAACATATTTTCACACAGGTATTCTTATACCAATAGAAGATTCTGTAACTAGCACTGCAGCCGCTTCCTCAGGTGAAACTGCAGGCTGTGGATGATACCATTAGAAAATTTCAACATGAAATGCTCTCCTTTCCAAAATAATTGCTAGTGAAACTAGTGGAGTGGACTGAAATCATATATCTCACTTCCGAAAATTTAAAATGTTAGTTTGCTAGATATCCTTTTTTATCTGAGCAAAACTATTGTTTGCCTAGATTGTTACAAGTCAGTTAAGTGATTACCCGTGACTTTGATTGAGGTGTCAATGTTTACTATAGTTGAGAAAATATAGGAACACAGAAGTTGCTACAAGCAGCAGAGCTGGTTTCTCCTGGAATAGAGTAGGATATGCTAGAAGGTAAGAGGAGTTCTTAAGGAAATTTTTGTATTGTTTCCATAATTATTATCCACAAAATTGTCAGATAATTGGTTTTTTTTTCTTTTTTTCTTTATTCTTTTTTTTTTTTTTTAGGAATGAATGTTTAGAAGCTGCAAGCGGATGATATGCATAAAAGAAATAGTGTGAAAGTTATTGTGTGGAGCATTCGTCAAGATTAGGCACAATAAAGGTGTGATATAGTTCCTTTTAATTGCAACAGTTTCCTGCAGCTTTGATGTCTTATGTTATTAGGGTTTTTAACATCGGGGAGAAAAAATTTTCTCTCAACTAGGATCGCCGAAGTTACTGTTTACTCCGGTAGATTTGTGAATCAGCCTTTCAGATCTACATATGTTGTAGATCGGGATATCCTGAGACAACTTTTCTTCTGGGCCGCCCTCAGTTTTCGGCTGAAAAATGGTTAAAATTGCAAAAAAGGGTTTCGGATTTCACTGTTCATTACCGACGGCGAGCGAGTGGGAACCACCTTTACCATCATCGTGTTGGTCTTGACTTGATCTACAAGTTTTCCTTTATTAGCACCACCAGATTCGCGCCGCAACACCTCCGTTCAAGGCCACAAAGTTTCGGATTTTTCACTATTCACCGTCGCCCGCCGCTGTCACTGGTGAGTGGCATCTCACCTCCATCAAATTCTTGTAGATCAGGCGACGTTCTACAAGTTTCCCTTCATCAGCACCACCAGATTCGTGCCGCATCACCTCCGTTCAAGGCCACAAAGTTTCAGATTTACTATTCACCTCCACTCTCACCGGAAAACAGCGAGTTGCATCTCACATTTGCCACCATCTAGTAGATCAGACAACACTGACCAACTTCTCCTTCTTGGTCATCATCTGATTCCAACCACAAACCCCTCAAATCACCGTTTTCTTCATTCGGATAAGACTGTTCACCGCGGTGGTTACTATTCATCCTACGGGAGACACTGTTCATCAGCCCCGCCCAGATTTTTTTTAGGTTATTCCATGCAACTTTGTCTCTTAGTCGATTTCCTGATTCCTTGTGGTTTGGTCAATGGATCCGTATAAGATGAATTGGGCCGACAAAGTTAAGATTACTGATTCGAGTAGTCGATGCAAACTGCTGGGGATTACTCCCAAGAAATCGGGTACAGTGCTTAAGATCCTAGATGAGATTGTCGATGAAAATGTGACCGAATGGCGTAGATGTCTTGTTGGTTTCTTTCTGGGATATGTGATGCCTTTTCATGCTGCTCGCTCGTTGGCCATGCGTGCATGGAAATCCAACGGCTTGGAGGACGTCCGTCCCACAAATAAGGGATTTCTCATCTTCCGCTTCCAAACGGAGGAAGAGGTTCTAAACATCATTGCTCGCGATCTTTGGATGTTAAACAATTGTCTTAAAACCTTGGAGCCCGTATTTAGATTTTAATTCAAATCAATTGAGGTATATTCCCGTTTGGATCCGATTATATGGCCTGCCGTTCCCTTTGTGGACAACGAAAGATCTTAGCATTGTCTCCAGCATGGTTGAACAACCTATTTCTTGTGACAAGATGACTTTCGATCTTTCCAGATTGGAGTATGCGAGGGTATATGTTCTTCTTGATGCAAAGCGCCCTCCGATCCAGAACTTTGAGTTCAGGTGCAAACTCTCTCCTGAGCCCATCCAAATTGAAGTCGAATATGAGTGGATTCCAAAACGTTGCTCCAAATGTCGCAGGTTTGGTCACCGTTGTCCAAAACCGACAAAGACATCAGTTCAGGATAAGATTGAGGCTAGCACCTCTGATAGCACCCCTTCTGATGGTGCCCCATTGAATTCGGCTAAGGTTGCGACTGATGTCGCTGAGAGTTCGAAAGTGTTGCTATTCTAGCAGATTCTTTAGTACAAGTTGTGCCTCCTAAGGCTACTACAGTTTTGAGCGCAGAGTCAGTTTTAGATTCTGACTCTCTATTTCCTTTTACGACCTACCAAGGTAAGCTTTTGGGTACTATCCATTGTTCAACCAATCGCGAGGCATCTGCTTCGTCAGGGCGGATAAACACAGGACAACCTCTTGAGACTTCTCCCTCCTGTTTTGAGCCTTTGAATAGGCTGAGTGATGAGGATCAATCTGATAGGATTGATCATACTCATATGGACACCCCAGCTACCCCGGTAAAGAAGGGTAAGAAGAAGAAAAACAAGAACGGCTGAAGCTCTTGTACTTTTATGATTTAGACCGTTTGTGGTCATTTATCATTTATGTTGTTAAGACCGTTTGTGGCCTTTTTACTTTGTTTTAGGCTACTTGTGGTCTTTATTTTTGATCTTTTATTAGATTTTATGTTTGGACTTTACGTCCCTCTTGTAATTCTTGGGGTATGCCCCTCGGATTTTTGTACATTTTAATTTTTTTGGTTACTAAGTAACTTTTCCAAAAAAAGGGTTTTTAACATCTCAACAGTGGAGGATTCTCTTTCTTTTAACTGCAATTTTTAGATATGTTTCGGCCCTGCTTGCTAGGTCCATGAGTTTATGGTCATGAAAATCCACCACGAGGCATTTCAAACAGAAAGCTCAACCAACTTAGCAAATTTATAACATAATTATACCAATAGTAAAAGTGAAACTATGCCTAACAAAACAATCAAATGTAATCTTGTTTAGATGTAAGCGTTTTTGCAGAACAGTTGTTTAGATAGCTTTGAAATGTTAATCATGTTAGTGAATTCCTCCTGTTATTGTGTCATTTATTCAGTTCATGTTAGTTGGCTTCTCTGTTTGCGTCAAATTCACTCTCGTGTAATGCTTTCATAGCTGATAAGAGGTTTGTCTTCACTGTCTTTTTGGCTATATTAAATGCTAAAAGAATTTAAAAAAGGGAGAGAAATACCAGATTTTGAAGCTCTTTTACAGATCGTATAAAAAACTTTAACATGGTTTAATTGAGCAAATTGATATACATCATACGTCGGTAATAGCTGAATGATAAGTGTCTATTTATATATCATTTTCATATCAATTCGTCCATGTTTCTTTGCTATATTCCTTGGTATTTTTATGTTTTTGTGTGGTTTTTGATGTTTGTAGGAGTTTTGGAGAACTTGCACAAAAATGGAGTAAAACCCTTCATTTTCACCTCTGCTAATCAGCCAATTTCTCGGAGTTGATTGTATCGATATACAATTAGCCGGATAACATGCTATATACCATTGAAAAGCTTTCGAAGTCTATTTTCTGGAGAAATTTACGGTTCACAAATTTATGTAGTGTACCGAAAGTTGTGATAAAAATGGTATGAGAAGTGTATATTTGTAATTCAATATATCACTGTAGCATGTTATTAAATACGGGGCACTGTAGCAAGTTACTGTAGCAGAGTATTTAAACACATTTTAGGGTTTTATTTTCATAACTTGAAGAGGGGAGAACGTGGTGGAGGCTGCAGCTCTGAAATTCTTTCATCTCTTGGAGTTCTTGAAGGAGAAAGGAAGCTTGGAAAAGGAAGAACTACAATCCAAAGAGAATTACATCAAATTTGCTAAGTTTTTCCCTTCCCTTTCATTTTCTGGAATGTCTCCATGTTGTATTGTATTTAACACGTTCTTAAACATGTGTAACTGAATCTGAATTGGTTGAGGGTGATTTCAAAGCCCCTGATATGGTTTTTGTAAGTTGATTGTGTAAGGAATTGTTATCCAATTCTCTAATTGAAGTTGCTTGTATTCTCCCATATTTATGCTTATGATTGCTTGCTGATTGTATTTGAGTGGCCAACTGAATATAATCTGGTTGTGATTTATTGCTAGACTAGAAATCTTGATCCGTAATTGTCTTGAATTTCTAATCATTAGTTGCAAAATTGTGATCAGAGATTACAATTGGAGAATATAACCTAAGTTAAATAATCCGAGCTTGTGTGTTTATTGCTTAGATCAACCTATTTTTCTTATCATAATGCATCCATTGAATTAAACTCAGAGAGCTTGTTCTAGGTTGTTTAATGGATAGAGATTAAATAAAGAGATTGTTTTATTTAACAACAAAGTAAGGAAAGATTGGGATAACAGAGCTTGTTGTTATCTACGGTTGATAACTTCAATGCTGTAATTGGATGACAATTCTACGATTAATTCGCAAATCCATATCTTGTGTAGAGAAGGATCCCTTAACCAGCTTTCTCTCATTGATTTTTCATTCGAATTAACTTTCTGTTTTGTTATTCTTAATTTGCATTCTTATTTCATTTAGTAAATCATTCAACAAAAATCCCCCCTGTTTAGTTTATTGTTGCTGGAAATAACAAATTCAATTAGAATCAATCCTCGTGGGAACGATATCTTACTTATCACTTTATTACTTGTGCGACTAGTATACTTGCTAGTTTCGAACGCATCAAGTTTTTTGGCGCCGTTGCCGGGGATTGATTTTCTAATCGATTTGTTATTTTGTTTTCATTGTTGATTCATATTTTCTTTGTTTTTCTTTTCTGATTGTTTGTGTTTAGACAACATGGCAGTAAACTTCTATCAATTCAGTAGCGGATTTGAGCCACAAGTACCATGGAGAGTAAATGAGGTAAGCACTCCGAACATTGAACAACAACTTTCTGAGCTAACCTCTCTTGTGGAAAACATGGCTGTAGGAGATATACAAAAATCTTATGAATGTGGGATATATTCTACGATGGAGCATCCAATCGACATGTATCCAACTTTACAAGAAGAATATATGGAACAAGCCAATGCCATGGGTGGATTTCCAGGACAAACGAGGCAATGGTATGATCCTTTCTCTAGCACTTACAATGCTGGATGGGAAGATCAACATAATTTCAGTTACTGGAATCATCAACCAATCACTCCAAATGTGATACCAAATCGGCCACAAGGTTTCAATCAACCTAGAGTGCAGCAACCTTTTCAAATGCAACCACCACCAATGCCACATCCAGCACCGTAACCAGCTTCACAAAACTCAGGTATGTCTCTCCAGGACATTGTTAATGCACTTGCCACTAACACAATGCAATTCCAGCAGGAAACTGGGGCAAGTATCCAAAACCTGGCAAATCAAATGGGACAATTGGCCACTAGCATGAGCAAATTCGAGGGCCAAGGCTCAGAAGAATTATCTTGTCAAACGATGATCAATCCAAGAGAGAATTCTTGTGCGATAACTTTGCAAAATGAAGAGCAATTAGATGTCCTGCCAAAGAAATCACAAACTGATGAAGGAGATGACACCACTTCCACCATGAACAAAACACTGACTTCTCAGGTAAATCCTATAACTCCCATTCCTTCATATGTTTCTCCTCCACTTTTTCCTAGTAGATTTGCACAATCGAAGGAGAAACAAGAACAAGAAATCCTGGAAACTTCTCACAAAATCGAGGTAAATATACCACTTCTGGATGCTATCGAGCAAGTACCTCGTTGTACAAAATTTCTCAAGGAGTTATGCACCAACAAGAGAAAGGTGAAGGGAAATGAGAAAGTAAGTGTGGGGGAAAATGTTTCACTTATGCAAAGAACAAATCCCTCCAAAATGCAAAGATCCAGGTACTTTCATCATTCCATGGCACCATGGTATACCAAGTTTGAAAGAGTTATTAGATTTAGGAGCATCTATTAATGTTATGCCATATTCTATTTATGCTTCTTTAAATCTTGGACCTTTTTGCGAAAACTGGTATTACCATTCAGTTTGCTAATCATTTTAATGCATATCGCAAAAGAGTTGTGGAAGATGTGCTTGTGCAGGTGACTCAATTGGTTTTCCCGGCAAACTTCTATGTCCTTGAAATAGAGGATGAGACATCTCCTAATCCAACTCCGATTCTTTTAGGGAGACCATTCTCGAAAACTGTTAGAACCAAGATTGATGTTCATGATGCCACTCTCATCATAGAGTTTGATGGCAAGGTGATATGTTTCAATATTTTTGAGGCAATGAGGTACTCTAGTGACTTACATTCGGTTTTTGCAGTTGACGTTTTTGATTCTTTGCCACA
>SNVD02006928.1:0-26850 GCA_013180625.2 Boswellia sacra | reverse complement strand
CCAAATTGCGATCCGAAAATACGCATATATTACGGAATCGCCGAATTGGTGTTTTCTCCATTTCTACAAGTGCTCTAATCTTGTGTAAGACACGTTAGATATTATGCTTTTCAATTGCAAGACAGGTTATGGATTGACATATGATAATATGCAGAATGTATATATACACCCATAAAACTCTCAAATTTTGACACATGGGGACATATTTTCGGTGGGAGTTGCTCGATGCAGATTTATCGCCCAAGATTTGAAAAAAATGAGATATGCTTTCGGCGAGGTTTGACAAAACCTACACACTTGTCTCCACGTGAAGCATGGAAAATGGTGATACACTTTCGGCGGGGGTTGACAAAACCCCCACACTTGTCTCCCACGTGAAGCATAAAAAATAGAGATACACTTTCGGTGGAGGTTGACAAACCTCCACACTTGTCTCCCACGTGTACTTATGCCATAGGGTAGTCATATGGTTTGTCAAAAAGAAAACTTGAAATTAAAACAAACAAAATCAACAAACAACAACAACACAAAAAAAACATTGATAATCAGATCAAACGAAACAAGGAAAAAAAATTCGACAATAACAACACACATTCAAATATACAAGTAGTTATGATTGTGGCTCACATCTTCCTCTGGTTTTATGTCCAATAACGGCTGAAACGCCTTTTATGAGTCGGGGATTTGCTTCCCATCCAGTTTTCTTATAAACTGGCAAACAGGGTCGTTTTTAGTCAGATTCCCTAGACTATAACACTGCAATTCATCACGAAATTTGTCCATAGATTAAGCAATTCACGCTGAACAAGTCCACAAGAATGTGACTCGAGAGTTAACAAAATAATATCCAGCGACTCATTACTCAAACCATTCTTAATAAATGAAAGTTTATCTTCTCAATTCCTAGACGCAAAACCTAATGAACGACAAGTCTGGTTACAATTCCATCTAGCACATTTATAACATACTTGTAACCTTTTTGCTCTTCGCCTCTTGGCGTAGTAGCTCTTTTCTAGACCAGGCATGTATTTTGCGAGATTAATGTCCGGCTCACCGGACAATCTCACCTTGGCTTCGATAAGCCATCGGATATCAGCAGGCACATTTAAGAGCATCAATGCCCAAAGTCTAGTCAGCCGTACTTTATAAATTTTAAACACAGCATTTTGAGGAAGTGAAGGGAAATATTTACGAAGGTTCGATAGAAAGATATCAGCATCCATGAAGAGAAGAAAAGGAGAGATATTACCGATAATGCGATTGAGTTTGTTCTTCTCCCAGATATGCACGTTTCAAACCTCCGAGCAATGACTTCAGCTCCCGTTTGGATGTTTCCTCAAGCTGTTGCACAAATGAATTCGAAGTACGGAAATATCAAATTAAACAAAGGGAAAGAAAAGAAAAGAGCAGAAATGAAACTAAAGACACATAAAAGAGATAACAACACAATAGCAAACAAAAGTCAAAAACAAGTAAAAAATATAAAAACAAATGAGACAGATTGCAAAGAGAGATAAAACCTGATATCAATTTGATGGCCTATGAAAGGAATCTCCTCGAGACGCAAAAATCAATCATTATTACCTCATTTTATTTTTCTTTTCTTTTTTAATTTATTTTTCAAAAACATTGGGTTGCTCCCAATAAGCGCTGGGTTTAACGTCCTCAGCCCGACGTTGGTTCCATCATGGGAGGATCCAATTTCCGTTGTGCTTCTCTAATGGGATTGGATCCCTCTTCTAACAAAATACGGTCAATGCATATGGATGGGCCTTGGATGTCAACAATTGTCCACTCAATAGCTATTTTGTGATCTGTAAGTATTCGGACGAGTTTCTCTTCTTGTATTCGTGCAAGAACCATTTCCTTTGTAACTTGCAAAGTATCATTCTCACCCAAGAATCCATGATTCAAATGATCTGGAAGTGACTTAAGCTCCAAGGTATTGGCTTTCATCCCAAAAGGAAGAAGTTTCTCATTAGATAAAGGTAATTCAATGTACGAAACGTCATACCTATTTGTGGTGATAGCTTTAGTCTCATCCAAGCTTGTCACAGCTTCCTCCACTTCTTTAGACAATTGTATCAGCTTTCTTGGTTCTTTGAAACTTTCTATCCTTATGTGTTCACTAATAGCAACATCCACTCCATTCTTGCGAGTTAACTCAAAACATTGTTGTGGCAAATAATCAATAACGTCAACTGCAAAAAAAGAATGTAAGTCATTAGAGTACCTCATTTCCTCAAAAATATTAAAACACATCACCTTGCCATCAAACTCTATGGTCAGAGTGCCATCATGAACATCAATCTTGGTTCTAGCAGTTTTCAAGAATGGTCTCCCTAAAAGAATCGGGGTTGGATTAGGGGATGTCTCATCCTCTATTTCAAGGACATAGAAGTTTGCTGGGAAAACCAATTGATTCACCTGCACAAGCACATCTTCCACAACTCTTTTGGTATATGCATTAAAACGATCAGCAATTTGAATGGTAATACCAATTTCCACAAAAGGTCTAAGATTTAAAGAAGCATAAATAGAATATGGCATGATGTTAATAGATGCTTCTAAATCTAACATAACTCTTTCAAACTTGGTTTTACCAATGGTGCATGGCATGGTGAACGTACCTGGATCTTTGCACTTTGGAGGAATTTCCTTTGCAATACAGCTGAAACATCTTCCCCCACACTTACTTTCTCATTTCTTTTTAACTTTCTTTGGCTGGTGTATAACTCCTTGAGACATTTTGTATAATGAGGTACTTGCTCGATAGCATCCAGAAGTGGTATATTTACCTCGATTTTGTGAGAAGTTTCCAGGATTTCTTGTTCTTGTTCCTTCTTCTTCGATTTTACAAATCTACTAGGAAAAGGTGGAGGAGAAACATATGAAGGAATGAGGGTTATAGGATTTACCTGAGAAGTCAGTGTTTTGTTCATGGTGGAAGTGGTGTCATCTCCTTCATCAGTTTGTGATTCTCTTGGAAGAACATCTCAATGCTCTCATTTTGTGCCAAAGTTATCGCACACAGAATTCCTCTTGATTGATCATCGTTTGACCAAGATAATTCTTCTGAGCCTTAGGCCCTCGAATTTGCTCATGCTAGTGGCCAAGTGTCACATCTGATTTGCCAGGTTTTGGATCACTTGCCCAAGTTTTCCTGCTGGAATTGCATTTGTAGGGCAAGTGCATTAACCAAATTATCCTGGAGTGAACTACCGAGTTTCTCGGAGTGGTTGTGTGTAGTTGTGGCATGGTGGTGGATTGCATTAAATGGTTGCTCTGCACTCTAGGTGATGTAAAACTTGTAGTTGATTTGGTATGGCATTTGGGTACGGATTGGTTGATGATTCCAGTAACTGAAGTTATGGTGATGTTCCCATCAGCATTGTAATTGTTAGAGAAAGGATCATACCATTGCCTCGTTTGTCCTGGAAATCCACCCATGGCATTGGCTAGTTTCATATATTCTTCTTGTAAAGTTGGATACATGTCGATTGGATGCTCCATCGTAGAATATATCCCACATTCATAAGATTTTTGTATATCTCCTACAGCCATTTTTTCCACAAGAGAGGTTAGCTCAGAAAGTTGTTGTTCAATGTTCGGAGTGCTTACCTCATTTACTCTCCATGGTACTTGTGGCTCAAATCCGCTACTGAATTGCTAGAAGTTTACTGCCATGTTGTCTAAACACAAACAATCAGAAAAGAAAAACAAAGAAAATATGAATCAACAATGAAAACACAATAACAAATCGATTAGAAAATCAATCCCCGGCAACGGCGCCAAAAACTTGATGCGTTCGAAACTAGCAAGTATACTAGTCGCACAAGTAATCAAGTGATGAGTAAGATATCGTTCCCACGAGGATTGATTCTAATTAAATTTGTTATTTTTCAGCAACAATAAACTAAATATTGGGGGTTTTGTTGAATGATTAATTAAACTGAATACGAAGGCAAATAAAGAATAACACAACACAATATTAAATGAATTGAAAATTCAATGAGAGACACTTGGTTAAGGGTTCTTTCTCTGCCACAAAATATGAATTTGTGAATTAACATAGAATTGTAATCCAATTACAGCATTGAAGTTATCAACCGTAGATAACAACAAGCTCTGTTATCCCAATCTTTCCTTACTTTGTTGTTTAATAAAACAAGCTCTTTATTTAATCTCTATCCATTAAACAACCTAGAACAAGCTCTCTGAGTTTAATTCAATGGATGCATTATGATAAGAAAGATAGGTTGATCTAAGCAATAAAACACACAAGCTCGGATTATTTAACTTAGGTTATATTCTCCAATTGTAATCTCTGATCACAATTTTGCTACTAATAATTAGAAATTCAAGACAATTACGGATCAAGATTTCTAGTCTAGCAATAAATCACAACCAGATTATATTCAGTTGGCCACTCAAATACAATCAGCAAGCAATCATAAGCATTAAATATGGGAGAATACAAGCAACTTCAATTAGAGAATTGGATAACAATTCCTTACACAATCAACTTACAAAAACCATATCAGGGGCTTTGAAATCACCCTCAACCAATTCAGATTCAGTTACACATGTTTAAGAACGTGGTAAATACAATACAACATGGAGACATTCCAGAAAATGAAAGGGAAGGGAAAAACTTAGCAAATTTGATGTAATTCTCTATGGATTGTAGTTCTTCTCTTTCCAAGCTTCCTTTCTCCTTCAAGAACTCCAAGAGATGAAAGAATTCCAGAGCTGCAGCCTCCACCACGTTCTCCCCTCTTCAAGTTATGAAAATAAAACCCTAAAATGTGTTTAAATACTCTGCTACAGTAACGTGCTACAGTGCCCCGTATTATACATGCTACAGTGATGTGTGGAATTACATTTCTATACTTCTCACACTGTTTTGATTACAACTTTCGGTACACTGAATGGATTCATAAACCGTAAATTTCTCCAAAAAGTAGACTTCGAGAGCTTTTCAACGGTATATGATATGTCATCGGGTTCATTGTATATCAATACAATTAAATCCGAGAAGATGGTTGACTAGCAGAGGTGAAAATGAAGGGTTTTACTCCATTTTTGTGCAAGTTGCTCCAAAACTCCTAAAAACATCAAAACCACACAAAAACATAAAAATACCAAGGAATATAGCAAAGAAACATGGACGAATTGATATGAAAATGATATATAAATAGACACTTATCACAAACCTTCATTAAATTGACTCCACAACATAATGAAAAGAAATAACAACTTAATAAAGATAATGTATTAAGCAAAAATTAATTTACAGATAGTGGATGAATAAATAAGTTTAAAAGATTAAAGAACTTACAATTATTTCTGCACTTTCATTATCGCCTACTTCCCCATTACTTTTTGTTCTTGTCTTGATGAAGACACTAATGCGATCAGTTTGCTCTCCATTTCTTATCATCTAAACAAAAAAATAACAGAACTAGAATAATACAATTACTAAAAAGATATAAGTAGAACTTGATAACCAACAAATAAAAAGCGTATAAACAAACAAATGTAACTTACCTCTTCTCGTTTTTGGGCAAATGACGTGCAGCCTGTTCGATGAAGTGCAACTTGTTGTGCTCGATTTACCTTATTCTTCTTTGAAGCTTCCTATAATATAAACAATGTTAATAACAATTATATTATATGACTTACAATATAAATACAAAAAAATGAAATATACACTTTTTTAATTATGTTAGGCACATACTTTCGCCTGTTCTGTTCCCCAATAAGCTTCAAGAATAGGCCACTGATCTGGCTGAACTCTAGGAGGAGTGAATTGCAACCGGTCCTCATCCATATCATATTTTTTGTAGTATTCCCTCTTTACACGAGCTTTCCAATCGCGCCAAAGGTTTATAATATGTTGTAAACAATGAGGTCTATACTCATCAGGAATATCTGTATTATCTTGCAAAAACAAATTGCAATAGATTAATGGAAATACAAATACATATGCATGTAACCTATGAATTTATTAAAAATAAATTACCTTCACTTCTTTCCAGATGGCATCCAAAAGATGTGGTGGCATATTTTGCCACCGAGGACAAGTCAATGGAGCCATGTTGCCATTTTTGGCTATGATTCCAAGTTGGGTGGTTAATTTGTCCTTGTTTGTGTTTATTGGTTGCCATTGAGAGTTAAACTGAATATGCAACCTCTGGCTTGTACCCCACTCACGAACAGTACGAGCTGCTCCACGTCCTTTGACAACACTTGATTTACCACCCGTATCTATAAAAACGCAACAACAAATGTTTAAACAACTTTAAATTTAAAAAAAAACATGAAAATAAACATGTACATACCTCCATCATTCGTTTTAGTGTGGGAAGATGCTGCCGACTATCGTCGAGATTCTGCTTCTCGTTGTATTATACTCTCCATAGAGGTGTCTCCCGGTCTTTTCGGTGACATGGTTACCTTTTCAGAAAACATTCACATTCATAAAATGCTAATATTTTTCCTTGAGTTCCATGATAATTAACGTATGAATATAATAAAAAAATTAAAAGTTCAATTGAACAAACTACATATTTCATTCTAAAAAATAATAGTTACACGTAGACAAGAGGAAATCAAATAAATGGAGAAAACTAGAATGTTCCCAAAATACATGCAAGATAAAAAAATCACATAATCAATAATAACAACTAAGTAAAGGTACTATCAATCAACATCATCCATCTGATCATCATTATCTTCACGATTGATGGTCACTGTTGTTCCCTCAATTCCTTGCCTAACCCATTGAACATCTTCCTCATGAAAATAACCTCTTTCATCTAGTTCTTGTTGTGCATATAGCTCAACTTCTGGCATCATGTTCCCAATAGATGAAATTTTGGAATTGAGATCAAAGGTATCTCTTGTTGACATTTTAAGAACAACATGCCAATCTTCATCTATAAGATCTTGAATATAGCAAACTTGCTTCGCCAAAATGAAAGGTTCATCATCAATACCGTTATCTTTGTATAACGGATGATTAAAATTAACGATTGTGAAGTCGAACTCATCATACTTCTTTCCAGTCCGATTATCAACCCAATTACACTTGAACAAGATGAAAGTCATGTCATTGACATATTGAATTTGAATTATATCTATTAACACTCCAAGAAATGTTATGCTGCCGGAAAGAGGGTTTTGATCTCGTGCACTAGCATAACTCATGGTATCAGCCTTCAAAAGAACACCAGATTGTTGCATGGTTTTGTGTTTATCTGCATCCTTGGTACGAAATTTGAAGCCGTTAACAATATAAGATTTATAGCTACGTGCACCCCATTTAGGGCCATTAGCTAAATGGATGATTTCCTCAGACAATGATACATTTGAGGTCTCTTGTAAGGAGTAAACCTATGAAAATACATATAGTTAGCAGCAAAATCCCTATAGCAACAACATATTAACTAAATTTCTGGCACTTACATGATCTCGAAACCATTCGTGGAATTTTCTGTTATGCTCTTTTTGAATTTCATGAATAGAAGAGCCAGACATTTCATTATGAATTTCATTGAGATGCTTTCTGTGTAAGAAGACATTGGAAGATATAAAAAAGATATAAAAGTAAAAAGAACTAAGGTAACGAAGGAAAATTATGCATATCTTACTCTCGAAATGGATCAATAGAAGTTGTATTGACTAGCACATATCTATGTGCTTGAACCCAAGAGATATGATCAAGTTCGAATTGCTGTCCTTCATCAGAGGTACCATCCTTATTCTGAGGTCGTCGATTGAGTTTAGTTTTCACTTCATTGAGATATCTTGAACAAAAGTTTGTGCACTCATCCATTAGGTATCCTTTAGCAATAGAAGCCTTAGGATGTGCACGATTACGCACATATCTCTTCAGAGTTAGCAAATACCTAGGAACCCATGAAATTTATAAATACCAATCAATTCATATATAATTTATGAAAATTAAAAGACATTAACATGGTAGTTCATAGTACCTCTCAATTGGATACATCCATCTAAATTGAACTGGTCCTGCTAATGATGCCTCATGTGCAAGATGAACAGGCAAATGCTCCATAATATCGAAGAATGAAGGTGGGAAGATTTTCCCAAGATGACACAATGTAAGCACCACTCTATCTTGAATATTAATTAAATCTTCTTCAGTGTTCACTTTTGAGCACAATTGCTTAAAAATGTTTGCCAACTCAATCAAAGTGGCAACAACAATTTTTGATAATGCTCTTCGAGCAGCAAGAGGAAGCAGTTGTTGTAGTAGTATATGATTGTCATGACTTTTCAAACCTGTAATGCTTCGCTCTTTCATGTGAACACGACGAGAGATATTTGATACATAACCATCTGGCAACTTCGCTTTTTTCAACACCCTAAGAAAGACATCTTTATTTTATTTGGTCATTGAGAAGCATGCAGGAGGTAAATATAATTTGTTAGCCCCCCGTTCTTGAGGATGCAATGCTTTTCTAATTTTCATATCCTTCAAATCATAGCGAGCCTTCAAATTATCTTTTGATTTCCAAGGATCCCCCAACAATGTCCATAGTATATTGTCACAGACATTCTTCTCAATATGCATGACATCAAGATTATGTCTAATCAAGTTATGCTCATAATATGGTAGTTCAAAGAAAATACTTTTCTTCTTCCAGGTGTTTGGCTAATTTTGGGGATTATTCATTCTCCGTTGAAGATCTTCTATCTTATATTCAGTTAGTGTATCTTATACTTGTTGTTTTATATCAAAACCAGATAATTGAGATGGAGTAGGTCCCATATCGGCCTTACCATTGAAGGAAATCCCATCCTTTCGAAATCTATGAGTAGTAGGTAAATATCACCGATGACCAATATAACAAAATTTCCTACTATGAGACAACCATTTGGAAACCGTATTTCCTAAACAACAAGGACATGCTTTATCCCCTTTTGTACTCCAGCTTGATAGATTCGCACATGCCAGAAAGTCATTGATGGTCCACAGCAATGCTGCATGTAGCTTGAACTTTTGTTGACACGATGCATCATAGGTTAGTACGCCTTCACTCCATAATTAATTCAATTCCTCAATCAATGGTTGCATATAGACATCAATTTTATTCCCAGGACCTTTAGGACCATCAATGAGTACAGACAATATGAAAAAACTTTCTTTCATACATAACCAAGGAGGCAAGTTGTACGGTATTAACACAATAGGCCATGTACTATGTGCTATAGATATAGTCCTAAAAGGATTAAATCCATCAGCTACCAAGCCAAGTCTAATGTTACGACAATCAGCAGCAAAATCTGGATTTCTTTCATCAAAAGTTCTCCAAGAAAGACTATCAGCTAGATGCCTAAGAACACCAACTTTAATGCGATCTTCTGCATGCCATCGCATAAGAGAAGTAGTTTTTGAGGACATGAATAATCTTTTTAACCTAGAACTTAATGGAAAGTATCTAATTTACTTTGCAACTATCTTCCCATGCGAACTTGATGCATCATTCAACTCATCCAAGTTTTTATAGCGAGACATTTGGCATATGCAACATCTATCCAAATTTGCAAACTCGCCTCTGAACAACACACAATTGTTAGGACAAGCATCCCAGGTCTTGTACGTAAACCCCAAGTCAGTAGTTATCTTTTGTGCTTCATAATATGAAGAAGGAATTTTGACTTGGTCAGGAAAGGCCTTCTTCAAAGTTCTAGTAACTTTGTCACCGATTTGTCCGTCCATCCGTGCAACATCTTAAGTTGCAAAAGTTGAACAGTAAATGAAAGGGAGGTAAAATTTTCACAAGCCGGATACAAGAGACACTCTGCCTGCTCAAGTAGCTTTAAATATGTTTCAGTTTCACTATCTAATGGACAACTACTACCTTCACTGAAGCTACTAAATAATGCCGTTCTCTGGTACCATTCAATTAGCAGCTACAATCATAGCTTCCACTCAGATTCATACATTTCAAGACCTGACTTTTACTAAATGGATGTGGACTCAATAGTTCTTGGCAGTCCAATGTCTGAATACTTTGTAACAAATGGGAAGGAGATTGGCGAAGAAAGGCAACTCCAAAGCAAGGTAGAAAGCAAGCACGCGAAACTGGGATTGATAATCTAAAGGCAAAGGAGACAGAATAAGATGCAAAATAGGAGTTTCAATTGAGAGAAGAGTTGAGAGAGATGAGAATAGTTTGTGAATATATATTAAAATATTAACTCTTTATGTGCAGGTGATTCGTAGAAACAAATTTCCATCAGGTGATTCATCCATGTGCAAGAGAGCAAGAAAATCTATCTAATTTGCAAAGTTTGATTCATTAACAAGTTAATTGGGTACATAAAAAAAAATGTTGAGAATGCAATTTGATTTTGCAAAGAGAATGACACAAGAGAATTTAATTGTGTCCAAATAATTTTCACAATGATTAATGAGAGTAACAAGTTTAATAGTAGACAAGCATGCACCAAATGCTTCTTTGTTGACATTGGGGAACTACTCAGTATTCACAGAAAGGAGATTCCAGATTCCAACCCTCCAGAATAACTATTCCCCTTTACCTAGTGATGATTACCTTATTGGTTCATCTCTTCCATCAATAAAAATATATAATTTTCAATGGAAGAACTAGAATGGAAACCATAACAGCAGTCATTATATCAATCAAAGTTGTATATAAAGTTGGAAAAAGACACAGCGGACCTCAAACAATAACAATTTTGAACAAAATTGGGTTATTTTGTTAACAAAATATTTATGAGGAAGAATGGGGGTAGCCAACAAGAAAAGAAAAATCCTTGAATCTATTGTTGATAATAGTCTTTTTCAGTAATCTATTGAACTTGAAACTTGATATATAAACTAGGTGTTGATCATACAACAATAATCATACTGACTAAATTACATATCCAGGTAGTAAACAGTCACCTCGAATGCATGTGATTTCAAGTCCTTTCTTCATATTGTTTCCAACAGGTGAAAAAGTCCACCAATCAAGGTTGCTTCCCTCTGCACAATATAGAACAAAATTTTAAGCTCACTGTACAGTTTATCGAAGCAAGTGGGAAGCAAGGTACACAAGCTATTATATTCTTGTGATTCAAGAAACAACAATATTTATCATAGTCTAACATGCCAAACAGGGAACGAAACAAAAAGAAAAACCTATTTTTGGCAAAATTCTTGCTTCATTTATTTTAATACTGGTATTTTTATCATCACTATTGTCACAGTTATTATCATTATCGCAATGGTAATCTAAAACAAAAGAGGAAAATCCATTAAATACTTCATATTGCATTAGAATAACAGATTTATAAGATTATATACTGTCTTTGTTCTGCTTATATTTCACAGCATTCAGAAATAGTTGTAAAATTGTAATAAGAAATTACAAGTTCCACAAGAAGCTGACTTTGCCTGTAGGGAAGAGGCAGGTAAAATCTACAAACAAGAATCTTTTCACCATTACAGAGTACCACAGCATGAGATCACTTTGATGATCTAAACAATGCAGCAAAAGAACTTTTCAGTGCAAAAGATATAACTATTTACTTGACTGGGGAAAACACACGCACATGGACATGCACACATGATGCTTATAAGAACAGATATTAAACAAGAAACTTGCTTTACTGATAAGCAACTGAAACTGACAAAATCTTTAATATGGAAGTCTGTCAGGTTGAGGAGTTTGGTAATTCTGTGTTTTTGGCTAAGAGAAGTGAAAACTCCCATATCAAGTAATAATATCTATTTCATCATCCTTATGTAATTAATGGCTTCTAATCTAAAGCTCGAAGGGCTTTGAGGAGCTTGTAAGAAGAAATGCTAAACTTGGTAATGGCAATAGGTAAGGAAAGTAGTGATGGATGGAATGAGAATGAGACTCTTGCAAACCTAAATAGATCAATAAAGAGAATCTGCATGCACCTAAAAGGCCTAGGTGATAACACCTACCTAAGTAGCTGTCAATGATCAAGAAATGTAACGTTCGAGAGGCTGAGTGTTGAAGGAAGCTTTTAGCTCTAAATAGACATCTGTAAATTGGGGAATCAAATCTTCACAACTATTGATTTTATCTCTATTTCGCGAACCAAAGTTACAGAATAATTTCAAGAAAAGCATACATTGACAAGCATATCCTGCATTCCAGAACCACAAAGAGTTCATTGCCCCTATACAAACTTAGTCTTCAAGAAACATCAAATCAAAAGAAACCATGCTAGTAGCCAAATTATTCCACAAAATCTGATCCCTTCAAGAGCTTTGGACAAGATAAAAGTGCAGGGGAACATTAAAAACAAACATAACTAACTAATCCATAATTATCATACATGGATCATTATATAATCAATTCCCCAGGATCATATTTCTAAAGCTTTAAAAGCTATAGCATTGTTAGTTTCCTTAACAATAGCTTTTCATTACAAACAATATCCCCTGACAAACAAAATTAAAGGATGATTTGAGAAAGTTAAATTCAAAATTGAAACCATAATGGACAATGAACAGAATTTCTAGTTCCATTCAAATACAAGTAAGTCCAAAATTGTGGTTTTCATAATTGCAAGCTAAATTTGTTTAAAAATATGATTACTAGGAGCAGTTTCAGGCTCTAGTACAAGTAAATTCTTTCATTTCCTTGACTATAACAAGCCATTTTGCCCAGAATCTTATCAAACTTAATCAATTTCAGAAGCATATATACATATATATTCCAACCTATATTGCACTAATAATAGCTCTTAAATTTTATCAAAAGATTGAATCGCCACCATTATCTCCAATCTCTAGCATCCATGGCTACCATTGCCAGTAACAAATATTAAAAAAAAATTGATGGAGAAAAAAATTACATATAAAACATCCAAAACCAAATTTTAACAAATAGCTCTTGCAACAAATACCCAAATTTTAACAAAATCAATACAATACAAAAATTGAAATTGAAAGTCAACAAAATAAATAGTACAAACCTACGAAATCAACATCCATAACCAAATTTTAACAAATAGCTCTTGTAACAGATACCCAAATTTTAACAAAATTAGTCCAATACAAAAATTGAAATTAAAACGCAGCCACCAAACTAACTCTACCTACATAAAATCCCACATCCCCACATATTTATCAATCCAAGAATAAATTAAAACCCACATGAAAAACTGATCGGAGATGGGGACACAACAGTGACCAGAGATATGGCAACGACATGCGACAGTGATCGAAAATGTGGCAGTGACTGGAGTTGGGGACGAGATAGAGACTGGAACGTGGCAGCGATTGGAGACACGACAATGACTAGAGATGCTTCAATAGCAGGAGATGAAAGAATGGCTGGAAAGCTGGCCATGAAAGCTATGAGAAAAGGAGAGAGAAGAAAGAGAAATAAAGGGTAAAGATGAAAAAATAGCAAACTAGTGAAGACACGGCATTGACTTGGAGAAAGGATGAGGGAGTCAAGAGAGGCTGGTGGAGACATGGGCTGGCTAAAAGAGGAGTTGAGGATGAAAAAAAATGTGAGAGTGGAAGACCAAGGGCATTGACATCGGTTTTTTTCTCTAAAACTCAAAATTGAACAAATGATAAAATTTCGTAATTTTAAAGGTAAAAAAGGAGCTAGTTTGGTAGTAGCAGCAACAATTTGATCATGCAACAAAATTACTTACAGGCGCCCTGCAACATCACCAGGACATTATAACACTCACCTTTCTTAATAGAGGAGTTGGACGAGTTAGAGTTGGCTGGTCGACTCACTCTCCTACTCTTGATGCTCGGCTTGGCAGAGAGAATGCAACTCCACAATAGGCAAGAAGCTTGGCAGAGAAAGGCAACTCCAAACCAGGGAAGAAAGCACGATAGAGGAAATGGGGTCAAAGTAGGGAAGACAAGGTTCAAGCAGGGAGAAAACGCGAGAGAGATGAGAGGGAGATTGAAAGAAATGGATGCAAAATTCCCACTATTAGGTTATAATTAATTTGGGGGGCTTTCGGCCACTTATAAGGCAGTTTCAAAACTGCCGTAAAAAACTCTGCGTGTGGGCCATTTACTTTGGTTTTTTAAAACCGCCGCAAATGGGTGCAGTATAAGGCCAGCCTTCTTATAGTGGACTTTGACTTATTATCGGAGCTAAATTTTCTAGGAATCCTCTAAAGTCTCCTTTCCAACTATATATAAAGCTTTCTTAGGGTTGAAGACAAACACATAAGATCACTTTGACATTATTTAATTTCTCAAAGATTTCAAAATAAAGAGGATGTTCCAAAGGTGCTTGTAGAAATCCTGTAGTTGCCTCTCATGTACTCTTCGAAATTGAGGGATAAGAGGAAATCATATTAGATGTTAAGCACTATAGTTGGTAGATATCTATAAGCCAGATTAGTCTAATGATTAAATTCCGTTGTTGTACTAATTAAAATATATTTAAGTAATTATATTAGGCTTGAAGGTTTGAACCACATACAAATAATCATATGGTGGGTTTAAGATTTTCATTATTATTTTTTTAATAAAAGTTTTTGACATAAATTTTTTATCCTTGAATTAGATATTTACATTGTCGAGTTAAGGTGATGATATCAACCTTATTTAATATTAGCATCTTATGTTTGATGAGTTGTTAATACGCCAAAGTTATTTTAGGAACAAAGTTGTTTTAGTTTAAAGTGTTATTTTATTTCCAAGTTATTTTGTTTTCTTATTTTAGTTCAACTACAATTGATTAGGAGAACTTATCATGTTATCCTATTTTACTTGGAGTAGAATTTAGGATATTATCCTAATTCACTTTAGGACAACTAATGTTGTTGTCCTATATATTTCACTTTTGGAGAACATAAGTCATTATCTTATTACATTTTGATTCGAATTAATAATCTTTCCAAAGTGGTTTGTTTTCTTACAGTTAAGTTAACTTGGATACACACACACACACACACACACACACACAGGTTCTCAAAGCTTATGGAGTATGCATGTGGACAAAGTCAGAATTGTGAAGTGCATCTTTCTTTGAATAACAGTTTCATTTTGAAGCTTTATGCTTCTCTCTTTTGTTACAGATCACGTGTTGTTCAATCTAATGGATGAACACATGAGTTTGTTGTTCGGTGTTTAGCTGTCTATTATTCGATAGTTTTGTGTTTTGAGAACAGTGACAGGGAGATTTGATTCATGAGTATTGTGTTCTTGTGAGAACGGGTTTTACATAGACTAGGCGTTAAGAGTAGGGAGAGTCTGCCATTGTAACTCATTGAGTCTGTAAAACCAAAAATAACATAGTGAATTATAGCTATCTTACTGCCCATGGATGTCGGTTGATTATTTTTGAACCACGTAAAATCTCCATCCACTTTTTCATTAAAATTAAAATTATCTGTTTTATATTCTGTCACTATCCGTGAACTATGGATTCTAACAATTGGTATTAGATCAAGTTTCACTAACATAAAAAGGATGATCTAGGTCAAATAATTTATATTTAGAAATTTTCTTAGAGAAGAAGGTTCTGTCTCTCGACTACCCATGGTTTATGGTTCGAATTATCCTTATTGGAAGGCACACATGAGAGCCTTCATCAAATCAATTGATGAAAGAGTTTAGACCATCATTGAATTTGGCTCGACACATTAAACTCGACTAATTGCATTTGTTGAAATAGAACCAAAACCATGGAACATTGAGGAGTACGATGCAACAAACTTGAATTCTAAAGGTATAAATGTTATTTTCTATACTATTGATGCTAACCAAGTTGGTCTCATATCTACTTGCCCTAACACAAAAGAAGCTTGGGACATCCTTGAGGTAAAGAATGAAGGTATTGCATCTGTTGAACGTTCTAAATGAATATGTTACTGATTTTTGTGCTAAAATTTGTGAGATAATGAATGCTTATTTCTCTGGGGAAAGCTATACTGATGCTAAAGTTGTTGAAAAGATTTTTTGATCTTTACCAGAAAAATTTTAGGCTAAAGTCACAAGAATAAAGGAGAGCAAGGATATTGATGGATATGAACTGATGAGTTGATTAAGTCTCTGAAAACGCTTTAGATGAACCATAAATCAAAGAAGAAAGAAAAGAGCATTGTGTTTGCTGCAAAGTCTCAAAATTTAAATGATGAAGAAGAGATGTTGGATGAATTAAGTGAGAAATAGATTTCCGTCTTGATAAGAAATTATGCCAAGTTCTTTAAAATCTAAGAGGCAGTCTAAATTAAGAATTTTAAGAAGTCTCTTAAAGAACCTAATAAAAGAAATCAAATTCAGTCCTTAAAAAGAAAAAAGGATAAAACTTGGAGTGAAAAGGACTCTGAAACTAAGTAAAAAGAACAATATGATGTGAGCAAATTCGTTGCATTCACCAGCTTAGCTTCAAATAAAATAGTCATGAAGTTCAAAACAGAAGACAATTCTTATTATGAAGAACTTCAGAAGACTTACAAGGAAGTACTTTATGAAGAATGGCAAAAAAAGGTAAGTAAAAACAAATCTTTAGAATAAAATATTGAAATTCTTTAATGTCAAAAGAGTTTTGCAAAGGATAGAATCAATGAATTGGAAGTTGTGTTGAAAGACAAGACTGAGCATATTCAGAAAATTATAGTGAGAATTGGAATAAGCTAACATATGCATCAATCGACTTAAGATAGGCTCAACAAAGCTTGATCAAGTACTGAATCTTAGTAGAGATAGCTCTGTCAAACACGACTTGGGATATGAAGCAACTAATCTTGCCTCATCATCATTATAAGAAAATAGTGTTTGTTGAAGCTTTAAATTTTGGTAACTTAACTAACTCTAGTTCTAAAGGTATGACTGATTTTGCTTCCCTACTAAGTTCTTTCAAATCAAGTCTTGTTATTTTGTATTGTTAAAGGTCATATGAGACTAAGGTGCTTCTAAACAAAAAATTAAATATGTTTAAAGAGACAAAAATCATGACATATTTGAGTTAAGAAAATTGATACTCATTGCAATGTTGCTCTTATTGCAATTAATGTTTCTTCTAATGATGCTTTGTATTTTGATAGTGGTTGTTCTAGGCAAATGATAAGAAATAAAGCATTTTTGAAAAATCTTAAGTCATACAAGAAAGGGACAATCACATTTAGAGATAGTGCAAAAAGTAGTGTCATTGAAAAAGGTACCTTATGTGTCGATGGTCTTCCGAAACCTGACAATGTTCAAGGTCTGCAATCTAATCTATTAAGTATCACTCAGATCTGTGATGACAAGAATTTATGTGTAAGACTTGATATTGAACTAAACAAAACATTTATGGAATTTCATCCGAGAGCTTGTTGAATAAAAGATTATATGTATTGAGCATGTTACGTCAGAAATTCAATTGGATGACTTGTTCACAAAGCCACTACACTTAATAAAATTTGAAAATCTGAGAAAAGCCCTTGGCCTTTCTAGATTTTCCAATTGAAAATAGTTTTCTTTTATATCTAAAGCATCATAAATAACTTCTAACTAAGTATAATGGAGTTGTTTTTTTATTGAATGTTTGTGATATAATATCTTAATGAGTTAAAATAAAAAGAATAAAGAGAAGACTACCTACATATGATGTGTGAAAGTCATCCATTAGGAGTAATTTATGTGTATATAAGAAATAAAGTTAAGTTATTAACTCAATTGGAAAAATGACTACCTCTATGCAAGTGTGAAAGCAACTATATTTAAAAAAAGGTCATTCATTGATATCAACTTTTGTGCATTTAAGAAATATGTTTAGGTTGACCACTCAAATGGGAAAAAAAGAGCTATATTTTATGCAAGAACCATATAAATATGGGAAAATTGAAAAAATAGATAAAATTAGGGGTTTGAAAAGAAATATAGACACATCCTTTTAACTTTTGATACTATAGACACATTCTTCATGAAATGACTAAATGCCCTTAGGAATTCAATTTATTCCTAACACCTTTTTTTCCCTCTTCCCTCCACTTACCTCTTCCTATTCCATAACTGTGTGTTGTTAAGCTTCCAATACCCCTCGACACCATCCGAAACGCAGTCCAAAATGCAACACCATGAATTGTAACAAGAGGAACGAGGAACCTAACTTGATAGAAGCAAGAGGAACGAGGAGAGAAGCAAGACATCGAGTTTGTTCAGTTCGGATGAGTTTGTTTCTCATGTTTTTTTTTTAATTTTTTGCTTGTTTTCTTGATCTTTTGAAGGTTGAAAATAACGTTTAGATTAGGCATAACACGAAGGAATAGAGATGGGAATAGAGATGTATATAGGAAATTTACACATTTGAATTAATTAGGGATTGGGCTAGATTTAGGGATTTTGAATTTGGGATTTGAGTTTTCAATCGTATTTTGCACTTATTCTGTGTTTGTGGGCTAAATGAAGTGTGATTTGGATGCTTTTTTGGTTTGATGTGTGTAAAAATGGTAGAAACTGATGCGTTTCATCGTGACAAAGACGACGGCGAATGTCAGTCTTCGCTCGACACTCGACAAAACATGTCGAATCCCATCGGATACATTAACCAACACTCGCCATTAGGGCATTTTCGAAGACATGGAGTGTCGATTTTATGTAAACCGATATCTGGGTGTATCGAAACCATGTCTCCGACACTCGATGTCGATGTAATTGGGAATGTCGAGTGTCAGTTTTATGTAAATGCCCTAATGGCGAGTGTCGGTCGATGCATATGACGAAATTTGACACATTTCATCGACGAACCTATTTTTACTTTCATCGAGTGTCGGTTTCATGTAAACCGACATCTGGTGCACCAAAACCATGTCTTTGACACTCGACGACACGTAATTATGACGTCGAGTGTTCGTTTCATAGGCTTCAAATACCTTTGTTGGTTAACGTGAAACCGACAATTATGAAAGTGAAAACACTTACGTCGAGTGTTGGTTACAAAATCTGACATGACTCGAAGCCAGGGAGACGAATTCGAAGAGTATACTTTGTCAGATTCTGAATCCGACACTCGACGAGGCCGACATCTGACACAGTCGTATTGTCGGATGTCCGACCTCACGTATGTCGGTTCCAGGAATCTGACATAAGTTTCTTTGGGCACTCGATGGAGTTCATCAAGCGTCGGTTTCTCTATTCGAGCTCTATCAAGTGTGTTGTGTTTCGTCGAGTTATGTCGAGCGATTTGACAAATTGCTTGCTTTAGCCTTGTTTTTTACCTTTTTCCATCATATTTAACTATAACATACTATTTTTTTTTTTTTTGCAGGTTGAAGCAAATGGCAAATGAATTTGGACTCTCCTTCACCCTGAAAACTCTGAATTATGGACACTACCATGCGATTATCACAAACTTAGCCAGTTTGGACTGTATAGAATGGATTCATGCGAACTTGAATGAGAGGCAACAAAACATGTTTCGTAATACATGTTTTGGGTTTCTCCTAGACATTCGGGAGTTGTCCTTTCTGTCTTAGTTGGTGAACAATGTGCTTGAGTGAGAGGTTAACACAATGTGGTACGATGAAAGATGTGGTTCCTTATTGAAGGCAAAAATATGGTGTTTGAACTACAAGGTAGTTAACTAATTTTATTTTTCAGCATTTGATCATTGTAGTTTTGTTTTTTTACCATTATTGGCGTCTTATGTCTTTTTTTCTCTTCTTTCCAAGAAGACTGATTCATTTTTCTGTGCACGAGTTCGGTTTTGTGACTAGTTTGAAATTTGCTACCCCCGTGCCACCAATATCGAATGTCTTGAATCTCTGCCATTTGATGGATATGTACTTTGGGGGTCATGCATTTCTATTCGAGACTTCGGGCATTAAATGTGTCAGCTATGCCAAATGAGGATGTTGTAAAGCTGGCCTTGTATTACGTGCTCGAGCGATTTTTCATGGGATGAGATCGACGCCGATATGTCTCCTGTAAGTGGTTGAATTTTGTCGACATATTGGATAGTTTTAACAATTATCCATCGGGTTCAGTGTCTTACGAGAAGACACTTAAAGGGATGTAAAAAGCTTTAGAAGGGAGGTTGTAAAAGTATAAGAAACAAGCGGAAGCGAAGAAGAAGAAGACGATGGGGAAATGGAAGCATTCCGAGACATATAACTTAGAAGGGTGCCCCCATACTATTCAGGTACATATTGAATAACAAATGTTAGACGTGTTTATTGGTTTCTTTGAATTATATTTTGAAATACATATTATCACTAAAAAACCCTTATGTTATTAAGGTTTGGTTGTACGAGGCCGTGCCGTACATTGGCGCAACATATTGTTAGCCCTAAGCCTACATGATAATTTTGATGATAACAATACACATTGATTCATTGTGATTTACTAACATGTTTATTTATATGCAAGAGTAATATCATTGAAATAATTGTAAAATCAAGAAGAGGCTTATTAAAATGAAGTGTTGAAGCTAAGGAGAAAACTAAATGTTAAAGGCACCAAAGTTTAAGAACAAGGTTTGATTCAAGGAATGTGACATATGAGTAATGTTCAATAAATTGGTCATATATTTCTCTACAAATGTCCAAATAATGTGATTCTTGAGCCTTTGGAAAGCTTACTCAATTTATAACATTTCATATGTTTTAAAGAAATTTAAATTTCAAGTGTAAGATTGTCCAAATCATCATGAAAGTTGAAAGACAAATAGAAGCAGCTGACATGAGTACCGAATACTCTTTTGGACATATCTTGAGCTGAAAAAATCAAAATGACTTGATTCTTATATAATTGGAAAGAGAACATAATGAGGAACATTTCATATGTTTTGAAGAAATTCAAATTTCAAATGGAAGGCTGACATAATTGACATGCAATTCGGTGGACTGACACAAGGAAGAAAAATCAACTCACATGACCACCGAATGGTTTTTTGGCCATATCTTAAGATAGAGATATCTAAATTCTTTGATTCTTAATGTTTTAGAAAGCTTATTCAAATATGAAGAGCTTTTATGTTTTGAAGAAATTCAAATTTCAAACGGAATGCTGATAGAATTATCATTCAATTTGGTGGACTGACACAAGGAAGAAAAATCAAGTCACATGAGCACCGAATGGTGTTTTGGCCATATCTTGAGCTACAGATATCCAAATGACTTCATTCTTGATGAGTTGGAAAGCTTATTCAAATATACAGATATTTTATGTTTTGCAAATTTTCAAATTTCAAACGGAACATTAACAAAAATGGCAGACAAGATTACGGTTTTTATGGTGGGCAGAAAATTTGGAGATGGTGTCTTCACTTGATTAAGTTCATCCTATTTGCCTATAAAAGGAGCCCTTCTCCCATGCATTCGAAAAGTGAAGAGGAGCATCTATCAACCAAAAAACAAGAGAAATATCAAGTCTAGAGAGTTTTTATATTCTTTATCTACTCTTTGAAGAGAGTTGTACTTTTGTTGTAAAAATTATTCTTATTCTTGTATTGTAGTGAGAGTGAGATCTACTTGTAAAGGATAAAAATTATCCTTGAGAGAATTCTTTCCTTGGTGAGGTTATTCATCAAGAAGAACTCTTGGTGTGGTGTTATCAAGAGTTGAAGGAAGTTGCCTTGGTGAGGTTGTTCATCAAGAAGAACTCTTGGTGTGGTGTTATCAAGAGTTGAAGGAAGTTGCCTTGGTGAGGTTGTTCATCAAGAAGAACCCTTGGTTTGGTGTTATCAAGAGTTGAAGAAAAAAGTC
Organism: Boswellia sacra; assembly: GCA_013180625.2. NCBI lineage: Eukaryota > Viridiplantae > Streptophyta > Magnoliopsida > Sapindales > Burseraceae > Boswellia > Boswellia sacra. The sequence continues at coordinate 5,160 of SNVD02006928.1, read as the reverse complement.
TTGGTGAGGTTGTTCATCAAGCAAGTTGTAAAGATTTCTACAACTTAGTGGAAAGCTTAGCTCGTGGAGCTAGGAGCCCGTGGACGTAGGCAAGGTTTGCCGAACCACGTAAATTGAGTTTGCACTCTCTCTATCCCTATCCTTTTTATATCTACTTGCACTTGTGATTGTTCATTATTGTATTCTCTTTATTGCATCTTTAATAACTTATAATTTCATCTTCTTCACCTTTGTTCTTAAAGAAAGATTTAAATAATTTTGATCTTTCAAGAAAAGTTTTCTAAATCTGTTTTGATAAATAAAAACCCAATTCACCCCCCCTCTTGGGTTGCCATACCTGGGTCAACAAGTGGTATAAGAGCAAGTTGCTCAATTTTTTACATCTTAATCGATTTTGATCTATGGCAACTTTTAATTCAACTTCATATGTTGAGGACCTTTCTATTTTCCTCGACCTCCATTTTTTAATGGAAGTGATTACTCTTATGGAAAATAGAATGAGATTTTCTTGAAATCTTTGATTATGATTTGTGTCTTGTTTGGCAGGACCTTTTTGTTCTACCAAATGAAAATGGGAAAGCATGCTTAAAGAACCTAAAGGAGTTTAGTGAGATGATATAAAAAGAAATCGAGTTATTTGAATACTAAAGCTATGAATGTGTTATATGTACTCTAGATAGAAATGAGTTTAATAGAATATCTACCTGTTCTACGGCACAAGAAATATGGCATACACTTGAAGTAACTCATGAAGGAACTAGTCAAGTTAAAGAATCTAAAATTAGTATGCTAGTTCATAGTTATGAGCTTTTTAAGATGAAATCGATGAATCAATTTCTGAAATATGTTTACTAGATTTACGGATATTGTCAAGGTTTGAAAATTCCTTGGTAAAATCTTATTTAATGTTGAAATGGTTAAGGAAAGTATTCCTTAGGTTCTACCAAAATCTTGGGAGCCAAAGGTCGACAACAATTCAGAAGCAAAGGGACCTCACCAAAACTACCATAGCATAGAACTCGTACGGGCTCTCTCTGTACTCATGAATCATCTTGAAGGAGAATGAAGAAGAAGATTGCGATGTGGCAACATGTGCTTCATGGCTTTAAGAGAAAATGAGATAATTATTCTAAACCATGATCCTAAGCTTTCATATGATGAATTACTTGAAGCATTCCAAAATTTACATGTGCAAGTTGATAAGCAAAATTCAAAACTCAATGCTTTCAAAAAGAAGTCAAAAATCATGTTATCTCAATTAGAAGAGTTGGTGGAAATAAATGAAGCTTTAGAAAATGAAAATGAAATTTTAAAGCAAAAAGATTTTGAAAGTTTGGAAAGTCAAATACATTTTTTTAAAAACTGAAAATGAGATTTTAAAACAAAAGGATTTTGATAAATTAGAGAAAGAAAATGCTATTTTGAAAAAGGAAAATAATGACTTAAGAACTATTGTTGATAGTTTTACAAAAAGCACAAAAAATTTGAATTCTATGTTACAAAACCAAAGGTGTGTTTTTGATTAAAGAGGTTTAGGATATAAAACTCATAAAAATCAAAAGTATTTTAAAAATTATTTTGCTCATGCATCTTCTAGGAATATTCCTAATCATTCATGTACTTATTGTGGAAGAAAAGGACACAAAGTGCATTCTTGCTATATTAAGAGAAATCCTAATTTGAAACAAATATGGGTTCCAGAAAGTACCATAACTAACCCCCAAGGACCCAAGAACTTTTGGGTACAAAAAAGTTACTCCTTGAATATTGATTGTAGAGACAAAGTGGCAAACACAAGTGGTACTTAGATAGTGGATGCTCAAGGCATATGATCGGAGATGCCTCCAAGTTCTCAAGATTAATCATCAAGAAAGGAGGATATGTGACCTTTGGTGATAATGCCAAAGGAAGGGTAATCGGACATGGTGATATTGGTAACCCTTCTTCACGTATTATTAAAGATGTTTTGCTTGTTCATGGTTTGAAACATGATTTGATTAGCATTAGTCAATTATGTGATAAGGGATATTTTGTTGCTTTTGAGCCTAATAGATATGTGATTAAGGATTTTAGTAACAATAAGACATTATGTGTTGGTAATAGATATGGTAATATTTATACAATTGATATTGATGTTAATGATCATGTAGAAAATTGTTTCATTGTTAATCATGATGCTTGGTTATGGCATAGAAGGTTAGGCCATGCTAGCATGGACACAATTTTAAAAATTTCTAAAAATGATTTAGTTGATAGTCTTCCAAAAATAAAATTTGAAAAGGATAAGATTTGTGATGCTTGTCAATTTGGAAAACAAGTGAGAACTTCTTTTAAACAAAAGAAATTTATTTCAACAAATAAACCTCTACAATTACTTCATTTGGATTTATTTGGACAATCAAGAACTCAAAGCCTTGGTGGAAAGTATTATGTTTTTGTTATTGTAGATGATTATTCAAGATTCACTTGGGTGTTATTCTCGAAAACTAAAAATGAGGCCACACAAGCTTTTTTAAAATTTGCAAAAAGAGTCCAAAATCAAAAAGGGTATTCTATTTTGTCCATTAGGAGTGATCATGGTGGTGAAGTAGACGATGTTGCTTTTGAAAATCTTTGTGAAGAAAATGGTTTTGAACATAATTTTTCCTCACCTAGAACTCCACAACAAAATGGTGTTGTTGAGAGGAAAAATAGGACTATCCAAGAAATGGCTAGGATCATGTTACTTGAAAATAATTTGCCAAAATATTTTTGGGCCGAAGCCGTTAATACCGCATGCTTTATAATCAATAGAGTCCATATTAGATCTTTAATAAAGAAAACTCCTTATGAACTTTGGAAAGGAAGAAAACCCAACATTGGATTTTTTAAAGTTTTTGGATGTAAATTTTTTATTTTAAACACCAAGGATAACCTTGGAAAATTTGATGCAAAAGCCGATGTTGGAATTTTTGTTGGCTACTCCAACCATAGTAAAGCATATAGAGTTTTTAACGAAAAGACTCTTACTATTGAAGAATCTATGCATGTTGAATTTGATGAAACTAATGTTATTTTTTCAAAGAATTTAGATGATGATATTGTTGAGATAGAAGGGCAAATCAAAGAATTAAGGCTTGATGAAAAGAGCCAAGATGAATTACAACTTCAACAAGAAAAGCTTGAGGATGTAAATGATTCTTCCTGAGAATGACCAAAGGAATGGAGGTATGCAAAAGCTCACCCTAAAAGATCTCATTATTGGTGAACCATCACAAGGTATGAGAACTAGATCTTCTTTTAGGAACTTTTGTAATCATTTTGCATTTGTCTCTCAATTTGAACCAAAATCTTTTAAAGAAGCCCAAAATGAGGAAAGTTGGATTTTGGCTATGCAAGAAGAATTGAACCAATTTGAGAGAAATCAAATTTGGGAATTAGTCTCTAGACCTAAATATGACTAAACCCCTTAGTAAAGATATATTTTGCATAATAAGAAGAGAAGTAGTTATGTTGGATATGTCTTAATTTTTCTTTTATATGATAATCTTTAAATGGTAGCATATGTTAAGGGGGAGAATATATTTAGGGGGAGTAATTAATTTGACTACATCTTTTTTATGATAACAAAAGGGGGAGAAATGGATGGTTTGGATGGTTTGCTTATATTCATAACAATTGCTATCTTTTTGCTTATTGTTGATTTTATTTTTATTCTTGATTTTAGATTATATTTTAAAGCAATCAATGGTTTGTCATCATCAAAAAGGGGGAGATTGTTAGCCCTAAGGCTACATGATAATTTTGATGATAACAATACACATTGATTAATTGAGATTTACTAACATGTTTATTTATGTGCAAAAGTAAGATCATTGAAATAATTTTAAAATCAAGAAGAGGCTTATTAAAATGAAGTGTTGAAGCTAAGGAAAAGACTACATGTTAAAGGCACCAAAGTTTAAGAACAAGGATTGACTCAAGGAATGTGAAACATGAGCAATGTTCAATCAATTGGTCATATATATCTCTACAAATATCCAAATGATGTGATTCTTGAGCCTTTGGAAAGCTTCTCAATTTATAACATTTCATATGTTTTAATGAAATTCAAATTTCAAGTGCAAGGTTGTCCAAATCATCATGAAAATTGAAAGACAAATGGAAGCAGCTGACATGAGCACCGAATACTCCTTTGGACATATCTTGAGCTAGAAAAATCAAAATGACTTGATTCTTATGGAATTGGAAAGAGGAGTTAAAGAGGCACATTTCATATGTTTTGAAGAAATTCAAAATTCAAATGAAAGGCTGACATAATTGACATGCAATTCAGTGGACTGACACAAAGAAGAAAAATCAACTCACATGAGCACCGAATGGTGTTTTGGCCATATCTTAAGATAGAGATATCCAAATTCTTTGATTCTTAATGTTTTGGAAAGATTATTCAAATATGCAGATCTTTTATGTTTTTAAGAAATTCAAATTTCAAAGGGAATGCTGACAGAATTATCATTCAATTCGGTGAACTGACACAAGAAAGAAAAATCAAGTCACATGAGCACTGAATGGTGTTTTGGCCATATCTTGAGCTACAGATATCCAAATGACTTGATTCTTGATGCGTTGGAAAGCTTATTCAAATGTGCAGATCTTTATGTTTTGCAGATTTTCAAATTTCAAACGGAACATTGACAAAATGTGCAGACAAGATTACGGTTTTCTGTATTGGCCAGGAAATTTGGATGAGGTGTCTTCACTTGATTAAGTTCATCCTATTTGCCTATAAAAGGAGCCCTTCTCCCATGCATGCATTCAGAAAAGATAAGAGCAAGAGAAGCATTTTATCAAGCAAAAAATAAGAGATATATCAAGTCTAGAGAGTTTTATATTCTTTATCTACTCTTTGAAGAGGTTGTACTTTTATTGTAAAAATTTACTTTGTTCTTGTATTGTGGTGAGAGTGAGATCTTCTTGTAAATGATAAAAGTTATCCTTGAGAGAACTCTTTCCTTGGTGAGGTTGTTAATCAAGAAGAACTCTTGGTGTGGTGTTATCAAGAGTTGAAGGAAGTTGCCTTGGTGAGGTTGTTCATCAAGAAGAACTCTTGGTGTGGTGTTATCAAGGGTTGAAGAAAGTTGCCTTGGTGAGGTTTGTTCATCAAGAAGAACTCTTGGT
>SNVD02006927.1:0-27492 GCA_013180625.2 Boswellia sacra | reverse complement strand
AAACATTATAAGATTAAGATTATTAAGCACATATTAAGGGTTAGAGAATCCTTATCTCATATCAAGGGTTTCACCCTTTCACCTTAGCAAAAGAGAAATTAGAAGAACATTATAATAGAAAGAAAATAAAATGCAAGAAAAAGAAAATTCATTAATAACATAAACACACAAAACACAATACAAGATCCAAGCCAAAGCCAAAATGTTCCAGCCAAGGCCAAGATGCCCTAATGGGTCACAAGGCACCTCTATTTATAGATAAATCCAGGGGCAAACTTGTCAAATTATAAGGGCATAATTGTCAAATATTAGTTGTAAATATCTTTGACAATTGGGATCATTAGGCACCGATTTTGACCATCAATTTTGATATTGAAATATTGAGAATTTTAATCACATGTCTTCATGAAAGTTGTAGCTATTTCTCTCAGCTTTCTAGAACATATTGATTTGCACAATTTGGATACGTATTTTGAGAGATACGGTCCAAATACTGAGGCTTGGTCAAACTGGGTCGAGACTATAGATGGGTTCACTTCAAGCCCAATTTTGGTCCACTAAAGCCCGAATTTGATGATGCTTGTGAAATGCAATCTTGTAGACAATTGAATCAGCTTTCCAATACATTAATAATTGCACCATTCTAATCTATAAATAGAGAGTTATGCCCATTTCACCGAACCTATAACAAAACCAAAATTAAGAGGAAGTTAATTCCAAAGATGCAAAGGCTACAAATATGCTTAAGTTGAGGAATTTAATGACACTATTAATGCAATATGATGAACTAAGCTCTTATTAAACATACATATTTAAGTGTTCATCATTCGGATTATTTAACCTAGGTTGTATTTTCCAATTGCAATCTCTGATCACAATTTTGCTACTAATGATTGGAATTTCAAGACAATTACGGATCAAGATTTCTAATATAGCAACAGACAACAACCAGATTATATTCAGTTGGCCACCCCAAATACAATCAACAAGCAATCATAAGCATTAGATATGGGAAAATACAAGCAACTTCAATTAAAGAATTGGATAACAACTTCTTACACAATCAACTCACAAAAACCATATCAAGGGCTTTGAAATCACCTTCAACCAATTCAGATTCAGTTACACATGTTCAAAAACGTGGTAAATACAATACAATATGGAGACATTCCAAAAAATGAAAGGGAAGGGAAAAACTTAGCAATTTTGATGTAAATCTCTTTGAATTGTAGTTCTTCCTCTTTCCAACCTTTCTTTCTCCTTCAAGAACTTCAGGAAATGAAAGAAATCCAGAGCTACAGCCTCTCACACGTTCTCCCCCTCTTCAAGTTATGAAAATAAAACCCTAAAATGTGTTTATATACTCTGCTACAGTAACTTGCTACAGTGCCCCGTATTTAATAACATGCTATTGGGATATATGGAATTACAAATATACACTTCTCATATCATTTTTATCACAACTTTCGGTACACTACATAAATTCGTGAACCGTAAATTTCTCCAAAAAATAGACTTTGAAAGCTTTCCAATGGTATATAGCATGTTATCCGGTTAATTGTATATCGATACAATCAACCCCGAGAAATTGGTTGATTAGCAGAGGTGAAAATGAAGGGTTTTACTCCAATTTTGTGCAAGTTCCTCCAAAACTCCTACAAACATCAAAAAACACACAAAAACATAAAAATACCAAGGAATGTAGCAAAGAAACATAGACGGAATTGATATGAAAATGATATATAAATAGAGTCCTATCAAATTCCCCCACACTTACACTTTGCTAATCCTCGAGCAACTACAACGATATTAATCGAAACAGAATCAAGGAAAAATTAAAACAACACAAATGCTTCAACTTGCAAATAGGCCTCAAAGATTGTACTTAATTATAACCCAAGGAAAACTTCAAAATTATGCACTTGATCAAAAATTTCATTTCAAAGATTAGTTTCGCTCTACTTTAATTTCTTTTGTGTGTGTGTAGAGCCATTTTCACATAATCACTTGTAACTCGGATGAGTTTATGCATAAAAATGAATCGTATTTAATAGTGAAGATATGTGTATAAATGAACTCCAAAGGCCTGCTTTTCAAATCACTCTCCACTAAAATAGACAAGCACAATACCAAGAATCAAGTAGGACTTTATTAAGCTTGTAATGTTTGGCTTGGGTGAAGGTATGATAAAGGATAATAATTTGGCTCAAATCACCCACAAACACATAAATCATTCAAGATTATGTAGAGCTTAACCACATAACATAAAAAAAAAAAATCGTTCGAATTCACCAAGTGCCTACCCCAAATTTATTCAGAACACTCAATCTCTCTTTTTATTATTGTTTTTTTTTACACAAAAAAAATTACACCCCCACACTTTGTTGTTTCATTCTTTTTAATAACACTCAAGGGTATAGATCTCTTTTTCTTTTTTTTCTTTCTTTTCTCTTTTTTTTTCTTTTCTTCTTTTTTTTCTTTTTTTTTTTTAACTGCTGCAATTCCCCTCACCCACACTTAAACAACACATTGTTCTCAATGTGTAAGTACGTGGACAAGAAGTACAGATTAGTTCTTTGTTTTTTTTCTTTTTTTTTTAACAAATACAATAAAACTCACTTGCATTGCTCATGACACAACCCAACCTCCTCTAACTTCCCAAAACCTGAACATAGCTCAAAATGTAATCGTGAATGATCTACATGCTCATAGGTAAGTGATAAACTGTTTTGATAAAAAATTTATTTGAGGTTAAGAAATCTTTTAGTGAGTTAACAAGAAAAAACAAAAGGCTTACAAAGGCTAAAAGGGGTAACTAGGGATCAATATTAATAAAGGTTGGCTATTAAGGCTCAAACGGTCCAAAGATGGCCTAAATCATTTCCCTAATGTTGCACAGTCTAGGATTTCGCCTCGAGTGACCATCAAACAAGTTCTAGAATTCATTGAAATCTGAAGAAATATTTAAAATACATAAACTTTCTCTAAGTGAACAAATAACTCAGTGATAATAGCTCAGTGCTCAATGTTGCGCAAGGAATCAAAAGCAAAGCAAAAACCAATATACATTTTAAGCACACAGATCCATGCATCATTTATCATTTTCCAAGAGTTATTCTTAATTCAATCATTATCTTATCATCGACCCACAAAATGCAAGAAAAGAGGTACGTGGAGTAGTTACACCTGAGTCAAGATTGTATATTTCAACAATCCTTAGGACCAGTAGCCCGCAGACTTAAGGTTTCCAGCCTATATACCTTTATTATGAAAGAACAAAACAATAAACAAGACACTTCAAACAACATGAAATAAACAAACTACAAAGTTATTAAGGAATAATGCGTTTCAAGGGTTAAGGAAACCCCATATTCTGCCATTCTCAAGTTTTTCCACATTTTTTTTTAAATCGAAACTGATAAAGATAAAAACACATAACAACTCTAAATTACGCAAAACTAAACTCACTCATAAAATAACAAAGTTCAACAAGTCAGCAAACAAAAACAAGTTAGTTAAAATGGGTCTAAAAAGTTAGAAGTTAGCCTCCTTATTCAGCCATTATGGATTGAAGAGATCCAGAATGCGTTTCAAGAGAACTTGAACTTTTTAAGCCACCACTCTAAAAAACCGAGATTAGAAAATATTACCTGGGACGAAAGAAATAACCTGAAAAAGCTCAAAAGAAATAACATGAAAAATCTCAAATAAACACAATAAAAAAGAGAGCAAACAAAAGTGAAGCAAACCAGTAGATAAAGATTACAGACTTAGCGTTAAATCCAGTTTATGCCTTTTATTGCCTTCCGCAAACCAATCTATTCGAGCTATTGTTGGATCAAGTGAATAGACGAATGTTTGTAATTTGTCAATTAACTCCCCTACAGTTGAAGCTGTAACCAGGATTTGCCTCGCCGACTGTGAGATGAAGTTTTTTTCTACTGCTTGATCAAGGAAGGACAACAAACCATCAAAAACATTATTGACATTTAACAAACCAATGGGTTTCCGATGGATGTTTAGCTGTGCCCAAGAGGTGATTTGAAATATCTCCTCTAATGTACCATAACCACCGGGCAAAGCTATAAATGCATCAGATTTAATGACCATATGTGCAATACGCTCAGGCATACTAGAAACCTGTAACTCTTCCCCCATGGTGTTGCCTACGATATCTCGTACAGCTAATGGTTTAGGGATAATGCCGAGAACTTTGCTCCCTCCCAGGGATGCAGCTGTCGACACACACCCATTAACCCAAGACTACCCCCTCCATAAATCAAATGAATACCCCTCGCAGCTAATGTCCTATCGAGATCAAGAGCTGCTGTTGTAAACTCTCCATCTTTACCAAATTGCGATCCACAAAATACGCATATATTTTGGAATCATCGAATTGGTGTTTTCTTCATTTCTAAAAGTGCTCTAAACTTGTGTAAGACAATGATGCACGTTAGGTATTATACGATTTAAGTGCAAGACAGGTTATAAAATGACATTTGAAAATATGCAGAATGGATATATACACACGTAAAACTCTCAAATTTGACACATAGGGACACAATTTCGGTGGGGGTTGCTCGATGCAGATTTATCGCCCCAAGATTTGAAAAAATGAGATATGCTTTCGGCAGGGTTTGACAAAACCTACACACTTGTCTCCCACGTAAAGCATGAAAAATAGACATACACTTTCAACGGGGTTTGACAAAACCGCCACACTTGTCTTCCACGTGAAGCATGAAAAGTAGAGATATACTTTCGATGGAGGTTGACAAAACCTCCACACTTGTCTCCTACGTGTACCTATGCCATAGGGTAGTCATATGGTTTGTCAAAAAGAAAACTTGAAATTAAAACAAACAAAATCAACAAACAACAACAACACAAAAACAACATTGATAACAGATCAAACGAAACAAGAAAAAAAATTCTACAACAACAACACACATTCAAATATACAAGTAGTTGTGATTGTGGCTAACATCTTCCTCTGGTTTTACGTCCAGTAACGGCTGAAACGCCTTCTATGAGTCGGGGATTTGCTTCCCATCCAGTTTTCTTATAAACTGGCAAACAGGGTCGTTTTAGTCAGATTCCCTAGACTATAACACTGCAATTCATCACGAAATTGTGTCCATAGATTAAGCAATTCACGCTGAACAAGTCCACAAGAATGTGACTCGAGAGTTAACAAAACATTATCCAGCGACTCATTACTCAAGCCATTCATAATAAATGAAAGTTTATCTTCTCTATTCCTGGACGCAAAACCTAATGAACGACAAGTCTGGTTACAATTCCATCTAGCAAATTTATAACATACTTGTAACCTTTTCGCTCTTCGCCTCTTGGCGTAGTAGCTCTTTCCTAGACCAGGCATGTATTTTGCGAGATTAATGTCCGGCTCACTGGACAATCTCACCTTGGCTTCGATAAGCCATCGGATATCAGCAGGCACATTTAGGAGCATCAATGCCCAACGTCTAGTCATCCGTACTTTATAAATTTTAAACACAGCATTTTGAGGAAGTGAAGGGAAATAGCATCCATTGAAGAGAAGAAAAGGAGAGATATTACCGAAAATATGATTGAGTCTGTTCTTCTCCAAGATATGCACGTTTCAAACCTTCGGGCAATGATTTCAGTTCCCGTTTTGGTCTTTCCTCAAGCTATTACACGAAAGAGTTCGAAGTACAGAATAATCAAATTAAAAAAAGGAAGGGAGAGAAAAGAAAATAAAATAAAGATGCATAAAAGAAATAAAAACACAATAGCAAACAAAAGTCAAAAATAAACAAAGAAACAAATGAGACAGATGGTAAAGAGAGATAAAACCTGATCAATTACGTTCGATAAAGCCTATGAGAGGAATCTCCTCGAGACACAAAAATTGATCATCATTACCTTCTTTTCTTCTTCTCTTTTTATTTATTTTTCAAAAAACATTGGGTTGCCTCCCAATAAGCGCTTGGTTTAACGTCCTCAGCCTGACGTTATCTGCCCTCACCCATCAAGATAAGTTGGCTCATATAGAGGTACCTCATCGATGTCCTGCATCACTGAATTCTCATAGTAAGGCTTCAACCTATACCCATTCACCTTGAATACTTTGTCCGTTTTTAAGCTCTTGATTTCCACTGCACCATGAGGAAAAACATTAGTAATAACAAAAGTTCCAACCCATCGAGATCGTAACTTACCTGGAAATAACTTGAGGCGAGAATGAAATAAAAGAACTTTTTGTCCCACTTCAAAATTCTTCCTGGAGATCATTTTATCATGAAATGCCTTAGTTCTCTCCTTGTAAATTCTGGAATTCTCATAGGCATCATTTCTAAGTTCTTCCAATTCTTGCAGTTGAAGCTTCCTTTGTTCTCCAACAGCATCCATCTCCATGTTACAAAGCTTTACTGCCCACCATGCTTTACGTTCGAGCTCTACTGGAAGGTGACATGGCTTACCATAGATTAACCTATATGGAGACATACCAATAGGTGTCTTATAAGCAATTCGGTATGCCCAAAGTGCATCATTCAATCGCAGGCTCCAATCTTTTCGGTTCGGATTCACTGTCTTCTCGAGAATGGACTTGACTTCTCGATTTGAAACTTCAACTTGACCACTAGTTTGTGGATGATATGCAGTAGACACCTTGTGAGTGATGTTGTATTTCTTGAGCAAGGCTTCAAATGATCGGTTACAGAAGTGTGTCCCTCTGTCGCTAATCATGGCTCTTGGTGTTCCAAATCTCGCAAAAATGTTAGATTTCACAAAATCTACAACAACTTTAGAATCATTAGTTTTCGTAGCTTTTGCTTCCACCCATTTAGAAACATAATCCACAGCAAGTATAATGTAAACATTACCAAATGATGAAGGAAAAGGACCCATGAAATCAATACCCCAAACATCAAAAATCTCGACAATAAGTATAGGGTTTGTGGCATTTGATTTTTGGCACTTAAATTACCTGTCCTTTGACAACAGTCACAAGCTTTGCAGAAGAGATATGCATCTTTGAACAATGATGGCCAGTAGAATCCACAATCAAGAACTTTGAGGGCTGTTCTTTTTGGTCCGAAGTGACCTCCACATGCATAAGAATGACAGAGGGTTAAAATTGAATTAAATTCAGATTCAGAAATGCACCTTCTTATCACTTGGTCAGAACAATGCTTCCATAAGCACGGATCATCCCATATGTAATACTTGGCAATGTTCTTGATCTTGTCTCTTTGAGCTCGAGTCAAGTCATGTGGTAGCTTCTTCGTAACGAAGTAATTGACAATATCTGCATACCAAGGCGCTGCTACATGTAGAGACAGCAATTGTTCATCCGAAAAACTTTCTTGTAATGGCAGTACATCCTCATCATGGACAATGCGACTGAGATGATCTGCAACTAAGTTTTCACTTCCCTTCTTATCTTTGATCTCCAAGTCAAATTCCTGTAAAAGGAGTATCCACCTGATAAGCCTGGGTTTTGCATCTTTCTTTGTGAGCAAGTACCTCAAAGCTGCATGATCAGAATAAATGGTTACTTTAGTACCAATCAAATAAGATCGAAACTTTTCTAAAGCAAAAATAACCGCTAGCAGCTCTTTCTCAGTGGTAGAATAATTAAGTTAAGCATCATTTAAAGTCCGAGATGCGTAGTAAATGGCATATGGAATTTTGCCAATTCATTGACCCAAAACGGCACCCACAGCATAGTCACTCGCATCGCACATGATCTCGAATGGATAATCCCAAATTGGAGATTGGATTATTGGAGCCGAAGTCAAGAGTTCCTTCAGTTTCTCAAATGCCTCTTTGCATTTCTCATCAAATTCAAAAGCCACATCATTCTGTAATAATCTACATAGGGGCAATGCTATCTTCGAGAAATCTTTGATGAATCTATGATAGAAACCTGCATGGCCAAGAAACGAACGAATATCCCATACACTTGTGGGAGGTGGTGAGGAACATATAAGATCTATCTTGGATTTATCCACCTCTATACCCTTAGCCGAAATAACATGTCCCAAAACTATACCCTGATCTACCATAAAATGACATTTCTCCCAATTCAGAACAAGGTTAGTTTCTATACATCTTTGAAGTATAAGGGTATGGTTGTCAAGGCATTTATCAAAAGAATCACCAAAAACACTAAAGTCATCCATAAATACCTCAATAATGTTCTCAACATAATCAGAGAAATTACTTACCATACACCTTTGGAAAGTGGCAGGGGCATTGCAAAGACCGAATGGCATGCGTCGATAGGCAAATGTACCGAATGGGGTTGTCAAGGCATTTATCAAAATAATCACCAAAAACACTAAAGTCATCCATAAATACCTCAATGATGTTCTCAACATAATCAGAGAAAATACTTACCATACACCTTTGGAAAGTGGCAGGGGCATTGCAAAGACCGAATGGCATGCGTCGATAGGCAAATGTACCGAATGGGCATGTGAATGTAGTTTTCTCTTGATCCTCAGGGGCAATGACAATCTGATTATATCTTGAATAGCCATCAAGAAAACAATAGTGAGAATGACCTGCTAGCCTCTCCAACATTTGATCAATGAATGGCAAAGGAAAGTGATCCTTGCGAGTTGCTGAATTAAGCTTCCGATAATCAATACAAACTCGCTAGCCGGTTTGGATACGAGTGGCAACTAGCTCATTATTTTCATTCTTAACCACTGTAACACCAGATTTCTTCGGAACAACTTGGACTGGACTCACCCACTTGCTGTCCGAAATTGGATAAATCACACCCACATCTAACAATTTCAGGATTTCTTTCTTCACAACTTCTATCATTGGAGGATTCAACCTCCACTGTGCTTCTCTAGTGGGCTTGGATCCCTCTCCTAACAAGATGCGGTGCATGCATACGGCTAGACTAATACCTTTGATGTCAGCGATTGTCCACCCAATGGCTGTTTTGTGATCTCAGAGCACTCGGATGAGTTTCTCTTCTTGTAATGGTGCAAGACCCTTTGCTATTATGACTGGCAAAGTATCTTTCTCACCAAGGAATACATGCTTCAAATGATCTGGAAGAGGCTTAAGCTCCAAGGCAGGTGCTTTCATCACGGAAGGTAGAAGTTTCTCATTAGATAAAGGCAATTCAATGTACGAAACATCATACCTGTTTGTGGTGATAGCTATAGTCTCATCCAAGCTTGCCACAGCTTCCTCCACTTCTTTAGACACTTGTATCAACTTTCTCGATTCTTTGAAATTTTCTGCCCCTATGTGCTCACTAATGGCTACTTCCAATGCATCCTTGCGTGTTAACTCAAAAAGTTGTTGTGTCAAAGAATCAATAACATCCACTGCAAAAACAAAATGCAAGTTACTAGGGTACCTCATTGTCTCAAAAATATTAAAACGGATCACCTCGCCATCAAATTCCATGGTGAGAGTGCCATCATGAACATCAATCTTAGTTCGGACAGTTTTCAAGAATGGTCTCCCCAAAAGAGTCGGTGTTGGATTGGGAGATGTCTCATCTTCCATTTCAAGAACGTAAAAGTCTGCTGGAAATACCAATTGATTCACCTGCACAAGCACATCTTCCACAACTCCCTTGGGATATGCATTAGAACGATCAGTAAGTTGAATTACAATACCAGTTTCCGCAAGGGGTCCAAGATTCAAAGAAGCATAAATAGAATATGGCATGACATTAATAGATGCTCCTAAATCTAACATAGCTCTTTCAAACTTGATATTACTAATGGTGCGTGGAATGGTGAACGTACCTGGATCTTTGCATTTCGGAGGAATTTTTCTTTGCAATACAGCTGAAACATTTTCCCCCACACTTACCTTCTCATTTCCTTTCAACTTTCTCTTGTTGGTGCATAACTCCTTGAGAAATTTTGCATAACGAGGTACTTGCTTGATAGCATCCAGAAGTGGTATATTTACCTCGATCTTGCGAAAAGTTTTCAGGATTTCCTGTTCTTGTTCCTCCTTCTTTGATTTTGCAAATCTGCTAGGAAAAGGTGGGGGAGTAACATATGAAGGAATATGAGTTTTAGGATTTACCTCAGAAGATGATGTTTTATTCATGGTGGAAGTGGTGTCATCCCCTTCATCAGTTTGTGATTTCTTTGGTGGAATCTCTAATTGCTTCCCACTTCTTAAAGTTACAGCACTAGCATTCTCTCTTGGATTGATCACCGGCTGAGAAGGTAATTTTCCTGAGCTTTGACTCTCAAATTTGCTCATGTTAGTGGCCAATTGTCCCATTTGATTTTCCAGGTTTTGGATACTTGCCCTAGTTTCCTGCTGAAATTACATTGTGTTAGTGGCAAGTGCTTTAACAATATCCTGGAGAGACATACCTGAATTTTGTGGAGCTGGTTGTGGTGCTGGTTGTGGTTGTGCTTGAAATGGTTGCTGCCCTTGGTTGATTGAAACCTGGTGGTCGATTTGGTATGGCATTTGGGGCAATTGGTTGATGATTCCCATATCTTAAATTAGGGTGATCTCTCCATCCAGCATTGTAAGTATTGGAGAAAGGGTCATACCTTTGCCTTGGTTGTCCTAGAAATCCACCCATGGCATTAGCTTTTTTCTGTATCTCCTTCTTGCAAAGTTGGACACATGCCGGTTGGATGGTCCATGGCAGAACATACTCCACATGCATAAGATTGCTGCATATGTCCTACAGCCATTTTTTTTACAAGAAAGGTAAGTTCACAAAGTTGTTGTTCAATGGTTGAAGTACTTAACTCATTTACTCTTTTTGGTAGTTGTGGCTCAAATTGACTGCTGAATTGTTGGGAGTTCGTTGCCATGTCACTAATCAAATGTCTTGCAACGTTCGGTGTTTTATTAACTAGTGCGCCACCACTAGTAGCATCAATGATACTCCTTTCCATTGGTAAGAGACCCTCATAGAAATATTGAATTAGGAGTCCATCACTAATTTGGTGGTTTGGACAGCTAGCACATAACCTTTTAAATCTCTCCCAATATTCATGAAGTGATTCTCCATTGTTTTGTCGAATACCACTAATATCTTTTCTAATATTTGTAACTTTCGAGGCTGGAAAGTATTTCTCCAAAAAGAGTTTACTCATCTCATTCCAAGTGGTAATGGTACCTGGTGGTAGATAGTATAACCAATCTTTTGCCGAATCTGCTAATGAGAATGGGAAAGCTCTCAATTTAATTTGCTCTTTATAAATGCCGGTTGGCTTCATACTTGAGCATACCACATGAAATTCTTTAAGGTGTTTGTTCGGATCCTCTCCTGCAAAACCATGAAATATAGGCAAGAGATGAATCAGTCCAGATTTAAGTTCAAAATCTATCTCAAAATTGGTGTTTATACGTAGCGGTTGTTGATCAATAATTAGAGTCGCTAACTCCTTAAGAGTCTAATCGTTTTCCATCGCCATTACTTCTTATTCAGATTTGATTGAACTGCAAGAAGATGGGAGGGAAGCATGTCGTGCAAGGTCAAATTCTGGAGGTGGAGTTGAAATTGACCGATTTAGCCTTAAATTCGAGGATTGGAGAAACTCCTTAATTCTCTTAAGTCGTTGATCCGCTTCTCCCTCGGACATAAAAGCTTAAACACAAACAATCAGGAAATAACAATCAAGAATCAGTAGTAAAAATAGAATAACAAATTGATTAGAACATCAATCCCCGGCAACGGCGCCAAAAACTCGATGCGTTCGAAACTAGCAAGTATACTAGTCGCACAAGTAATAAAGTGATAAGTAAGATATCGTTCCTACGAGGATATATTCTAATTGAATTTATTATTTTCCAGCAACAATAAATTAAATAAGGGGGGTTTTGTTGAATGATTAACTAAATGAACTAAGAATGCAAATGAAGAATAACAAAACAGAAAGTTAATTTGAGTGAAAAATCAATAAGAGAAACCTGGTTAAGGGTTCTTTCTCTGCCACAAGATATGAATTTGTGAATTAACATAGAATTGTCATCCAATTATAGCATTGAATTTATCAACCGTAGATAACAACAAGCTCTGTTACCCCAATCTTTCCTTACTTTGTTGTTAAATAAAACAAGCTCTTTATTTAATCTCTATCCATTAAACAACCTAGAACAAGCTCTCTGAGTTTAAATCAATAGAAGCATTACGATGAGAAAGATAGGTTGATCTAAGCAATAATCACACAAGTTCGGATTATTTAACCTAGGTTGTATTTTCCAATTACAATCTCTGATCACAATTTTGCTACTAATGATTGGAATTTCAAGACAATTATGGATCAAGATTTCTAATCTAATAATAGACAACAACCAGATTATTTCAGTTGGCCACCCCAAATACAATTAGCAAGCAATCATAAGCATTAGATATGGGAAAATACAAGCAACTTCAATTAGAGAATTGGATAACTTCTTACACAATCAATTCACAAAAACCATATCAAGGGTTTTGAAATCACCTTCAACCAATTCAGATTCATTTACACATGTTCAAAAACGTGGTAAATACAATACAACATGGAGACATTCCAAAAAATGAAAGGGAAGGGAAAAACTTAGCAATTTTGATGTAAATCTCTTTGAATTGTAGTTCTTCCCCTTTCCAAGCTTTCTTTCTCCTTCAAGAACTCCAGGAAATGAAAGAAATCCAGAGCTGCAGCCTCTCACACGTTCTCTCCCTCTTCAAGTTATGAAAATAAAACCCTAAAATGTGTTTATATACTCTGCTACAGTAACTTGCTACAGTGCCTCGTATTTAATAACATGTTACAGTGATATATAGAATTTCAAATATACACTTCTCATACCATTTTTATCACAACTTTCGGTACACTACATAAATTCGTGAACCGTAAATTTCTCCAAAAAATAGACTTCGAGAGCTTTGCAATGGTATATAGCATGTTATCCGGTTAATTGTATATCGATACAATCAACTCCGAGAAATTGGTTGATTAGCAGAGGTGAAAATGAAGGGCTTTACTCCAATTTTGTACAAGTTCCTCCAAAACTCCTACAAACATCAAAAACCACACAAAAACATAAAAATACTAAGGAATATAGCAAAGAAATATAGACGGAATTGATATAAAAATGATATATAAATATACACCTATCACTCTGTTCCGTAATTCTTAACTATTTCAGTTTTATCCGTGATAACTAACCATACACTGCAAAAACTAACAGAAATTGAGGAGTTTGAGAATGCAATGGATTCAATTGCCACCCTTAAGGGTGTGACAATTAAACAGAGGATACAGCAAATTCAGCACTTCATTTGGCGAGTGATGAGGCAAGGTACGTGAGTGGACACAACCTATTCATTGATGGGGCTTTTACTGTTGTCTTTCCATACCAATACATAGATTCTTGAGCATATTTTGCGTCAAGATTAATTTTTTCCCCATATGATCTGTAGACAAAAATTTCTATAGAGCGCTGCTTGTCCAATTTTATGCTAGTATACTACTTGACATAAATTTTATATTTTGTGATCTTGACATATCCTTGAAGAGTATTGCCCAAAGCCAATTGGAATAATTAAGTTTATTTATTACTTCGTGGAATAATCTAGGTTGTTATAAATAGCGAATCTGGATACCATTCTATGTAATCTATTCTTTAAACTAGCAACTCTTCTATTAAGGTATGTTTATTAATTAATAATTTATTGTTTTTATTGAGTGTATACGACTTGAAATTGTAATATATCTTCCACATATATAAAGTAAGATTAATTGATGATATACATACAACAGCAAAAGCAGCGTGCTTCCACTAATAATAATAATAATAACAACTAATTAATACCATTGAGAACAAATCCCTGCAAAATAATGCTGGTATTCAGCAGATTTGACTCAAATGTTTAAATTATAAGGAAAAGTAGATTAAATAACGATAATGATACTTTAAGACGTAATAAAGGCTGTCATTAAGCTTGGACACTTTGTTGCATGCAGAGGTGAATTGTTTTTTGTTGACCCTGAGATTTCTATTATCAGGTCAGGGAAAAAATTATCAGGTCATTTTTTTCGTATGATGAACCTATTAAATTAGATAATAATATATCATTATAGATAATTATTAAAAAAATGTTGCTAAGGAAGTTGGGTAAAAAAGAAGAAAAGTAGACGAATTAGAATTTAAAAGAAAAAATTGAAATTATAACTACTTGTATTCAACACATAATAAAGAATAAATAATTGAATGTAATAAACTCCTCGACATAATAATCTATATATTATGTTTGTCATCTAAGTGTATTCTTCTTTTCTAGCAAGCTTGCAGCATTCTAATTAAAAAGGAGCCGCTAGATAGCTTGTGAGTTTGGTGACTGAACATATGCGAATTTCAATTTCGGGGGAGTGAAGATATATTATTGCAAATGCAGCTAAGCTCATCATCTTTTAATTAGCATGCCATAATAATCGAAATCTTTCTCCTTTCTTTTACTGTATTATTTCTTCCATTAAATCCTTAATTAATAAGATTTTTAAAATATTATTTTGATAATGTGCTATTAAAAAGTCCCTTTGAATTTTCTTTTATTGATCTTATTCTAATTAACACCCATAAACTTTAAATAATAAATTTAGTTGCTGAGAAACATATTTAGTCGCAAGAGATGTAATATATCAATGTGGAAAGACATTTTAAGTATATAACTTTTACCATGGTATTTGAACTATCTTTTTATTTAATTTAATGATTGAGATTCAACTTTTTAATTGTTTTACCATTAGATTAAATAAAATAAATGACTAAAATTTTGTGTCCAAAATTTATATTAAAATTGCTTTAGCATGTCAAGAAAATTTATGGCTTAAAAAAAGAAGGGTGATATATCATTGGACCCTAGGCCCTCCAGCCTTTTTAAAAATATTTACTAAACCTTTAATCATTAATAATTTTCTTAACTTGAAAATGAATTGTAAAATGTCTTTAATACACTTACAAAATTTATAGAACTATATCATAGAGTGATGTTATTTCTATAAACTAATTATACAAACTCACCTATATAAATTAATGTGACATCATTGTATGATCACTCCATTATCTATCTTAAGAGCATAATTTATTATTGATGTTTATTCGTGTAATCACGTCATGTCATACTAGTTTTTATGAGTAAGTTTAGATTACAAGTTTATAATAGTAACATTACTCTATTTATATTACCCTTCATTCAATTAGATTGAACGAACGAATTTGAGTAATTAGGGGTTTTCTAAAAGTTTCCAAAGGGGTTGGGTTTCTTTCTTTTCGGCCCAAAAAAAGACTTTTATGTCAATATCCAAAAAAAAAAAAATGTAACATTGTTGACTAGAAGCTTAAATATGTTGTAATAGAGTAGAATCTATCGTGATTAGAGTTGGAGTGGGGCTCCAACATATTTGGGAAGGCAAGCCTTGTCAAAGCCAAGCCAATTTCGTGTGCTTTAGAGTTTCAGGGCAATTGAATCCAAGTCATATAAAGGAATGAGAAGCTGCGGATTCAAATTGTGACATGCCTTGCCACACTACCCATATTCCACTTTACCAGCCAACTCCCAGGAGCTAGCCGACTCCCTACACTTACACTACAGGTCAAATTACACTAGGTTGAGAGATTAATAATGAAGACTCGACTCTGAAACTGAAATGGCCCATAAAAGCTTGGCCCAACTGAATATTGTAGAGCAACCCATCCCATTAGATCAGTCCAGCCCATATCCATTCATTATTTCTTGGATTATATTCACAATTAAATGAGAAATAATTAGAGAAGGCGAGAAGGAGACGGGGGAGCCAAGAGAGAAGGGTAGGAGAGGCAAAAAGTGCATGCCTTTCTAGGAGTTTTTAAGAGCTTTTGAGTTAATTTCTTCAATAATGACTAAAATTAAATGAAATATTATGATTTCTACTTATAAATATGCATGAAGAGAAGTTATCGACATTGAGAAAAAATTTTAAAGAGAGGAATTGGAGAGAGAAACGGATTTACATGCAATTTTTAGGCTTGATTTTCTTGTATCTTGATGAGAATTTAAAATTTTCTTATTCAATTAAAAGGATTAGTGAGTATTTTGGAGCAATTTGGATTATACACATTTATCCCATTTTACCCAATTTTTACCTAATTTCGAATTTTTGCATTTTCTTCTTAGATATGTATTTTTACTTAAAATTAGTGAAGTTCCTAGGCACTTTTAACTCTTAGAAGCACCATATGATGGGATTTCAATTTTTGTCTTAATTTATCAAGTTTCCTACAAGTGACAAGTGGGGGCTTTGTCTAAATATGCGGTTTGGTGCTATTAAAGAGTTTTACTTGGCTTTTCCCTTAGGTGAGACTGAGGTTCCTATTCCATATCTGAATCTGATAGAGAAAAGGGTTGCTACCCCAAAGATCCACAAGATAGTGAGTGAGAAAAAATATGTTTTTACTAATATTTAAATTATAAATTATAAATTTCTATTTCTATACATGTTACAAAGCTTTATTACATTTAGTAAATCTATATTCCTTTATTCTTGTATGAAGTATATTTTATAGTTTACCAAATTTTGTCTATTTGGTTTATTAGAAAGAACTGTTTAATATTTAGAGATTTAAAAGTAAAGCAAATTTCCTAAATTATCTTAAAATAACGATACAACTCTAAAGTAAAGAATTGATTTTATGTTTTGCTATACTAGTACTCAGTTCATTTAGATAGTAAACTTATAGAGATCTTTGAGACCCGTTCAGACACACATAGAGGGTTTGGGCAACATGATGTGGGTGTTTAGCCCTTTTGCAGCAGCTCTGCGCATGCGTAGGTTCAGTATAGTGACATCTTGGCCTGAGTGATCCTAACCCCGTCAAGTCATGATCAGTCAAGTTAGTTTGGGTACTTGATTAGTGAAACTATGATGATTTAGAAATTAAAATGTGAAATGGTTTTCATGAGATTTAGAAGCTTAATACATTTATCATATTTGAATATTGAATGTAAGTAGAAATGCTTTAAAAGATTTTTATATTAAAATTTAGATTATGTGAAAGGCATAAAAATTATTTAAAGATTTGTTTCCTCGTTTTGTATCTTTTCTAAGTAGTTTTCTAATTATAGTAAAGCAGAATTTTAATTATTTAATTGTTATAATATATTATTTTATTTTATGTAAATTTTTATCTATTTTAATGACTCTATCCCACTCACTAAGGTTATACTCGTCCTATTTCCTTTTTCCTTTTAAAAACCCTTTTTCCTCTAAGAGATTGCAGTGTTCAGTCGAAACGCCAGTGGCTACTTAAGGTTGGCTACTTGATGATGCTCTGAGAGCCTTCTTTTCGATATTTTGTTTCATTATTGCAGATGATCTTTTGCATATGTGTATTTTTTTTTTTTTTGATACTGTATATGCATCAAAGATTTTGTTTTAGTTTCCTTTTAAAACTTTCGGTTACTCATCATGCATGAGTTTTTGAGGAAACTTGCATTAAAATCTTAGTTGTAAACCTTTTGAATTGTAAATTAATTATATTTGAAGCCGGAGGCCATATTTTGTCTTAATGACTATTTTGGGGATATCCTTGTTTTATTAGAGGACTCAAGGTCCAAAAAAGGAAGTTAGTAGTTATGTAAATATTTAAAACTGTTGAACTTTTTGTACTTGGTAGTGGGATTAGTTTAAAATACAGGGGAGACTCTACCAAAGTTTCTTAAAGTAGCATATTTTAAAAAGTTAAATTTTTTTAACACAGTTTTAGGCACGATTCGCTCATGTTAGCTATGGGCGGGTCATGTCGGAAACTGTAGGACTGAGTTAATGATTACCATATAGGTGATTTGTCTTTGTAAAGCCAAATCTGCTTGGCTTTGTAGACGGCCAGGCTGCCTATGTAAGGCATGGCCTATTATGTTGATCACATCCCATAAAGTTCACCTCTTTTCTTTGTCGTATGTTATGCGTATTCAAATTTACACAATTGATGCCAGTCTTTATTATTCACAAAATAAATTCATGAGAAAATATTTTCGATAACCCTGAATTGATATATACTATTATAAATGACCGTAACATTTTGTATAGTCTTATTAATAATCTACTATTAATTAATTTTTGTTAAATTTAACAACTGAAGATTAAAAAAGTAACTTTAAGTCATTTGTCTAAGTAAAAATAATTTTGAACATGTTTTTTTATTTTTTAAATAAAATAATCTTATAAGACTTTACTAAAAAGATTATAAGCAATTAAACATCCTTTTTAGGGCCCTTTGACTGCAAGTAATATACAATCGAAGAATTTAGTTGGTTGAGTAGAGTCCGTATTGTCATATGTTAGTTTAAAAATTAATATAAATTCTATATAATAATTTAATTTTGTTTTAAGAGAACAATTACTTCACAGACCATACAAATCAAAATAAAATTATTAAGCAGGTTTTAATTATATGAAAAAATAAACTAATTAAAATAAAATTATTTTCAATTTTTTATATTTACTTGATTTTATTTTAATTATAAGAATTTTTTGTTTTGTTTAATTAGTTTTATTTTAATTTTAAACATTAAAATAATAGAATTTAATCCATTTTATTTTGTTTGTTTTATTTTAGTTTATCCTCTCTTTTTATATTTATCTTCTTTATTTTTAATTTGACTTTTATTATGTATCTTCTTTCAGATTTTATTTTTTTGTCTAAAAGGTTTCTATTATCATCTCTTAGTACAAGATTAGTAGTGAACATTTTAAAAATCTTTGATTCAAATTGTCAATTCAAATATGTACAACTATTTAATTAAATAAAATAATAATATGAGCAAGGGTATGTTAATTATCACTATTAATATTTTTATGTGTCAAGTAATAATTGATTTAGTATTGTTGTGAAGAAGAGCGGCACATACACTCACAAGTAGCTTATTGCGAAATTAATCTAGGAGATTGAACACACACCCAAGTAAAAATAAAGGAAAGTAAGAACACAGGGACACAAGAATTTATGCTGGTTCAGACCACAATATGTGATCCGACGTCCAGTTGCTGGTGATGATCAATCCACTATGATACAAAACAAAGAGATACAAGAGTGTTTACAGGAACAACTAGAAGAAATTTACCTCTTACACTCCAAGAAGGCTTCCAATCTCTCTAAACACTAGCCCTCTTTATTTTCTCTCTTTTTAACTCTCTCAGAACTCTTTTCAACTGAAAAACACGTCCCCTTTTTATAGTCTAAGGCTTACAGGCCATTTGCTTGTGTAATAAGAAATCCTATTTTGATTAGGAAACAGTACTGCACTCCTATGCAACATTACTCGCACAGCTGCGCGAACTCTCTTCCCATAAAAAAATGCAAACCCAGAATCTGCGTCGCTGTGCCAAATGATTCACGCCACTACGCCAATTTTGCACTTCGACGTCCAGTGATCTGCACGGGAGCACCAACGATCTATCTTCGCATGTCTAACACTGCATCTGATGCGGATATTGGCATGCCTGCGCATCTCCAGCTGCGCTCCTACACCACTTTGCTTCCTATACTACACAAGTTGAGCCACAGACTTCACAAATCTCCACCTTGGATAAGCTTGGTTTTCATACTGTAAACGACCATAGTAAATTCCAGCCACGTCCATCTGCAGTCTACAACGATCCACCCGTCACTTGTATCAAATCCAAACAAGTGTTAAACTTGACAGTCGTAACAAGCTTAGTGATCAAATCTGCCAGATTTCTTTCCGTATGAATTTTAACTACTGAAACCTTCCCTTTGGCAATGATATCTCTGATTAAATGCAGTTTGATATCTATGTGTTTGGTTCTCTCACGATATATTTGATTTTTGGCCAAATGTATTGCACTTTGGTTATCACAAAACACTTTTACCTTGTCTTGCTTTACACCAAACTTAACAACAAGCCCTTGCAGCCACAATGCTTCTTGTACAGTCTTCGTAGCCACAATTTATTCTCCCTCAATTGTCGAAAGAGCCACAACTGATTACAAATTGGCTTTCCAACTGATGGTGCAACCAAACAACGTGAACACTTAACTGGTTAATGACCTTTTTTATCAAGGTCACGCGCAAAATTTGCATCCTCATAACCCATCAGCTTCTCATCCATGTCCTTGCTTTTCTCATACACTAATCCGTAGCTTGAAATACCCTTGAGATACTTGAATATCCATTTGACAGCTTTCCAATGATGTCTACCTGGATTTGCCATGAAACGACTTGCCAAGCTAGCTACATATGCCAAGTCTGGTGTCATACATACCATGGAGTACATCAAACTCCCAACAGCAGTTGCATAAAGAATTTTGGCCATCTCTTATTTCTCAATATCTGTAGTAGAAGAATATGTCGACAAAAGTTTAAAATAAGCTGCCAAAGGAGTTTGCACCTTCTTTGCACTAGCCATGTTGAACTTCTCAAGCATCTTGAGAGTGTAGTCACCTTGAAATAGAAATAACAAGCCTATATCTCTATCTCTACCGATCTTCATCCCCAAGATCTTCTTTGCACAACCCAAATCTTTCATCTCAAATTCCTTGCTCAGTTGTGATTTTAGTTTCTGAATCTCTTCCATGTTCGTTGATGCAATCAACATACGACAGCAAGAAAACCCCTTTTTCAACCATTTCATATATATGCAACTATCATATTTACTTCTGGCATACCCATGTTTGATCATGAAATCATCAAATTTCAAATACCATTGCCTTGATGGCTGCTTGAGGCCATAGAAGGATTTCTTCAACAAACACACATTATTTTCACTTCCTACTTTTACAAAACTCTCCGGTTGTAACATCACAATCCTCTCCTCCAAATTACCATGAAAGAATGCAGTTTTGACATCCATTTGCTTGAACTCCATATCAAACTGGTTTACGAGAGCCAGTAGTACTCTAATCGACGTTACAACTAGAGAGAAAACTTTATTGAAATCAATGACCTCCTTTTGTGTAAATCATTTCGCCACTAGCCTAGCCTTGTACCTAGGCTTTCTTTCCCCACAAGCATCCTCTTTTCATTGGAAAATCCATTTGCAAGCTACTACCTTCTGTCTAGTATTGCGATCAACCAATATCCAGGAACGATTCTTATTCAAGGAATCCATTTCTTCCATCATTGCTTGCTGCCAATGATTTCTATCTCTACAAGCCATCGCTTCCCTATAGCTTCTAGGCTCATTATCATCAATCTCCTCTGATATTGACAACGTAAAAGCTATAAGATCAGTGTATCCATTCCTTATCCGTGGTGCAACTATCCTTCTAGCACGATCTCTTGCTAGTTGATAGTTTCTCAAGTTGTTAGACTCATCGAGGACTTCCTCAATGTCATCATGTTCATCCATTTCTCTTGCCCCATCCTTTCGAGAATCTTCAGCCTCATGGAACTCCACCTTAGTCCCAACACTATCTACATCCATAGCAACATCACTGGATATCAACTGAGGTTTTCAATAGCCCCCAAAATAGAACTCTGATTCTTTAAAGGTGACATCTCTGCTTGTGAAATATTTCGAGACATTGGACTCTTGCAAACACAATCTATACCCTTTCAGACCTTCTAGATAGCCAACAAACATGCATTTCCTTGCCCTTGGCTCTAGCTTATCTTGTTTGATATGTGCATACACCACACAACAAAACACCCTTAAATGACTATAGTTCAGAGGCGAACCTGTCCACACTTCTTCGAGCATCTTAAAATCAATAGCCGCTGATGGGCATTTATTAATAAATTATTCCACTGTGTTGACTGCCTCTCCCCAAAATTTCTTGGGCAACTCATCACTCAACAACATGTCTCTCATCCTCTCAAGAAGCATTCTATTCATCATTTTAGCCAAGCCATTTTGCTGCAGTGTACCGGGTATCATTTTGTGCCTCACCACTCCCTCATTGTTACAAAAGCAGTTGAACTCTTTATTCAAGAACTCCAAACCATTATTAGTCGTAAGTTTCCTAACTTTTCTAACCGTTTAGACTTCAACCATCTTTTTTCAATGCTTAAAATTTTTGAGTGCCTCGTCCTTAGTCTTCAAGATATACACCCAGACCTTTCTTAAGCAATCATCAATAATGGGCATGAAGTATTTACCCCTACCTAAAGTTGCATGTTTAGATGGACCCTATAAATCTGAATGGACATAATTGAGAATTTCTTTCATTGTATACGATGAGGAAGCAAATTTTACCTGAGTCAATTTGCCAAGAATACAATGCTCACAAAACTCCAATTTCTCCAACTTATCGCCATGCAATATTCCTTGCTTCTATAGCTCTTGAAGCCCCTTTTCACTCACATGACCAAGCCTCTTATGCCACAAGTAGGCTTTATCATCCACGCCTGATATCAAGCCCCTTTCTGCAATTATAGTGCTAGCTTGGAGAACATACAAATCGTTTTCCTTCACACGTTTCATTACCACCAAGGATCTTGTAACTTTCAAGGTGCCATTCTCCCCTTTGTAACTGCAGCCATTGGAATCTAGCGTACCGAGTGAAATCAAATTCCACTTCAACTCTGGAATGTGCCTCATAGCTGTCAAAACTCCTTCCATGCCATCATGAGTTTTTATTCGAACTATCCCTATGTCCACCACACTACGAGCTTTGTTGTCAACCAAGAAAACTTTTCCGCCGTCAATCTTCTTGTAAGACTCAAATGAGCTTCTATTTGGCGTCATGTGGAATGCACAACCGAAATCCAAAACCCATTGCTTCTCCGAGTTTTTCGTAGTCATGACTAGCACCTCTAAACTCTCACATACGTCTTCTACAATTACAGCATCACCCTTTTCTGGTTCTTTTCCCTTCTCGTTCTTATTTCTTTTGGGACAAAGCCTCCTGATATGCCTCTTTCTGTGATAGCAGAAGTATTTTATAGCTTTCTTTCCCTTTGACTTTGACCTTGAGTGCGACTTGCCTTTGTAATCAAGTTTGTCACTCCTACCTCTAACATGCAGCCCTTCACCCGAGTGTTCACCTATCTCATTCTTCCTTTGGAGATCTTTTGAATTTAACACACCAATCACATCATCAAGTGACAATGTCTCCCTACCATGCTTCAAAATATCTATAAACGTCTCATGTGATTTTGGAAGAGAATGTAATAGCACCAAAGCTTTATTCTCATCATCATATTCTATTTGTATATTTTCTAAATCCAAGCACAGTTTGTTAAATTCATCAATGTGGTCTTCCAAGTTTTTGTCCTCGGCCATTTTGAAAGTAAAGGATTTTGCCTTTAAATACAACCTACTCGACATATTTTTCGTCATATAAATGCTTTCAAGCTTTAACCATACCTCAGCCATGGTTTTCATATGAGAGACTTACCTCAAAACCTTGTCGCTCAAGCAAAGAATTAATGTGTTGTAGGCCCACTTCATGATATCGCTCCTCTTTTCAACGCTGTAGCTATCCAGCATCTTGCTTTCGCCCCAAAGAGCTTCATCTAGTCCCAAGTTGCCTAACAAGGCCAACATCTTTATCCTCGAAATAGCGAAGTCACCGCTGCCATCAAACTTCCCAATCTCGTATTTGCTAGTTGATGCAGCCACCAAAGGAATTTCTTCGAACACCTCTCGTACTGCATAGCCACGAGTCAGGATTTTTATCGAACACCTATTGTGCCAAGAATTTTCGGGCCACCAAAGATCCCAAACAGTCGTAACCAAGCTCTGATACCAATTTGTTGTGAAGAAGAGTGGCACATACACTTACAATTAGCTTATTGCAGAATTAATCTAGAAGATTAAACACACTCAAGCAAAAATTAAGCAAAGTAAGAACACAAGGACACTAGAATTTATACTGGTTCAAGCTAAAATATGTGATCCTACGACCAATTGCTGGTAATGATCAATCCACCATAGTAAAAACAAAGAGATACAAGAGTGTTTACGGGGACAACTAGAAGAATTTAGCCTCTCACACTTCAAGAAGGCTTCGAATCTCTTTAAACCCTAACCCTCTTTATTTTCTTTCTTTTTAGCTCTCTCAGAACTATTTTACACTTAAAAACACGTCCCTTTTTTTATAGTCCAAGGCTTATAGGCTTGTTTAGTTATGTAACAAGAAATCCTATTTTGACTAGGAAACAATACCGTGCTCCTGTGCAACATTATTCGCGTGGCTACGCAAACTCTCTGCCTGCAAAAAAACACAAACCCAAAATCCGCATCACTACGTAAAATGATCCACACCGCTGTGCCAATTTCGTCCTTCAGCGCCAAGTGATCTGCGCGGGAGCACCAACTTTCTATCTTCACATGTCTGACACTGCATCTGACATGGATTTTGGCGCACCTATGCATCTCCAACTACACTCCTGCACCACTTTTCTGCCTGTACTACACAAGTTGAACCACATATTTTACAAGTATAAATTTACTAATGACAAGGTTATTGATAATATTATATAAAATGTAAAGATTATATATAATATTAGGTCTTAGTTCACGGTTATTTGTAATTTTTGTTTTTAAATTGATTATTGTATGATACTTTTTATATTAGATAAAATTCAATATACCCTCAATTTTAAAGTAGATTGTAAAAATGTCCGAAGTTATAAAAAATTATATATTATGATCATATTCGATATTTTTATAAGTACGTCAAATAATATTTAATAGTATTTAATAATTCAATAATGAGTACCAAATACCAAATAAGATTGTAATATATAAATTTTGAGAGAAAATTATTTACCAACAAATCCTCAATTTGAGATATTTTTAAAATTTTTATACGATATTATTGTAAATCTTTACGAAAAGGGGCATTGCACCTTATAGCACAATGTGTTTTTCAAGAAAGTTTTTGGTACTTTAAAATGTAGGCCACTCGCACCAACGGGTGGATCGAGATGGGTACGTGGAGGATATTCTAACCTCCACATGCTAGAACACTTGGCATGCAGGCTGCACGCAGCTGATGAGCATGATGGACGATACAAATATTTGCGTGAAATGGACAAAATGTCGAAAATGTGTTTGGTGCTAATGCATTCTCGTGGTGGAGGAAATACATCAAACTCAAATATCCATAGTTAGGATTTGACTAGAATTGGTTTGTCGAAATTAGTTGCGTTTGCCACGTTATAATATCTTTCTTAATCTTCTTAGAAGCTGCTTATGATTTTTCATGTTATAAACTTGATTGATTAATTATTAAGTTTCTTCCTGCATGTATTCTACTATTTAATTTCTTAATTTTATTATGAATTAATTTTATTATTTTAATTTCAGATGGAGCTACAATAAATATTGTAAATCCATTTTAATTCCAATTTAAACCAATTGAATATTCGTTATTACTAGGCTGTAACACAACAAATCTTGTTTAGATATGATTAATTAAATTGTTAGATCTAAAGTACAATTAATATATTTCTTACTCTTGCGGCGGCATCATCTACAAATACTCCTCTCTCTCTCTCTCTCTCTCTTTCTTTTTTTTTTTCGAATTATGATTGAGTTAAAACTTGAAAGCCACGACTTTAGGTGCACGTTACACATGCTACCATCATTGAGTTAAAAGAAATAAATGTACACAGTAACAACTTTATTCCATCTGATAATTAATGTTTCCATGTGTAAAACTACTTCGTTAAGAAAGTTCTTCGTAATTAATCATTAGAAGCTTGAAAAATATATATGATATTACTATTTTTGGTACAAATTAAAGTTTGATCCATATCCGCTCCCCAACGACTACCGAATCCACTTTTATTTTATGCAGAAAATGCTCTGGTCAATATGTTAATTATTTGTTAGATACAAAATACTAAATTAATTCAAATTGTGAGATTCGAATTTGATGAATTGTTATGCAAAATATAACGTAAAGCAGTTAATAAAAAGTATACAATAATTTTATATGATTCGATTATAAACAATTTACATTCACAAGCAGTTAGAACTGTAATTTTTTGATAGTTTACAAGACTCACGAATTTGACCAATTTTAATTTTAATTTGCCTACTACTTGTTTCATAGCTTTAATTTGAGCTGTAGATTCTACTCTCGAAACAAAAATACCCATATTAATAGGGGATTTGATTCTATTATTTAATAGATTTGCACATAAGAAAATACCCACAATAGTAGAAATATAAGCCTAAATGTCTCTTGACTAGGTCTCAACTATTAGTAAAGTCATAGACGGCGCCAAAAAATCATCAAGGAGGTGCAAATTAATGAATAGTAAAATTAAAAATTTTAATATAAATAATAATATTTATTTAATAAAATTATATTCAACATGATTATTTAATATTTTAAAAGTATGATATCATTTCTAATTTATCATGCTATTAACATTAGATTCATATAAAACTAAATTTCATTAACAATTTATTCTTATTTAATTATGTAAATGAATTTTTAAAAAAAACATTTTCTTAAAGAGGAATAATCAACTTAATAATTTGACTAACTTTTACTCCATGTATAGAATTGCTTGTTTAAAAAGAAATAATCAATTTAGTAATTTATTATGCAATAAATAATAGTTGGCTTTTGAGTAATAAAATTAGTTTTTTTCTAATATTGACAACTTTAAATAATTCAATAAATCTAACAAAATTACAAGTCTTAATTTATGATGCAAATAAATAATAAACTTATTTTAGTTGTATATTCAACTAGTAATTTGACTAACTTTTACTCCATATATAGAATATCTTATTTAAAGAGGAATAATCAATGTAGCAATTCATTATGCAAATAGATAATAGTTTGCTTTTGAGTAATAAATTTAGTTTTTTCTAATCTTGATAACTTTAAATAATTTAATAAATCTAACAAAATTACATTTCTTAATTTATGATGCAAATAAATAATAGATGAGGCCTGTAGCATCTATGCTTAGTTTATGTATATTATAACAAATATCAAAATATTCAAAATCATAACACATAACATAATTTTAAAAAGAACATTATAAAATAAATATAAAAAAATTGTATAAATAAAAATTATAACACAAAATAACAATTGCAGAAACTAGCAAGTCATGGGATAAAAAATAAAGCAATTACATAGAACTAGTATCTCATTGTTCATAGATAATTAAATGATATTATCTTATTTTCATAGATAATAGAATGATAACCAGATACCCATAAATTATAAATCAAGATGAAGAATAAAAAAATGATCTTCAACTTCAACGATATTAAAAAGGAGTATATTTACTTAGTATGATGAAAACCAAAAAATAAAAGACAAGAGAAGAAGATTTTTATCTCTTCATATACTAACTTCTAATTTTTGTTTATGTAGATAGATGAAACACAAGATAGATGAGTTTTGATTTGGTAAAGATGATGTTGAGAAGTGAAAAAGAAGAAGAAAAGATAATTTCTTATTTTATATAAATAGAAAAAAAGAAGACATAATTTATTATTTTATATAAATAGATGGGTTCATAAAAGGTGAAGTACAGTTTTAAATTTAGAAATAAAAGGGGAGAAAACAATTAAAAAAATGAGTT
>SNVD02006925.1:0-27271 GCA_013180625.2 Boswellia sacra | reverse complement strand
ACGCCGGTTGGCTTCATACTTGAGCATTACACATGAAATTCTTTGAGGTGTTTGTTCGGATCCTCTCCTGCAAAACCATGAAATGTAGGCAAGAGATGAATTAGTCCAGATTTTAGCTCAAAATCTATCTCAAAATTGGTGCTTATGCATAGCGGTTGTTGGTCAATAATTGGAGCCGCTAACTCCTTAAGAGTCTGATCGTTTTCCATCGCCATTACTTCCGATTCTGATTTGATTGAACTGTAAGAAGATGGGAGGGAAGTATGTCGTGCAAGGTCAAATTCTGGAGGTGGAGTTGAAATTGACCGATTTATCCTTAAATTCGAGGATTAGAGAAACTCCTTAATTATCTTAAGTCGTTGATCCGCTTCTCCCTCGGACATAAAAGCCTAAACACAAACAATCAGGAAATAACAATCAAGAATCAGTAGTTAAAACAGAATAACAAATTGATTAGAAAATCAATCCCCGGCAACGGCGCCAAAAACTTGATGCGTTCGAACTAGCAAGTATACTAGTCGCACAAGTAATAAAGTGATAAGTAGATATCGTTCCCATGAGGATTGATTCTAATTGAATTTGTTATTTCCAGCAACAATAAACTAAACAGGGGGGATTTTTGTTGAATGTTTACTAAATGAAATAAGAATGCAAGTAAAGAATAACAAAACAGAAAGTAAATTTGAATGAAAAATCAATGGGAGAAAGCTGGTTAAGGGATCCTTCTCTACCAAAAGATATGGATTTACGAATTAATTGTAGAATTGTCATCTAATTACAGCATTGAAGTTATCAACCGTAGATAATAACAAGCTCTATTACCCCAATCTTTCATTACTTTGTTGTTAAATAAAACAAGCTCTTTATTTAATCTCTATCCATTAAACAACCTAGAACAAGCTCTCTGAGTTTAAGTCAATGGATGCATTATGATAAGAAAGATAGGTTGATCTAAGCAATAAACACACAAGCTCGGATTATTTAACTTAGGTTATATTCTACAATTGTAATCTCTGATCACAATTTTGCTACTAATGATTAGAAATTCAAGACAATTACGGATCAAGATTTCTAGTCTAGCAATAAATCACAACCAGATTATATTCAGTTGGCCACTCAAATACAATCAGCAAGCAATCATAAGCATTAAATATGGGAGAATACAAGCAACTTAAATTAGAGAATTGGATAACAATTCCTTACACAATCAACTTACAAAAACCATATCAGGGGCTTTGAAATCACCCTCAACCAATCAAGATTCAGTTACACATGTTTAAGAACGTGGTAAATACAATACAACATGGAGACATTCCAGAAAATGAAAGGAAGGGAAAAACTTAGCAAATTTGATGTAATTCTCTTTGGATTGTAGTTCTTCCTCTTTCCAAGCTTCCTTTCTCCTTCAAGAACTCCAAGAGATGAAAGAATTCCAGAGCTGAAGCCTCCACCACGTTATCCCCTCTTCAAGTTATGAAATAAAACCCTAAAATGTGTTTAAATACTCTGCTACAGTAAAGTGCTACAGTGTCCCGTATTATACCTGTCTCTTATACACATCTAGATGTGTATAAGAGACAGTTTCTACACTTCTCACACTGTTTTGATTACAACTTTCGGTACACTGAATGGATTCATAAACCGTAAATTTCTCAAAAAAGTAGACTTCGAGAGCTTTTCAACGGTATATGATATGTCATCGGGTTCATTGTATATCAATACAATTAAATCCGAGAAGATGGTTGACTAGCAGAGGTGAAAATGAAGGGTTTTACTCCATTTTTGTGCAAGTTGCTCCAAAACTCCTACAAAATCAAAACCACACAAAAACATAAAAATACCAAGGAATATAGCAAAGAAACATGGACGACTTGATATGAAAATGATATATAAATAGACACTTTGATAGGTGTCTATTTATGTATTACTTTTATATCAATTCGTCCATGTTTCTTTGCTCTATTCCTTGGTATTTTTATGTTTTTGTGTGGTTTTGATGTTTGTAGGAGTTTTGGAGCAACTTGCACAAAAATGGAGTAAAACCCTTCATTTTCACCTCTGCTAGTTAGTGATCTTCTCGGATTTAATTGTATTGATATACAATGAACCCGACAACATGTTATATAACGTTGGAAAGCTCTCGAAGTCTATTTTCTGGAGAAATTTACGGTTTATAAATCCATTCAGTGTACCAAAAGTTGTAATCAAAACAGTGTGAGATGTATAGAAATATAATTCCACAAGTCACTGTAGCATGTATAATACGGGACACTGTAGCAATTCACTGTAGCAGAGTATTTAAACACATTTTAGGGTTTATTTTGATAACTTGAAGAGGGGAGAACGTGGTGGAGGCTGCAGCTCTGGAATTCTTTCATCTCCTGGAGTTCTTGAAGGAGAAAGGAAGCTTGGAAAGAGGAAGAACTACAATCCAAAGAGAATTACATCAAATTTGCTAAAGTTTTTCCCTTCCCTTTCATTTTCTGGAATGTCTCCATGTTGTATTGTATTTACCACGTTCTTAAACATGTGTAACTGAATCTGAATTGGTTGAGGGTGATTTCAAAGCCCCCTGATATGGTTTTTGTAAGTTGATTGTGCAAGAAGTTGTTATCCAATTCTCTAATTGAATTTGCTTGTATTTTCCTATATCTAATGCTTATGATTGCTTGCTGAATTGTATTTCGAATGGCCAACTGAATATAATCTGGTTGTTGTCTATTGCTAGACTAGAAATCTTGATCCGTAATTGTCTTAAATTTCTAATCCTTCGTAGCAAAATTGTGATCAGAGATTGCAATTGGAGAATACAACCTAAGTTAAATAATCCAAGCTTGTGTGTTTATTGCTTAGATTAACCTATCTTTCTTATCGTAATGCATCCATGGAATTAAATTTAGAGAGCTTGTTCTAGGTTGTTTAATGGATAGAGAATAAATAAAGAGCCTGATTTGTTTAACAACAAAGTAAGGAAAGATTGGGATAACAGAGCTTGTTGTTATCTACGGTTGATAATTTCAATGGTGTAATTGGATGACAATTCTATGATTAATTAGCAAATCCATATATTGTGGCAGAGAAGGATCCCTTAACCAGGTTTCTCTCATTGAGTTTTCACTCCAATTAACTTTCTGTTTTGTTATTCTTTACTTGCATTAATATTTCATCTAATTAATCAATCAACAAAACCCCCCTCATGTAGTTTATTGTTGCTTTCGAATAACAAATTCAATTAGAATCAATCCTCGTGGGAACGATATCTTACTCATCACTTTATTACTTGTGCGACTAGTATACTTGCTAGTTTCGAACGCATCAAGTTTTGGCGCCGTTGCCGGGGATTGATTTTCTAATCGATTTGTTATTTTGTTTTCATTGTTGATTCATATTTTCTTTGTTTTTCTTTTCTGATTGTTTGTGTTTAGACAACATGGCAGTAAATTTCTATCAATTCAGTAGCGGATTTGAGCCACAAGTACCATGGAGAGTAAATGAGGTAAGCACTCCGAACATTGAACAACAACTTTCTGAGCTAACCTCTCTTGTTGAAAACATGGCTGTAGGAGATATACAAAAATCTTATGAATGTGGGATATATTCTACGATGGAGCATCCAATCGACATGTATCCAACTTTACAATAAGAATATATGGAACAAGCAAATGCCATGGGTGGATTTCCAGGACAAACGAGGCAATGGTATGATCCTTTCTCTAGCACTTACAATGCTGGATGGGAAGATCAACATAATTTCAGTTACTGGAATTATCAACCAATCACTCCAAATGTGATACCAAATCGGCCACAAGGTTTCAATCAACCTAGAGTGCAGCAACATTTTCAAATGCAGCCACCACCAATGCCACATCCAGCACCGCAACCAGCTTCACAAAACTCAGGTATGTCTCTCCAGGACATTGTTAATGCACTTGCCACTAACACAATGCAATTCCAGCAGGAAACTGGGGCAAGTATCCAAAACCTGGCAAATCAAATGGGACAATTGGCGACTAGCATGAGCAAATTCGAGGGCCAAGACTCAGAAAAATTATCTTCTCAAAAGGTGATCAATCCAGGAGAGACTGTTAGTGCGATAACTTCACGAGGTGGAGAGCAATTAGATGTCCTACCAAAGAAATCACAAACTGATGAAGGAGATGACACCACTTCCACCATGAACAAAACATTGACTTCTCAGGTAAATCCTATAACTCCCATTCCTTCATATGTTACTCCTCTACCTTTTCCTAGCAGATTGACAAAATTGAAGAAGGAGGAACAAGAACAAGAAATCCTGGAAAATTCTCACAAAATCGAGGTAAATATACCACTTCTGGATGCTATCGAGCAAGTACCTCATTATACAAAATGTCTCAAGGAGTTATGCACCAGCAAAAGAAAGTTAAAAAGAAATGAGAAAGTAAGTGTGGGGGAAGATGTTCAGCTGTATTGCAAAGGAAAATTCCTCCAAAGTGCAAAGATCCAGGTACGTTCACCATGTCATGCACCATTAGTAAAACCAAGTTTGAAAGAGTTATGTTAGATTTAGAAGCATCTATTAACATCATGCCATATTCTATTTATGCTTCTTTAAATCTTGGACCTCTTGCGGAAACTGGTATTACCATTCAACTTGTTGATCGTTCTAAGGCATATCCCAAGGGAGTTGTGGAAGATGTGCTTGTGCAGGTAAATCAATTGGTTTCCCCAGCAGACTTCTATGTTCTTGAAATGGAGGATGAGACATCTCCTAATCCAACACCAATTCTTTTGGGAAGACCATTCTTGAAAACTGCTCGAACTAAGATTGATGTTCATGATGGCACTCTCACCATGGAATTCGATGGCGAGGTGATTCGTTTCAATATTTTTGAGGCAATGAGGTACTCTAATGAATTACATTCTGTTTTTGCAGTTGACGTGTTGAATTCTTGTTGCCAAAACAATGTTTTAGTTAACTCGCAAGAATGGATTGGATATAGCCATAATGAGCCACATAGGGACAGGAAAATTCTAAGGATCAGAAATTTTGATACAAAGTGTCCAAAGAAATGGAGGAAGTTGTGGCAAGCTAGATGAGACATAGCAAATAACCACAAATAGGTATGATGTTCGTACATTTCAATTCCTTATCTAATGAGAAACTTCTTCCTTCTGTGATGAAAGCCAATACCTTGGAGCTTAAGTCACTTCCAGATCATTTGAATTATGGATTCTTGGGTGAGAATGATACTTTGCGAGTTACAATGGAAATGGGCCTTGAACGAATACAAGAAGATAAACTCGTCCGAATACTTACAGATCACAAAATAGCTATTGAGTGGACAATTGTTGAAATCCAAGGCCCATCCATATGCATTGACCGTATCTTGTTAGAAGAGGGATCCAAGCCCATTAGAGAAGCAAAACAGAAATTGGATCCTCCCATGATGGAACCAACGTCGGGCTGAGGACGTTAAACCAAGCGCTTATTGGGAGGCAACCCAATGTTTTGGAAAAATAAAAAAAAAAAGAAGAAAAGAAAAATAAAATGAGGTAATAATGATCGATTTTTGTGTCTCAAGGAGATTCCTTTCGTAGGCCATCAAATTGATCAGGTTTTATCTCTCTTTGCCATCTGTCTCATTTGTTTTTATATTTTTTACTTGTTTTTGACTTTGTTTGCTATTGTGTTGTTATCTCTTTTATGTGTCTTTAGTTTCGTTTCTGCTCTTTTCGTTTCCTTTCTTTTGTTTAATTTGATTACTCTGTGCTTTGAGCTCATTTGTGCAGCAGCTTGTGGAAACATCCAAACGGAAGTTGAAGTCATTGCTCGAAGGTTTGAAACGTGCATATCTTGGAGTAAAACAAACTCAATCGCATTATCGGTAATAGCTCTCCTTTTCTGCTCTTCAATGGATGCCGATATCTTTGTGTCAAACCTTCGTAAATATTTCCCTTCACTTCCTCAAAATGCTGTGTTTAAAATTTATAAAGTACGGATGACTAGACTTTGTGCGTTGATGATCCTAAATGTGCCTGCTGATATCCGATGGCTTATCGAAGCCAAGGTGAGATTGTCCGGTGAGCCGGACATTAATCTCGCAAAATACATGCCTGGTCTAGGAAAAAGCTACTACGCCAAGAGGCGAAGAGCGAAAAGGTTACAAGTATGTTATAAATGGGCTAGATGGAATTGTAACCAGACTTGTCGTTCATTAGGTTTTGTGTCCAGGAATAAAGAAGATAAACTTTCGTTTATTAAGAATGGTTTGAGTAATGAGTCGCTGGATAATGTTTTATTAACTCTTGAGTCGCATTCTTGTGGACTTGTTCAGCGTGAATTGCTTAATCTATGGACACAATTTCGTGATGAATTGCAGTGTTATAGTCTAGGGAATCTGAATAAAAACGACCCTGTTTGCCAGGTTATAAGAAAACTGGATGGGAAGCAAATCCCCGACTCATAGAAGGCGTTTCAACCGTTACTGGACGTAAAACCAGAGGAAGATGTGAGCCACCATCACAACTACTTGTATATTTGAATGTGTGTTATTGTTGTAGAATTTTTTTCTTGTTTCGTTTGATCTGATTATCAATGTTGTTTTTGTGTTGTTGTTGTTTGTTGATTTTGCTTGTTTTAATTTCAAGTTTTCTTTTTGACAAACAATATGACTACCCCATGTCATAAGCACACGTGGAGACAAGTGTGGAGGTTTTGTCAACCTCCGCCGAAAGTATATCTCCATTTTTCATGCACATGTGAGAGACAAGTGTGGATGTTTTGTCAACCTCAGCCGAAAGTAATCTCTACTTTTCATGCTTCACGTGGGAGACAAGTGTGTAGGTTTTGTCAAACCCCGCCGAAAGCATATCTTATTTTTTCAAATCTTGGAGCGATAAATCTGCATCGAGCAACCCCACCGAAAGTATGTCCCCATGTGTCAAAATTTGAGAGTTTTATGTGTGTATATATACATTCTACATATTTTCGTATGTCATTCCATAACCTGTCTTGCAATTAAAAAGCATAATACCTAACGTGCATCATTGTCTTACACAAGTTTAAAGCACTTGTAGAAATGGAGAAAACACCAATTCGGCGATTCCAAAATATATGCGTATTTTGTGGATCGCAATTTGGTAAAGTTGGAGAGTTCACAACAGCAGCTCTTGATCTTGGTAGGACATTAGCTGCGAGGGGTATTAATATGATTTATGGAGGGGGTAGTCTTGGGTTAATGGGGTGTGTGTCAACAGCTGCATCCCTAGGAGGGAGCAAAGTTTTCGGCATTATCCCTAAACCATTAGCTGTACGAGATATCGTAGGCAACACAATCGGGGAAGAGTTACAGGTCTCTAGATGCATGAGCGTATTGCAATATGGTCAGTAAATCTGAGCATTTATAGCTTTGCCCGGTGGTTATGGTACAGAAGCTGTCTCTTATACACATCTAGATGTGTATAAGAGACAGGTAATTGGATGACAATTCTACAATTAATTCGCAAATCCATATCTTGTGGTAGAGAAGGATCCCTTAACCAGGTTTCTCTCATTGATTTTTCAATCTGTTTAAATTTGCATTGTGTTATTCTTTACTTGCATTAATATTTCATCTAGTTAATCAATCAACAAACCCCCCTCATTTAGTTTATTGTTGCTTTCGAATAACAAATTCAATAGAATCAATCCTCGTGGGAACGATATCTATATCTTACTTATCACTTTGTTACCTTGTGCGGGGACTAGATACGTGCTAGTTTCGAAACGCCCAATACTTATCATAGCCAAGAGGTGAGCTAAGCGAAAAGGTTACAAGTATGTTATAAATGTGCTAGATGGAATTGTAACCAGATTGTCGTTCATTAGGTTTTGTGTCCAGAAATAGAGAAGATAAACTGTCATTTATTAAGAATGGTCTGAGTAATGAGTCGCTGGATAATGTTTTATTAACTCTTGAGTCACATTCTTGTGGACTTGTTCAGCGTGAGTTGCTTAATCTATGGACACAATTTCGTGATGAATTGCAGTGTTATAGTCTAGGAAATCCGACTAAAAATGACCCTGTTTGCCAGTTTATAAGAAAACTGGATGGGAAGCAAATCCCCGACTCATAGAAGGCGTTTCAGCCGTTACTGGACGTAAAACCAGAGGAAGATGTGAGCCACAATCACAACTACTGTATATTTGAATGTGTGTTGTTGTTGTGATAGGGGTCTCTTTAGGTATTACTTTTATATCAATCGTCATGTTTCTTGATATATTCCGTGGTATTTTATGTTTTTGTGTGTTTTGATGTTTGTAGGAGTTTGGAAGCTAGCACAGCAAAATAGCTAGCAGTATAGAGCAGCAGCAAGCAGCAAGAGCAACTTGCACAAAAAGAGAGTAAAACCCTTCATTTTCACCTCTTCTAATCAGCCAATTTCTCGGAGTTGATTGTATCGATATACATTAACCGGATAACATGCTATATACCATTGAAAAGCTCTCGAAGTCTATTTTCTGGAGAAATTTACGGTTCACAAATTTATGTAGTGTACCGAAAGTTGTGATAAAAATGATATGAGAAGTGTATATTTGTAATTCCATATATCACTGTAGCATGTTATTAAATACGGGGCACTGTAGCAAGTTACTGTAGCAGAGTATTTAAACACAATTTAGGGTTTTATTTTCATAACTTGAAGAGGGAAAAACGTGGGAGGAGGCTGCATTTCTGGATTTCTCTCATCCCTTGGAGTTCTTGAAGGAGAAAGAAGATTTTGAAAGAGGAGGAACTACAATTCCAAGAAGATTCATCTACAACGAAGATTTTCAAAGAATTTGCTAAGTTCTTTCTTTCCTTTTCAATTCTGGAATTTCTCTGTTTTGTATTTGTTATTCTTATTGAATATGTGTAACTAAATCTGAATTGGTTGAGGGTGATTTCAAAGCCTTGATATGGATTTTGTAAGTTGATTGTGTAAGAAATTGTTATCCAATTCTCTAATTGAAGTTGCTTGTATTTTCCCATATCTAATGCTTATGATTGCTTACTGATTGTATTTGGAATGGCCAACTGAATATAATCTGTTGTTGTCTATTGCTAGATTAGAAATCTTGATTCGTAATTGTCATGATTTCCAATCATTAGTAGCAAAATTGTGATCAGAGATTGCAATTGGAAAATACAACCTAGGTTAAATAATCCGAACTTGTGTGATTATTGCTTAGATCAACTATCTTTCTCATCGTAATGCTTCTATTGAATTAAACTTAGAGAGCTTGTTCTAGGTTGTCTAATGGATAGAGATTAAATAAAGAGCTTGTTTTATTTAACAACAAAGTAAGGAAAGATTGGGATAACAGAACTTGTTGTTATCTACGGTTGATAACTTCAATGCTGTAATTGGATTACAATTCTATGTTAATTCACAAATTAATATCTTGTGGCAGAGAATGAACTCTTAACCAAGCGTCTCTCATTGATTTTTCACTCCATTTAACTTTGCTTTGTGTTATTCTTCATTTGCTTTCGTATTAAGTTTAGTTAATTAATCAACAAAACCCCCCCTGTTTAGTTTATTATTGCTGGAAAATAACAAATTCAATTAGAATCAATCCTCGTGGGAACGATATCTACTTATCACTTTATTACTTGTGCTACTAGTATACTTGCTAGTTTCGAACGCATCAAGTTTTTGGCGCCGTTGCCGGGGATTGATTTTCTAATCGATTTGTTATTTTGTTTTCATTGTTGATTAATATTTTCTTTATTTTTCTTTTCTGATTGTTTGTGTTTAGACAACATGGCAGTAAACTTCTATCAATTCAGTAGCGGATTTGAGCCCCAAATACCATGGAGAGTAAATGAGGTAAGCACTCCGAACATTGAACAACAACTTTCTGAGTTAACTTCTCTTGTGGAAAACATGGCTGTAGGACATTGCAGAAATCTTATGCATGTGAGGTATATTCTACCATAGAGCATCCCATCGACATGTATCCAACTTTGCAAGGATATATGGAACAAGCCAATGCCATAGATGGATTTCCAGGACAAACAAGGCAATGGTATGATCCCTTCTCTAACACTTACAATGCTGGATGGGAAGATCACCCTAATTTCAGCTACTGGAATCATCAACCAATCGCCTCAAATGCCATACCAAATCGACCACAAGGTTTTAATCAACCTAGAGTGCAGCAACCATTTCAAATGCAACCACCACCAATGCCACAACCAGCACCACAACCAGCTCCAGAAAACTCAGGTATGTCACTCCAGGATATTGTTAATGCACTTGCCACTAACACAATGCAATTCCAGCAGGAAACTGGGGGGCAACGTATCAAAAACTCGCAAATCAAATGGGGACAATTGGCTACTAGCATGAGCAAATTCGAGGGCCAATGCCAGAAAAATTATCTTCTCAAACGGTGATCAATCCAAGAGAGAATGCTGTGCTATAACTTTGCAACGGGAGAGCAAATTCGAAAATGGAGAGCAAATGGGAAACCGGGCCAGTATCCAAAACCTGGCAAAGAAATCACAAACTGATGAAGGAGATGACACCACTTCCACCATGAACAAAACCTCATCTTCTAAGGTAGACCTTAAAACTCAAATTCCTTCTTATGTTACTCCTCCATCATTTCCTAGCAGATTTGCAAAATCAAAGAAGGAGGAACAAGAACAAGAAGTCCTGAAAATTTCTCACAAAATCGAGGTAAATATACCACTTCTGGATGCTATTGAGCAAGTACCTCATTGTACAAAATTTCTCAAGGAGTTAT
Source organism: Boswellia sacra (assembly GCA_013180625.2). Classification (NCBI taxonomy): domain Eukaryota; kingdom Viridiplantae; phylum Streptophyta; class Magnoliopsida; order Sapindales; family Burseraceae; genus Boswellia; species Boswellia sacra. The sequence goes on along the minus strand of SNVD02006925.1, from coordinate 16,515 downwards.
GCACCTGTCTCTTATACACATCTAGATGTGTATAAGAGACAGGTCTATTTATATATCATTTTCATATCAATTCGTCCATGTTTCTTTGCTATATTCCTTGGTATTTTTATGTTTTTGTGTGGTTTTGATGTTTGTAGGAGTTTGGAGCAACTTGCACAAAAATGGAGTAAAACCCTTCATTTTCACCTCTGCTAGTCAGCCATCTTCTAGGATTTAATTGTATTGATATACAATGAACCCGATGACATATCATATACCGTTGAAAAGCTCTCGAAGTTTACTTTTTGGAGAAATTTACGGTTTATGAATCCATTCAGTGTACCGAAAGTTGTAATCAAAACAGTGTAAGAAGTGTAGAAATGTAATTCCACACATCACTGTAGCATGTATAATACGGACACTGTAGCACGTTACTGTAGCAGAGTATTTAAACACATTTTAGGGTTTTATTTTCATAACTTGAAGAGGGGCGAACGTGGTGGAGGCTTCAGCTCTGGAATTCTTTCATCTCTTGGAGTTCTTGAAGGAGAAAGGAAGCTTGGAAAGAGGAAGAACTACAATCCAAAGAGGATTACATCAAATTTGCTAAGTTTTTCCCTTCCCTTTCATTTTCTGGAATGTCTCCATGTTGTATTGTATTTACCACGTTCTTAAACATGTGTAACTGAATCTGAGTTGGTTGAGGGTGATTTCAAAGCCCCTGATATGGTTTTTGTAAGTTGATTATGCAAGGAGTTGTTATCCAATTCTCTAATTGAATTTGCTTGTATTTTCCTATATCTAATGCTTATGATTGCTTGCTGGATTGTATTTCGAATGGCCAACTGAATATAATCTGGTTGATGTCTATTGCTAGACTAGAAATCTTGATCCGTAATTGTCTTGAATTTCTAATCCTTAGTAGCAAAATTGTGATCAGAGATTGCAATTGGAGAATACAACCTAAGTTAAATAATACGAGCTTGTGTGTTTATTGCTTAGATCAACCTATCTTTCTTATCGTAATGCATCAATTGAATTAAATTTAGATAGCTTGTTCTAGGTTGTTTAATGGATAGAGATTAAATAAAGAGCCTGTTTTATTTACAACAAAGTAAGTAAAGATTGGGATAACAGAGCTTGTTGTTATCTACGGTTGATAATTTCAATGGTGTAATTGGATGACAATTCTATGATTAATTAGCAAATCCATATCTTGTGGCAGAAAAGGATCCCTTAACCAGGTTTCTCTCATTGAGTTTTCACTCAAATTAACTTTCTGTTTTGTTATTCTTTACTTGCATTAATATTTCATCTAGTAAATCAATCAACAAAACCCCCCTCATTTAGTTTATTGTTGCTTTCGAATAACAAATTCAATTAGAATCAATCCTCGTGGGAACGATATCTTACTCATCACTTTATTACTTGTGCGACTAGTATACTTGCTCGTTTCGAACGCATCAAGTTTTTGGCGCCGTTGCCGGGGATTGATTTTCTAATCAATTTGTTATTTTGTTTTCATTTTTGACTCATATTTTCTTTGTTTTTCTTTTCTGATTGTTTGTGTTTAGATAACATGGCAGTAAACTTCTATCTATTCAGTAGCGGATTTGAGCCACAAGTACCATGGAGAGAAAATGAGGTAAGCACTCCGAACATTGAACAACAACTTTCTGAGCTAACCTCTCTTGTGGAAAACATGGCTGTAGGACATATGCAAAAACCTTATGCATGTGGGATTTATTCTACCATAGAGCATCCAACGGACATGTATCCAACTTTACAAGAAGAAGATATGGAACAAGCCAATGCCATGGGTGGATTTCCAGGACAAACAGGGCAATGGTATGATCCTGTCTCTCAGCAACTTACAATGCTGGTGGGAAGATGAAAACATAAATTTCAGTTCCTGAATCATCAACCAATCACTCCAAATGTGATACCAAACTCGGCCACCACGGTTTCAATCAAACCTAGAGTGCAGCAACCATTTCAAATGCAACCACCACCAATGCCACAACCAGCACCACAACCAGCTCCAGAAAACTCAGGTATGTCACTCCAGGATATTGTTAATGCACTGCCACTAACACAAGCAATTCCAGCAGAAACGGGGCAAGTATACCCAATCTCACGCAAATCAAATGGGACAATTGGCTACTAGCTATGAGCAAATCGAGGGGGCCAATGTAGAAACAAATTATTTCTAAATATTGGATCAATCCAGAGAGAATGCTGTCGATAATTTGCAAAGTGGAGAGCAAATTCAAAATGGAGAGCAAATGGAAATGGGGCAAGTATCCAAAACTGACAAGAAATAACAAACTGATGAAGAAGATGACACCACTTCCACCATGAACAAGACATCATCCTCTAAGGTAAGTCTTAAAACTGCTATTCCTTCTTATGTTACTCCTCCACTTTTTTCTAGCAGATTGACAAAATTGAAGAAGGAGGAACAAGAACAAGAAATCCTGGAAACTTCTCGTAAAATCGAGATAAATATACCACTTCTGGATGCTACCGAGCTAGTGCATTGTTATACAAAATGTCTCAAAGAGTTATGCACCAGCAAGAGAAAGTTAAAAGGAAATGAGAAAGTAAGTGTAGGGGTAAATGTTTCAGCTGTATTGCAAAGAAAAATTCCTCCAAAGTGCAAAGATCCAGGTACGTTCACCATGCCATGCACCATTGTTAAAACCAAGTTTATGTTAGATTTAGAAGCATCTATTAACATCATGCCATATTCTATTTATGCTTCTTTAAATCTTGGACTTTTTGCGGAAACTGGTATTACCATTCAGCTTGCTGATCATTTTAATGCATATCCCAAAAGAGTTGTGGAAGATGTGCTTGTGCAGAGACCATTCTCGAAAACTGTTAGAACAAAGATTGATGTTCATGATGGCACTCTAATCATAGAGTTTGATGGCAAGGTGATATGTTTCAACATTTTTGAGGCAATGAGGTACTCTAGTGACTTACATTCTGTTTTGCAGTTGACGTTGTTGATTCTTTGCCACAACAATATTTTGAGTTAACTCGCAAGAATGGAGTGGATGTTGCTATTAGTGAACACATAAGGACAGAAAGTTTCGAAGAACCAAGAAAGCTGATACAAGTGACTAAAGAAATGGAGGAAGCTATGGCATGCTTAGATGAGACTATAGCTATAATCACAAACAGGTATGATGTTTCGTACATTGAATTGCTTTTATCTAATGAGAAACTTCTTCCTTCTGTGATGAAAGCCAATACATTGGAGCTTAAGCTACTTCCAGATTATTTGAGGCATGTGTTTTCGGGTAACAAAGATCCTTTGCTAGTTACAATAGAAATGGGCCTTGCACCACTACAAGAAGAGAAACGCGTCCGAGTATTTAGAGTTCACAAAACAGCTATTAAGGGGACGATTGATCCAAGGCCCAGCCATATGCTTACACCATTTCCTGTTGGAAGAAGGATCCAAGCCCACTAGAGAAGCACAGCGGAGATTGGATCCTCCCATGATGGAACTAACGTCGGGCTGAGGACGTTAAACCAAGCGCTTATTGGGAGGCAACCCAATGTTTTTGCAAAATAAATTAACAAAAAAAAAAGGAAAAGAAAAATAAAATGAGGTAATAATGATCAATTTTTGTGTCTCGAGGAGATTCCTTTCGTAGAACATCAAATTGACCAGGTTTTATCTCTCCTTGCCATCTGTTTTATTCGTTTTTATATATATATATATATATTTTTTTTTACTTGTTTTTGACTTTTGTTTGCTATTGTGTTGTTAACTCTTTTATATGTCTTTAGTTTCGTTTCTGCTCTTTTCTTTTCCTTCCTTTTGTTTAATTTGATTATTCGGTACTTTGAGCTCATTTGTGCAACAAATTGAGGAAACACCGAAACAAGAATTGAAGCCATTGTTCGAAGGTTTGAAACGTGCATATCTGGGAGAAGAACAAACTCAATCGCATTATCGGTAATATCTCTCCTTTTCTTCTCTTCAATGGATGCTGATATCTTTCTATCGAACCTTCGTAAATATTTCTCTTCACTTCCTCAATATGCTGTGTTTAAAATTTATAAAGTACGGATGACTAGACTTTGGGCATTGATGCTCCTAAATGTGCCGGCTGATATCCGATGGCTTATCGAAGCCAAGGTGAGATTGTCCGGTGAGCCGGACATTAATCTCGCAAAATACATGCCTCGTCTAGGAAAGAGCTACTACGCCAAGAGGCGAAGAGCGAAAAGGTTACAAGTATGTTATAAATGTGCTAGATGGAATTGTAACCAGACTTGTCATTCATTAGGTTTGTGTCTAGGAACAGAGAAGATAAACTTTCGTTTATTAAGAATGGTTTGAGTAATGAGTCACTGGATAATGTTTTGTTAACTCTCGAGTCACATTCTTGTGGACTTGTTCAGCGTGAATTGCTTAATCTATGGACACAATTTCGTGATGAATTGCAGCATCATAGTCTAGGGAATCTGAATAAAAACGACCCTGTTTGCCAGTTTATAAGAAAACTGGATGGGAAGCAAATCCCCGACTCATAGAAGGCGTTTCAGCCGTTTCTTGACGTAAAACCAGAGGAAGATGTGAGCCACAATCACAACTACTTGTATATTTGAATGTGTGTTGTTGTTATCGAATTTTATTTTCTTCTTGTTTCGTTTGATCTGATTATCAATGTTGTCTTTGTGTTTTTGTTGTTTGTTGATTTTGTTTGTTTCAATTTTTAAGTTTTATTTTTGACAAACCATATGACTACCCCATGTCATAAGCACACGTGGAGACAAGTGCGGAGGTTTCGTCAACCTCCGCCGAAAGTATATCTCCATTTTTCATGCACATGTGAGAGACAAGTGTGGAGGTTTTGTCAACCTCAGCCGAAAGTAATCTCTACTTTTCATGCTTCACGTGGGAGACAAGTGTGTAGGTTTTGTCAAACCCCACCGAAAGCATATCTCATTTTTGTCAAATCTTGGGGCGATAAATATGCATCGAGCAACTCCCACCGAAATTATGTCCCCATGTGTCAAATTTGAGAGTTTTACGTGTGTATATATCCATGCTGAATATTTGACATGTCATTTATAACCTGTCTGCACGTGAATCAATCATACCTAAACGCAATCTTATCTTGCACAAGTTTCAGAGCACTTTTAGAAATGGAGAAAACACCAATTCGGCGATCCAAAATATATGCGTCTTTTGGGAGTCGCAATGTGGTAAAGATGAGGTTTACAACAAGCAGTCTTGATCTTGGTAGGACATTAGTGCAAGGTAATTTAATTTGATTTACGGAGGGGTAGTCTTAGGTTAATGGGGTGGGTGTCAACAGCTTGCTCCCTAGGAGGAGCAAAGTTCCGGCATATCCAAAACCATAGCTGTGCGATATAGATATCGTAGGCAACACAATCGGGAAGAAGAGTTACAAGTCTCTAGCATGCATGAGCGTTATTGCACATATGATTGTAAGGCGATGCAGTTATAGCTTTACCGGTTGGTTATGAATTAGAGGAGATATTTCAAATCACCTCTTGGGCACAGCTAAACATCCATAAAAACCCATTGGTTTGTTAAATGTCAATAACTTTTTTGATGGTTTGTTGTCTTTTCTTGATCAAGCTGTAGAAAAAAATTTTATCTCACCATCAGCGAGGCAAATCCTGTTACAGCTTCAACGGCAGGGGAGTTAATTGACAAACTACAAGAATTCGTCTATTCGCCTGATCCAACCACAGCTCGGATTGATTGGTTTAGAGAAGGCAAAATTAAGAGCGTTAAACTGGAGTTTAACAATCATCTGCTAATAACACTATTGATGGTCTGATTTGTTTTCATTTGCTTGTTTTTATTGTGTTATTGAGTTTTTATTCAGGTGTTTCTTTTGTACCAGGAATTTTCTAATCTTGGTTTTTAGAGTGGTGACTTAAAAAGTTCAAGTTCTCTTGAAACGCATTCTGGATTTCTTTAATCTATAATGGCTGAATAAGGAGGCTAATTTGTAAACTTTTTAGACCCATTCTAACTGACTTGTTTGTGTTTGCTGATTTGTTGGACTTTATTATTTTCTGAGTAAGGTTAGTTTTATGTAATTTCGAGTTGTTGTGTGTTTTTGTCTTTATCAGTTTCGATTCAAAAAAAAAAACATTGCGAAAAAACCTGAGAATGGCAGGAATATGGGGTTTTCTTAACTCTTGAAACGCATTCTCTCTTAATAAATCTGTAGTTTGTTTATTTCATGTTGTTTGAAGTGTCTTGTATCTTGTTTTGTTCTTTCATAATAAAGGTATATAGGCTGGAAACCCTAAGTCTGCGGGCTACTGGTCCTAAGGATTGTTGAAATATACAATCTTGACTCAGGTGTAACAACGCCACGTACCTCTTTTCTTGCATTTTGTGGGTCGATGAAAGATAATGATTGAATTAAGAATAACTCTTGGAAAATGATAAATGATGCATGGATCTGTGTGCTTGAAATGTTTATTGGTTTTCGCTGTGCATTTTGATTCCTTGCGCAAGATGAGGAACTGAGCTATTATCACTGAGTTATTTGTTCACTTAGAGAAAGTTTATGTAATTTAAATGTTTCTCAGATTTCAATGAATTCTAGAACTTGTTTGATGGTCACTCAAGGCGAAATCCTAGGCTGTGCAACATTGGGGAAATGATTTAGGCCATCTTTTGACCGTTTGAGCCTTAATAGCCAACCTTGACTGAAATTGATCCCTAGTTACCCCTTTGAGCCTTTGTAAGCCTTTTTCTTTGTTAACTCACTAAAAGATTCCTAACCTAAAATGAATTTGTTCCAAACAGTTAATCCTTACCTATGAGCAGTAGATCATTCACAATTAAATTCTGAGCTATGTTTGGTTTTCGGGAAGTTAAAGAGGAGTTTGGGTATGTATCATGAGCATACAAGTGAGTTCATTGTGTTTGGAAAAAAAAAAGAAAACAACAGAAAAAAAAAGCCAATCTGTACCGAGAGTCCACGACGTACACTTGAGGACAATGTGGTGTCTAAGTGGGGGGAGGGGAAAAGTTGTAATAAAAAAAAGAAAAAAAAAAGAAAAAAAAGAAGAAAAAAAAGAACAAAGAGAAGAATAAGAGATCTATACCCTTAATATTCTTTAAAAAGAATGAAACAAAACAAAGTGTGGGGGTAGTTTTCTTTTGTTTTCTGAAAAAAAAAAAGATGAGTGTTTAATAAAGTTTGGGTGTAACTGGTGAATGAAATGAAGTGGTGTTAGAGGGTTGAGACTCTAAATAGTTCTTGAATGATTTTATGTGTTGTGGGTGATTTGAGCCTAATTATTATCCTTTATCATACCTTCACCCAAGCCAAACGTTACAAGCTTAATAAAGTCCTACTTGATCCTTGGTGTTTTGCATGTCTACATTAGTGGAGAGTGACTTGAAAAGCAGGCCTATGGAGTTCATTTATACACACATCTTCAATATTAAATATGATTCATTTTTATGAATAAACTCATCCGGGTTACAAGTGATTAGGTGAGAATGGCTCTACACACACACACGCTTGAGGAATTGAAATGAAGCGAAACTAATCTTTGAGATAAAATTCTTGATCAAGTGCATTATTTTGAAGTTTTCCGTGGGTTATAATTAAGTACAATCTTTGAGGCATCTTGACAAGAGATCATTGTGTGTTTAATTTTTTTGTTGATTCTGTTGCGGTTTAGTTTTATTTTATATTGTCGTAGTTGCTCGAGGACTAGCAAAGTCTAAGTGTGGGGGAATTTGATAAGTGTCTATTTATATATCATTTTCATATCAATTCGTCCATGTTTCTTTGCTATATTCCTTGGTATTTTTATGTTTTTGTGTGGTTTTGATGTTTGTAGGAGTTTTGGAGCAACTTGCACAAAAATGGAGTAAAACCCTTCATTTTCACCTCTGCTAGTCAGTGATCTTCTCGGATTTAATTGTATTGATATACAATGAACCCGACGACATATTATATACGGTTGGAAAGCTCTCGAAGTCTATTTTCTGGAGAAATTTACGGTTTATAAATCCATTCAGTGTACCAAAAGTTGTAATCAAAAACAGTGTGAGAAGTATAGAAATATAATTCCCAAAAAAACAAGTCACTGTAGCATGTATAATACGGGACACTGTAGCACGTTACTGTAGCAGAGTATTTAAACACATTTTAGGGTTTCATTTCATAACTTGAAGAGGGGAGAACGTGGTGGAGGCTGAAGCTCTGGAATTCTTTCATCTCTTGGAGTTCTTGAAGGAGAAAGGAAGCTTGGAAAGAGGGAGAACTACAATCCAAAGAGAATTACATCCAATTTGCTAAGTTTTTCCCTTCCCTTTCATTTTCTGGAATGTCTCCATGTTGTATTGTATTTACCCAAGTTCTCTTAAAACATGTGTAACTGAATCTGAAATGGTTGAGGATGATTTCAAAGCCCCTGATATGGTTTTTGTAAGTTGATTGTGTAAGAAGTTGTTATCCAATTCTCTAATTGAAGTTGCTTGTATTTTCCTATATCTAATGATTATGATTGCCTGCTGATTGCATTTGGAATGGCCAACTGAATATAATCTGGTTGTTATCTATTGCTAGACTAGAAACTGATCCGTAATTGTCCTTGAATTCTAATCCTTAGTAGTAAAATGGTTATCAGAGATTGCAATTGGAGAATACAACCTGAGTTAAATAATCCGAGCTTGTGTGTTTATTGCTTAGATCAACCTATCTTTCTTATCGTAATGCATCCATTGAATTAAAGTTAGAGAGCTTGTTCTAGGTTGTTTAATGGATAGAGATTAAATAAAGAGCCTGTTTTATTTAACAACAAAGTAAGGAAAGATTGGGAATAACAGAGCTTGTTGTTATCTACGGTTGATAATTTCAATAGTGTAATTGGATGACAATTCTATGATTAATTCGCAAATCCATATCTTGTCGGGTAGATAGGAAGAAGGATCCTTAACCAGGTTTCTCTCATTGAGTTTTCACTCCAATTAACTTTCTGTGTTGTTATTCTTTACTTGCATTAATATTTCATCTAATTAATCAATCAACAAAACCCCCCTCATTTAGTTTATTGTTGGTTTCGAATAACAAATTCAATTAGAATCAATCCTTGTGGGAACGATATCTTACTCATCACTTTATTACTTGTGCGACTAGTATACTTGCTAGTTTCGAATGCATCATAGATAGTATAGCCAATCTTTCGCTGAATCTGCTAATGAGAATCGAAAAGCTCTCAATTTTATTTGCTCCTCAGACACGCCAGTTGGCTTCATACTTGAGCATACCACATGAAATTTTCTGAGGTATTTGATAGGATCCTCTCCTACAAAACCATGAAATGTAGGCAAGAGATGAATTAGTCCAGATTTAAGTTCAAAATCTATCTCAAGATTGGTATTTATGCACAGCGGTTGTTGATCGATAATTGGAGCCGCTAACTCCTTAAGAGTCTGATTGTTTTGCATCGCCATTACTTCCGATTCAGAGTTGATTGAACTGCAAGAAGATGAGAGGGAAGTATGTAGTGCAAGGTCAAATTCTGGAGGTGGAGTTGAAATTGACCGATTTAGTCTTAAATTCTAGGTTGGAGAAACTCCTTAATTCGCTTAAGTCGTTGGTCCACTTCTCCCTCAGACATAAAAGCCTAAACACAACAATCAGAAAAATAAAAATCAAGAATTATCGTAAAGACAGAATAACAAATCGATTAGAAAATCAATCCCTGGAAACGGCGCCAAAAACTTGATGCGTTCGAAACTAGCAAGTATACTAGTCGTACAAGTAATAAAGTGATGAGTAAGATATCGTTCCCACGAGGATTGATTCTAATTAAATTTGTTATTCGAAAGCGAAAACAGAATAAATGGGGGGTTTTGTTGATTGATTAACTAGATGAAATATTAATGCAAATAAAGAATAACAAAACAGAAAGTTAATTTGAGTGAAAAATCAATGAGAGAAACCTGGTTAAGGGATCCTTCTCTGCCACAAGATATGGATTTGCGAATTAATCATAGAATTTTCATCCAATTACACCATTGAAATTATCAACCGTAGATAACAACAAGCTCTGTTATCCCAATCTTTCCTTACTTTGTTGTTAAATAAAACAAGCTTTTTATTTAATCTCTATCCATTAAACAACCTAGAACAAGCTCTCTGAGTTTAATTCAATGGAAGCATTACGATGAGAAAGATAGGTTGATCTAAGCAATAAACACACAAGCTCGGATTATTTAACTTAGGTTGTATTTTTCCAATTGCAATCTCTGATCACAATTTTGCTACTAATGATTAGAAATTTAAGACAATTACGGATCAAGATTTCTAGTCTAGCAATAGATAACAACCAGATTATATTCAGTTGGCCAGCCCAAATACAATCAAGCAAGCAATCATAAGCATTAGATATGGGAAAATGCAAGCAACTTCAATTAGAGAATTGGATAACAATTTCTTACACAAACAACTCACAAAAACCATATAAAGGGCTTTGAAATCACCCTCAACCAATTCAGATTCAGTTACACATGTTCAAAAACGTCATAATACAATACAATACATAAAAATTCCAAAAGATGAAAGGGAAATGATAAACTTAGCAAATCTGATGAAATCTCTTAGGATTTGTAGTTCTTCCTCTTTCCAAGCCTTCAATCTCCTTCAAGAACTCCAAGAGATGAGAGAAATCCAAAGATGCAGCCTCTAACACGTTCTCCCCCTCTTCCAGTTATGAAAATAAAACCCTAAAATATGTTTATATGCTTTGCTACAGTAACTTGCTACAGTGCCCCGTATTTAATAACATGCTATAGTGATATGTGGAATTACAAATGTACACTTCTCATACCATTTTTATCATAACTTTTGGTACATTACATAAATTCGTGAACCGTAAATTTCTCCAGAAAATAGACTTCGAGAGCTTTTCAATGGTATATAGCATGTTATCCGGTTAATTGTATATCGATACAGTCAACTCCGAGAAATTGGTTGACTAGCAGAGGTGAAAATGAAGGGTTTTACTCCATTTTTGTGCAAGTTGCTCTAAAACTCCTACAAGCATCAAAACCACACAAAAACATGAAAATACCAAGGAATATAGCAAAGAAACATAGTCGAATTGATATGAAAGTAATACATAAATAGACACCTATCAAATTTCATGATGCTTCTAAAATACAATCTTGTAGATAATTTAATCAGCTTTCCAACAAACCAAGATTTGCACAATTCTGATCTATATATAAAAAGTTATGTCCATTTTACCAAACCTATAACAAAAACTTAAATTAAGATGAAGTTAATTCAAAAGATACAAATGCTGCAAATATGCTTAAGTTGAGGAATTTAATGACACTATTAATGTAATATGATGAATTAAGTCTTATTAAGTATACATATTTAAGTGTTTGTCACTCATAAAGTAAAATGTTTGTTTTAAACCTTTTATCTTTAATAGTCCCCACAAAAGATTTAAAACTTAAAGCTTTATAAAATAAAATATTTAGATAAAAATACTTATCAAAATAAAAATATATATATATCAAGAGCAACCTTTTATTATGCAATGGGCATAGGTAGCTTTTAGGTTTGAACCTACACTTAGTGTTGATAGCATCTGTTTGAGAAACCTGAGTGAACAAAGTCTTGAACTTGATTCCTTGACCAGACTTCAAACTATCACAAATATAATATCAATGAAGACTTGGTTTTTGCAGATTAACGCTTTAAAGGCCATGCGCTTAATGTTGATAGTCATAAAAGTTTTAGATAATAGCCTAATTATTACGGTCATGGCCCTCACGATGCTCATACTTAGGTGAGTTCTCAAAAGATATATGTGACCTATACCTCACAAGAGCCTTTAGACTCATTTAGGATAAATATCCTTTCTAAAATCACATATAACAAGTACTTTGCCATAAGAATGAGCATGATCATATCTCCTCTAAGATATGTCAATATAGTTATGCTTAACTAGTAATGCAGTATGGATTGTTCCTACCCATTAAACCTCCTTCATGGGATCTCTAATCACAGAGATAAGGTTACGTCCCTAGTTGACTCCCTTTGGGCTTAAACATGTCTCCATCGAAAAATTAATTAATTAATTAATTAATTAATTAATTAATTATAGCATGCCAAAATTCTTGATCAATTTACATAAACATGTCTCTTTCCTAGATTTCATCTTTGAAAATTGTTCCTCACCTTAATTTGATGATTGCTTCCACTAGCTCTTTTTAATATGATAATATTAGCTCTTACAAAATAATGGTAAAGTGCATAAAAATAATATAAGTGAAGCATAGAAAGGTAATGTGAAATATCCAATCACCAAAAACTTAAAATTCTTAAAAAATAATATTTTCAAATTCATGTACAAAAATTAATAATCATTAAATAATTTATAATATCGCTGCTTTTTTCCTCAAAATATCATAAAAACAGTAACAACCATAAGATAAAGAAAAACCCCCACATTAAGGAACATTTAAGGCACTATCAATGACTCCACAAAAAAATTGATCGTCTAATTTGTTGAATTTTTTAAACACATGGAGATAACAACTAAACCCAAATCACTATCATTATTATTGTACAAAATTAAAAAACTAAAACATGAAAGTACTTAAAAATTGGAAACTCCCACATTAAAAAATATTTTTTCCACCCTCACACTAATAAGATGTTTATTGCTAAATTAGCAAATATAATATATAACTCACATATATTTAATAATATTTATTAGCATTTATACCATAATTTTATTCAATGTAACCATATAAGTGAGCACAATAAACTATTAATCTTCTTAACATACTTTATAATTCACAAGGCATTAGAAATAACTAGAATGTAATAATTATAACAATTATTAACACATATACACCATGAATAAAGAAGAGGTAATTAACAGCAAACCTAGTTAGCTAATTATGATTAAATATACTAGATGGAGTCACACATTTTGAAACTCATACTTTTCTTAATTATTACAAAAGACGCTTCTAATGCACATGCACATATGTAAAAACCAATAAAGATCAAGTTTAAATTCTAGCCAAACAATAGAACAAATGAGTAATTGCACTTAATAAATTCACTTTTAACTCTAGTTCTAATTTTGAATGATTCATTAAAATATAACTCAAAATTTAATATTTGCAATGCGATTTTAAACACACAAATTATAGAAATTTAATAAGAACAAAATATATATGTGATTACTACCACAAACTTGTAAGTTATAAACAAATATATATTTAAATAGCAACCTAAGTAATAAAATGTAACTCCTTAAATCATTACTCAGATAGCCACAAGAAACTATTAATTTCTAGCGCACCATAATGCAAATGAGTTTCTAGTTAAATGCATTGAAATACATGTTTCATAGTGTAATAAAAATTTAACACATTCAAGTAACATACAAATTGAACTCTTAATCAATTTATAATAATATGCAATGAAGATTAATGATTATCTAGCTCCAAAATAATGACACACCTAATTAGTAACATATAAATTTAATCAAATCATAAATAATATGTAATAAATATTAGTAATAAGGATTTTTATAACTAAAATATTTATTAGACCATAATAAAACAAATAAAATGTCTTGCTAATAAAACCACTACACATTAAAACTCATTAAAATTCTTAAAAATAAAAGAAAATTTGAATAATCAATGACACAAACATGTAATTAATTAGCTCAATTAAAGTAAATCTTAAACAAATTAATAAGAGCAAATAATAATGAAAAAGATTAGCAGATTTATTCATCTTCAAAATTATAGAGTATTAGAAATTGCATAATACTTGTATTGACATATATATCTTAATATCAAACACACACCTGTAAAGTAATTATAGTGAGTTGCTCGCATAACTATTGCTTGTAACATCTATACACTACAACAAAACTGGCATTTTATAAAAAATGACATATATGACTATATATGTCGGTTCTCACACGACATAAAGTGACCTGTCACGTATTCCTATATGTGTCACTTGGTCAAACCGACACAAATTAATATAAAATATGTGTCATTCAGAAACAGACATGTATGGAGTAAATATTTGCCATTACGTGTCAGTTTCTACCAAATATGTGTCTGCTAGTAAGTGACACAAATGTAGTGTCAATCCCAAGACGACACATATATCAATTCATTTGTGTCACCTACGAGGTGACACCCATAAATGTCATTCACTGAGTGACACAAATTTCTAAAATAAGACTTCATTGTGTCAATTATTGGCCGACATTCAGTGGTGTCACCTGTGTCATTCACATAAAACTTGATTGTGTCGTTTTGCGGCCGACATGTAACTTTCTTCATATATAATACATGTCGGCCTTAATTCTAAATTAAGCCGACACGTATTATATATTTTTTATTTTTAGAAATTTGATTTTATATGTGTATATATGTACAAGAACACCTAGATAGCAAATACAATGCATAGTTATAATAAATATTTATAACTTACCAATTTGAGCTCAAATTTTATGAAAGTGATGCAATAGGATTAAGCCTAGATTAAAGAAGAATACATAACCTTAAAAAAAAAAAGGCAACATCAGCAAAGCTTATAAAGTGTTGGAAGATAAAAATTAAGAAACAAAATAGAAGTAACTGGAGTGATTTACAATAAAGAATCACACAAAAGTTTAAGAGCAATCACACAAAATAGAAGTAACTCGAGTGATAAACAAATTCATTCTCCAATAAAGTGCATCAAAATATGCTATACAAGAAAAAGTACAAGTACAGAACATTGATGCAGCACTCATCAATGAACTTTCTTCTACAGATTGCACACAGTTATATATCTATTCAAATATGCACGCATGCACACAAAACATTGTGATGAACACTTAAATATGTATGTTTAATAAGAGCTTAGTTCATCATATTGCAGTAATAGTGTCATTAAATTCCTCAACTTAAGCATATTTGTAGTCTTTGCATCTTTGGAATTAATTTCTCTTAATTTTGGTTTTGTTACAGGTTCGGTAAAATGGGCATAACTCTCTATTTATAGATCAGAATGGTGAAATTCTTAATGTTTTGAAAAGCTGATTCAATTGTCTACAAGGTTGCATTTCACAAACATCATCAAATTCGGGCTCTTACTGGATCAAAATTGGGCTTGAAGTGAACCTATCTACAGTCTCGACCCAGTCTGATCAGGCCTCAGTATTTGGACCGTATCTCTCAAAATAAGTATCCAAATTGTGCAAATAAATATGTTCTAGAAAGCTGAGAGAAATATCTACAACTTTCATGAGACATGTGATTAAAATTCACAACGTTTCGATGTCAAAATTGATGGTCAAAGTCGGTGTCTAATGATCCCAATTGTCAAAGATATTTACAACTAATATTTGACAATTATGCCCTTGTAATTTGACAAGTTTGCCCCTGGATGTATCTATAAATAGAGGTGCCTTGTGACCCATTGGGCATCTTGGCCTTGGCTGGAACATTTTGGCTTTGGCTAGGATCTTGTATTGTGTTTTGTGTGCTTATGTTATTAATGAATTTCCTTTTTCTTGCATTTTATTTTCTTTCTATTATAATGTTCTTCTAATTTCTCTTTTGATAAGGTGAAAGGGTGAAACCCTTGATATGAGAATAAGGATTCTCTAACCCTTAATATGTGCTTAATAATCTTAATCTTATAATGTTTATTCAATATGATTTATAGTTAATTTCTTAATCAATCTTGACACCACTCGTAAAGTGGAGGTCTTGATCCATTGTCGACAATCCTTGGCACATCAAATGCTTGGATCCTTTCTAGATGACGTATGGTTCTTCCTTACCGACACAAGTCTAGTTAGGAACCTTGATTTGTTGTAGACATATGGTGATTGGCACATTGGATGCTTGAACCCATTTACAAGAAGTGGTATAAATATTGGTAACAAAACAAATATAATTCATATAACTAAAACGGGTTGTTTATCCTTATTTGAAATATTAAGGGCGGATCCCCTAACCTTAGCTTTCATTATTATTGTGTTGATTTCTCTTGTGTGATTCTCATTTATTGTTTACGAACTTGTTCTCACTTATATTTGTTGATATTATCTTGTCATTTCTTTGAATCATCAATATCATATTTGCTTATCTTATAATTTGTAACGCTAAAATCCCCTTCCTCGTGGATCGACCTCGGTCTCACCGGGATTATTACTTGGACACTCCTATACTTGGGAGACAATCCTTTTTCGGATGTGTCACATTGATACCCCCTCCTGAGAGTTTAATGATGTCTTCCTCCCGCTGTGGAATAGGATTGTCATCATTGTATTCGATCCATTTTCCTGTGAACAATAAGACCAGGTCTCTTCAAAAAACTAAATTAGAGCAAATAATCCAGTCTATTGAACAGATTATTCCTTATCATAACGTACCATTTTCTTGCTTGACCCAGGCAACATAATGTCCTGAATCAGCATTCCTACCCTTATGCGTTAGGAAGAGCAACCAAA
>SNVD02006923.1:0-26962 GCA_013180625.2 Boswellia sacra | reverse complement strand
ACAATGACCCAATTTGCAGCATAAACACCATTCGATTAAAGCTTTTCCCTTTCTCTTTAAAAGATAAAGCTAGAACATGACTACATAATTTGAGATCGAGTTCCATCAGTTCATGGGATGAGATGAAACAACAATTTTTGAAAAAAAAAAATTCCTTATTATAGAACAAATTTTCTTAAAAGACAAATCACCACTTTCACTCAAAAACCAGGAGAAACCCTTTTACCAATGTTTGGATAGGTATAAATAATTACTTAATACCTGTCCTCACCATAGTTTTGAAACTTGGAGAATAATTGCACACATCTATGAAGGGTTAACACCTTAAGATAGGTGACTAGTAAAGCTAATGTATAACGGACAATTTGGAGATAAAAACCCTGAGGAAGCAATTGACTACCTAGACTCATTGGTAGAAAAGGCCCAAAATTAAGACACTGCTGGCACTTATGAGGTACCAAGTAAAGCCCCAGCCTTGACATCCTATAGAGGCATATATAACCTTAGGGAGGACCACGACCTTCAAGCCAAATATGCATCCCTAGCTAGAAAGTCAACGCTTTAGAAATGAAAAAGAATGGTCAATTGAAGTCTATTCAAGAAATTGTCTATCACATTTGTAATTCTAATGAACATCCTACTGATTACTGCCCAACTTTGCCTGCTTTTATTGAATTTCTCCATGAACAAGCCAATGCCTTAAACACTTTCAAACATCCAAATCACAATCCATACTTACAAACCTACAATCCCAGTTGGAGAAATCATCCGAATTTTAGTTGAAAAAATGACAATCATACACGATCTTCACAACTCCCTTTTCAGTCACATCAAAATTTTCAAAATTCTCATGATCATGCATATGTTCCTCCCCTAGGAAGGACCTTGAAGAAATATTGCATTCATTCATTACAAAGCAAGAGACTTTCAATAGTCAAACGGCTCAAACATTAGCAAATTTGTCAAACACTCTTGCAAAATTTCCATCTACATTTAGCATCGAAGAAAAAGGAAAATTTTCTTCTCAAACATTGCAAAACACCAAAGATCAATCTAACTCAAGTGCGGGTAATTTAAGTAACCATTATGTAGACCAAGCCAAATCAGTCATGAACCTTCATAATGGTAAGGTTGTCGTAAAACACGTTCCTAAACTTTATGAGAAAGAAGATGAATCCATCTCTAAGGGTAAGGAAGAAGTTACCAAACCAATACCTAGCAAAGAAGGAACCAAATTCCCACTTGTGCCTTCATTTCCTCAAGCATTAGCCACGCAAAAGACACCAACTCACAATTCTAAAATCTTTGAAATTTTCAAACAGGTAAAGGCCAACATTCCCTTACTAGATGTGATCAAGTAGGTGCCTTCTCATACAAAATTTTTAAAAGTCTTATACACTGTGAAAAAAATTTGAATGTGAAAAAGGCCTTTCTAGCTGAGGAAGTAAGTGCTATTCTTCAAAACAATAATACAGTGAAATATAAGGATCCAGGTTGTCCTACAATTTCATGTACTATTGGAGACCATAAAATTGAACAAGCTTTACTTAATCTTGGTGTAGTGTAAATTTGCTTCCATACTTGATTTCTCAGAAACACAATCTATGTGAGTTAAAGCCTGCTTTTGTGACTCTTTTGCTTGCTGATAGATCAATTAAAGTGCCAAGAGTAGTAATAGAAGATGTGTTAGTTCAAGTCGATAAACTAATTTACCCAGTGGATTTTATCGTCTTGGATACACAACGAGTGGAAATATGTAATTCAATTCCTATCATTTTAGGGTGTCCATTTTTAGCCACCTCTAATGCTTTGATTAACTATAGGAATGGAGTCATGAAGCTATCATTCAAGAACATGACATTGGAACTTAACGTTTTTAATATGTGCAAACAACTATATAAAGAAGATGATAAATTTGAGGAAGCTAATGTGATTGAAGCTATTATGGAAGACCACATCCGAAAAAGGAGTTTTTCTAACCCTTTGTAAACCTGTTTAGTTAATTCATTAGAATCGAGTATGCAACTAGAGCCTGATCTTTTTAATATATGTTCTTTATTGGATTGTGCACAGGTGATGGAAAAAGGCTTAAAACCACGATTCAAAGAATTGGTGAAATATAATGAAAACAAGGAAGAGGAAGCTTCTAAGTTAGAATTGAAGCTTTTACCCGAAGGATTAAAATACCCATATCTTGGGGAGAATCAAACATATCCGGTGGTAATTGCTTCATCTCTCACAAGCGAGCAACAAGGTAAGTTGATAGAAGTGCTTAAAAAGCATAAAAATGCAATTGGGTGGACCTTAAAAGACATAAAAGGCATTAACCCTTTCATTTGTACACATAGAATACATTTAGAAGAAAATGCCAAAACATCCCAACAACCTCAAAGAAGATTAAATCCATATATGAAAGAGATCATTAGGGCTGAAGTTCTTAAACTACTTGATGTGAGAATTATCTACCCTATTTTGGATAGTAAGTGGGTAAGCCCCACACAAGTAGTGGCCAAGAAATCTGACATTACAATAGTCAAAAATAAAAAGGTTGAATCATTGCCAACCCAAGTCTCAACTAGTTGGAGGATGTACATTGACTATAGAAAATTAAATGCTATCACGAGAAAAGACCATTTTCTCTTACCATTCCTTGACCAAATTTTAGAAAGACTAGCAGGGCATTCCTCCTACTGCTTTCTTGATGGCTACTCAGGATATTACTAAATTCCCATTGCACTTGAAGCCCAAGAAAAGACCACATTCACATGCCCCTTTGGCATTTTTGCATTTAAAATGATACCTTTTGAACTTTGTAATGCTTCAGTTACTTTTCAAAGATGTATGTTGAGCATTTTTAGTGACATGGTCGAGCATTGTTTAGAAGTTTTCATGGATGATTTAACTATCTTTGGAAACTCTTTTGATAATTGTCTTGAAAACTTAGAAAAAGTCCTAAAAAGGTGTGAAGAAAAAGCTCTTATTTTAAATTGGGAAAAATGTCATTATATGGTTACCTTAGGGATTGTCTTAGGTCATGTGGTGTCTTCTAAGGGAATTGAAGTGGATAAAGCAAAAGTGGAATTGGTTTTCCATTTGGCTCCACCAAAAATAGTCAAGGAGGTCCGTTCATTCTGAGGGCATGCTGGATTTTATAGGAGGTTAATTAGAAGGTTTAGTGCTATATCTAAACTTCTTTGTAACCTCTTAATAAAAGACACTTCTTTGAATGGACTCAAGAATGTCAAAATGCCTTCGATAAGTTAAATGGACTTTTAACAACTGCTCCAATTATGCAATCTCCGGATTGGTCCTTACCTTTTGAATTGATGTGTGATACAAGCGATTATGCAATTGGTGCTGTCTTAGGACAAAGAAGAGAAGGTAAGCCTTATGTAATGTCCCATGCAAGTAGAATTTTAAATGATGCACAAATGAATTACACCACAACTAAAAAAGAGCTACTTGCAGTAGTATTTGCATCGGACAAATTTTGATCTTATTTAATTGGTTCTCCAACTATTGTTTACACTGACCATGCAGCTGTGATATTTTTAATGTGTAAATAGGATGCAAAACCTAGATTGATACGTTAGATCTTATTGCTCCAAAAATTCAACATCACAATAAAGGATAAAAAAGGAGCCAAAAACGTCGTTGCAGATCATGTATCAAGATTAATGACAAAGACGTCAATTAAAACTTCACTTGTCAATCACTCTTTTCCTGATGAATTTTTATTCTCCATTGCTACAGTACATTGGTTTGCTAACATTGTAAATTTTCTTGTAATAGGGGAAATGCCACCTCATTAGAGTGCTGAAGACAAAAGGAAGTTTTTGATCGAGGTGAAAAATTTTTATTGGAATGATCCATATCTGTTCAAATATTCTCCTGACCAAATAATTTTTTTTCATTCCGAAGCATGTAGAGGACACTTTTCATCTAAAAAAATAGCTGCTAAAATCTTGCAATGTGGATTTTATTGGCCCACCTTATTTAAAGATGCACATGCATTTTGCAAAACTTGTGAAAATTTTCAAAAATTGGGATCCATTTCAAAATGAAACATGATGCCTTTGAATCGCATTCTTGTTGTTAAAATCTTTGACTGTTGGGGTATTGATTTATGGGTCCCTTCCCACCATCATTTGGTTTTGTGTGCATTCTTGTTGCAGTAGATTATGTTTCAAAATGAGTCGAGGCAATTCCATATCAAAACAATGATCGCAAAACAGTTATTAAATTCTTGAAAGATAATATCTTGTGTAGATTTCGAATTCCTTGAGCCATTATTAGTGATGGGGTACACATTTTTGTAACAAAACATTTGAAACTCTAATGAAGAGATATGGAATAATCCATAAAGTTTCTACGCCTTATCACTCACAAACAAGTGGACAAGTTGAATTAGCTAATAGGGAGACAAAACAGATCTTAGAAAAAAATAGTTAACCCAAACCGTAAAGATTGGTCTCTAAGACTTAATGATGCACTTTGGGCATACCGAACTACTTTCAAAACATTGTTGGATATGTCTCCTTATAGAATAGTTTTTGAAAAACCTTGTCACTTGCCTGTGGAAATGGAGCACAAAGCTTATTAGGCCATGAAAACATTTAATACAAATTTGGATTATGCTTGCAAGTTACATAAATTCCAACTGAGTGAACTTGAAGAAATCGGGAATAAGGCTTATGAAAAATCTACAAAGAAAAAATGAAGATTTTTTATGACAAATTAATTGTTAGAAATCTTTTGAACCTCCATAAAAACTTTTTTTGTATAATTCAAGATTGCATTTGTTTCCTGGTAAACTTCGACCTCGTTGGACTAGACCTTTCATTGTTAAAAATATTCTCTCATGGAGCAATTGAAATTGAGAACCCAAAGAATGGTAATGTTTTTAAAGTTAATGGACAACGGTTAAAACCATTCTTTGAAAATTTTGATCAAAATAAAGAGTATATCACTTTAGTCGATCCTTTTTAAGGATTGATTTTTCCTGGTCAAGTGACGGATACAATACTCTATGACTTTTAAAGTCGGTTTTTTAGTTTCCTAAAAACTATTGCTCACCTTGCATTCATTTTGTTTTCTTCTCTCTTATTTTCTTCACATGGATAGCATTCTCTCGAATTTACACATATGTTTTCCCTCTCTTTCTCAAAATGATTTGCTTAAAATTTACAAAGCTTGCACAGAAAGACTAAGGATGTTGATGCATAAGGGTATTCTTGCTTATTTAAGATGGTTAATTGAAGCCAAGGCTCAATTTTCTTATGAATTTTTAGATGATCTTGTTTCTCACATGTCAAGTTTAGGACAAAGCTCTTACGCCAAAAAGCGAAGAGTGAAAAGGTTACAAGTTTATTGCAAATGTGCAAGATGGACTTGTAACCAACGTTGCCGTTCCTTGGGATTTCTGTCAAACAATCGAAAGGATAAGCTACAATTCATCAAGAATAAACTGATTAGATAGTCTTTGGATAATATCCAATTGACTCTTGAAATAAATTCTTGTGGACTTATGCAGCGTAAAATTTTGAAATTATGGACACAATTTTGGGAAGAGCATGCACATTACAGTCTTAGGAATCTAACTCAAAACAACCCTGTTTGCTAGTTTATAAGAAAACTGGGCAGGAAGCATATCCCAAATCATAGAAGGTCTTTAAGTCATTACTAGATGTAAAACCAGACGAAGATGCGAGCCACAGTCACAACTAACTATATATATGCATATGTGATATCATTTTTGAATTTTTATGCCTTATAGCTATCATTTTTCAATTTATATCTCTATCTTTCGGTTGACTTATGCATTTATATTGTCTTATTTCTGTCATTTTTTTAATTTTTATACTTTAATGTCAAACTTTTTCAACAAACAGCCGAGCTACCTATATAGATGTCATCATTATAATACCTTTTTGCACTCCATAAATATGACATCTTTTATTCTTTACTTCACACATATAGTTAGAGAGTTGCATAGACATGGAGGGAACCTCAAAATGTTGAATCTAAAATATATGTATATTATTTGGATCTCGACCTAAAAAAAGTAAAGAGTTTATAGAAGTAGCAAATTATCTTGGTAGGCTATTAACTGAAAGAAAGATCCAGGTGGTTTATGTTGCAGGGGGGTATGGCGGGGGTAGCCTCAGGTTAATAGGCTATGGGTCAATAGTTACACTCTTAGGAGACAGTAAAGTTTTAGGTGTTATTCGTAGAGCTTTGGCTGTAGAGAGCATCATTGGAAAAACAGTTGGGCAAGAGTTACAGGTCTCCTTTATGCATGAACGCATGGCATATATGCTCATCAATTCGAATTCATTTATTCCTTTACCAGGTGGCTTTGGTACTTTTGAAGAAATTTTTCAAATTGCCTCTTAGGCCCAACTGAATCTCCATCAGAAACCCATAGGTTTGTTGAATGTTAAAAATTTCTTTGATCCTTTGCTACATTTTTTTGATGCAGCTATAGAATAGAAATCTTACATTCAGCATGACAAATCCTTGTTTCTATCACTGCTGCTAATGAATTACTTGACAAATTATAAGCGATCAAGTATGAATCTGACTCAACAATAACTCAAACTAATTGGTCAGGGGGACACAACAAAAAGTGCAAATTAGATCTGATGCTCCGTTTGTAATTTTTCTTGTCTTTTATTTTGTAGCATTTTATTTTACATGTCTTTCAGGTCGTCTCTTTCGAAAAACTAAAGCTTCAGGTAATGTCTCCTATACTTTATCTCTCTACATTTAAGTGTTGAGGACAATGTTTCATTTGGTTGGGGGGGAAAGGATAGTAGACATAAGTGTGTCTTATATTTTCTTCTTGCAAAAAAAAAAAAGTGTGTAAGTAATTAGATTTAGAGTGGTAGTGTAAGAAGTTCAATTCCTCTTGAGATGCATTCTGGGTTAGGAGTGGCAGAGTAAAAAGGGTCATTTTGAACTCTTGAAGCCTATTCTAACTAATTTGTCATTTTGTTTTGATTTTGCACTTTTGAAGATTCATTTTAGCTAACTTGATATTATTTCGTTTTGATTTTTTAATTTTTTAACGAGGTTCTCTTATTTACTTCACTTTGAATTATTCAAATCTATGAACTCTCACAACTTTATCATTTAATAAATTATTTGCTCATGTACTCATTAAGCAAGTATTCATGAACTTTTATTCACACACACACACATACTTTAATGCATAATTGTGGGTTGCAAAATGAAATGTTACAATGTTTGAGTTTTTTTGTTTTGTTTAGAACAACAACAAAAGGAAGGAGAAAGTAAAAATAAATAAATAAATAAACAAATAAGCAATTGTGGATAAGTTTGGTCACATAGCCTCCTTAATTCGAGCAACTAAGCCCAAGAGGTGCCTTAACACCTAACACCCTAAAACCAACTAGTTTGGGAGCTATTGGCCCAAAGCTTATTGCATGGATTGAGGAGAAAGCTTAAGCGGATTGAACATTGCACTACCCACAATTTTCTAAAGTAAAAATAAAGCATCGGTAACCCGAGTCGTTAAGCTCATAGGGGTTTCTTAACACCTAATGCCCTAAGGCCAACTGGTCTAGAAGTCATTAGCCTAAGGCTCGCTACATGGGTTAAAGATGCATTGTTTCAAAAAAACGATGACAAAGAATGCCCCTTACCTAAGAATGTTAGCCTTAAAAAATATTAGAACCGACATAGCTTCTTTTCACTACTGAATAATAACACTTTAATTACTAGGGAACTAGCAATAAGCTGATAGGGGGGTGTGATGAACACTTAAAATGTGAATGATTAATAAGAGCTTAATCCATTATTTTGAACTAATAGTGTCATAAAATTCCTCAACCTAAGCATATTTGTAGTATTGGCATCTTTTGAATTAGCTTCATCTTAATTTCAGTTTTTGTTGCAGGTTTGATAAAATAGACATAACTTTCTATTCATAGATCAGAATGGTACAAATCTTTATTTTTTGGAAAGCTGATTAAATCATCTACAAGCTTTTAGTGGACCAAAAATGGGCTTGAAGTGAACCGGTCTGTAGTTTCAGTCTAACCCGACCATGCCTCCATATTTTGATCATATCTTTTGATATACATTTCCAAATCATATGAATCAAGATGTTCTAGAAAGCTGAGAGAAATATCTACAACTTTCATGAAGTCAAGTGATCAAAATTCTAAATAATTCGATGTCGAAATTAGTGGTCAAATTTAGTGCACATAATGATCCAAATTGTCAAAAAGATATTTTACAATTATCCCTTTGTAATTTGACAAGTTTACCCTTGAATTTATCTATAAATAGAGGTGCATTGTGACCTATTGAGGCATCTTGGCATTTGCTAGGATCTCTTATTATTGTGTTTTCTCTCCTGTGTTTTGTTCTCTTAATGTTATTAATAGATCTTCTTTTTTCTGCAATTTGTTTTCTTTCTTTCATAATATCTTGCAAAATTCTCTCTTGCTAAAGTAAAAGGGTGAAACCCTTGATATGAGAATAAGGATCCTCTAATCTTTTAATATATGTTTGTAATCATAATCTTTTGTTATTTATTTTATATGATTTATATGTATTTTCCTAATCAATCTTGACACCACTCGTAAAGTGGAGGTCTTGATCGATTGTAAACAATCATCGACACATCAAATGCTTGGACTCTTTTTAAATGTTGTATGCTTCTTCCTTACGACACAAGTCTAATTAGGAACTTTGATTTGTTATGGACATATGGTGATTGGCATATAGCATGTATAAATTTGCTTCTTCTTTTTTTTTAAAAAAAATTTCCCACATATAGGCTTATGAGATTGGGCTTCTTCCAAAGCCCACTACTTTGCTAACAGATTATGGGTATCTATAGATACTAAATTTTTGAGGCTTAAGGATAAAATGAAGATGAATGTTGAGCAAAAAGAATGACCAAAATACCCTTGGAGGCCAAGAAAAGAAGGGTGATAAAGAGTTGGTGAAGAGCTTTGCAAACTAACATGTGAATTTGAAAAATCACATAAATTAATCCAAGAGGAATATAATGATAATCATATATCATTGCGAAGCTACGGATGTCTAGTTTTCGTAGCAATTAATGGATTGCAAATCGGAGTTGAAATCGAGAAGTTATGCGCGATCAAAGGAACAAAGATCCGAAGAGGCTACATTGAGAAAAGACAAAAAAGAAAGGGTTGAATGGAAATTGATCGATAGGCCATCACATAGCCGCCCGGCTGCGCAAGACAACCACCCGGCTATCGACCAATGGTCACCTGTCTATCAGATGATCGCCTGACTTCTGAAGATGGCCGGCCAGCCCTCTTAATTTATTACCGAAAATTTTCTTTAGAAATTTCCTTTTCATCTTCACCCCTCTCCTATGTAAACCTTACCCCTCTCACTTTGCAAGACACATCGATTGCCGAATACAATCATCTCTTCTCACTCTTAAGACATTCTCGAAAATTTGAGAAGTCTTTTCCTATATAAATTTCTTTTAAGCGTTTTATTGCTTTAAACTGGGAAAGGGTACGTCTTGAGATTAGAATTCTATCCTCCCTCATATTCTCTCTTTTACTTTTCTTGCCTAAAAAAAGCATGTTTAGGGTTTTATTTTATACTTAGGAGCATGTTTACAATTATTATGAATTGTTCTAATCCAATTTATTTTGCAAGATGGATAAGCATGTCGAGGTAAGTCTGCATTCCTTCCTATTATAGAATCATACTTAAGAACACATGGTTAGGATCATGATAGGAAAACTTATTTTCTTTGATGAATGCTAGGAAATAGCATAGAATAGGTTAGAACTACCATTTTGCCCTTGAACACCATGATTGATGTTGGATGTTTGAATTAGGCTAGAATATGCCATGAATGCCATGAATTAGGCTAGAATATGCCATGAATACCATGTTTAGGCTAGAGTAAGCCATGAGATTCATGTTTTAGGCTAGAAATGCCATTATACTCAATACGAATTATGCTAGAATAGCTATAGGTAGAATTGTCATGATACAATTTATCAAAATCTAGGCTAGAATGCCATGAGATTAGATTATGGCTTTGTTAGATTGTTTATGAATGTATGAATATATCATGATTAGAAGTGTAATTGGATGATACCATGAAGTGATGGTGGACTCATATTGATGGTGAGGGACCATCACTTAGACTGAATACTTGAATAACATGAATATGTATGTAGAGATTTGATAGACATTGAATAGACTCAAAAATGATGGTAAGGGATTCATTATCTATCGAGTCTCGACTTGAATATCTATGACTTATACAATGGATTGTATGGATGAAATATAGAATTTACTTTATTATTGAATAACAATTGTTATAATCCTCTCTCATTCCCCCACCTTTAAAAGAAAATGTAATCCATTCTCCTTCCTCTTTCTTTGTATGAATATACAACTATCATTGATTGAATAATCACCTCACATGGCTAACAAAGAAAAAAATGGAAATGTGTACATAAAACGAACAACACTAAGCAGACTAAGTAACAAGATGGGATATTCCTATTTGGTATTTCCCCTATAGAGGCCGGATTTATATCCGAGCAGGTCAAATGACTCGTACCTAACTTCTCGAACCCATCTTTGAAGGAATAAGGGTAGTTTAGATCCCGAAACCAGGGTTCAGATTGCCCCCATTCTTTCCCAATTGAATAATTGGGTGGCGACTCCTTTCTCCAGACGTGTCCATGGCTCGTTTGTGTTCCCTTAAGTCTTGAAAGAAGCTTTGACATAGCGTCGTGATCGCAAATGCTCTGACAGAATAAAAGCCCCATTCACAGTGGCGAATCCATTAGGGATAAAAGAAGTTGATTCCAATGGGAATACAAAATGTTAATACCTCTGTTGATATAATGAGTCCTTGCCTCACTACACTTTTGCACACAGTGAGCACGAAATGCCTAAACTAACCGTGTGGCATTGGCATGAGAAGTCTTTGGCTCCATTCGACACCTAGATGACTCATGTTGGTGTCACCACCTTTCAGCACGTACCATCAAATTAGTATAAAAAGAGACCGACCAAGGGGGCATCTCTCGCTCAAAGAAGCCCAGACCATTGGACCCTTGAGACTCGAGCTCATGTAGATGACTTTGGAAATTTTCAATAGGATGAAATCCAAAACCCATGTTGAAATGCATGTCTATGGATGTAAATTCCCCATGATTAGAATAACATCAACTCAAAACTTCATGAAACCATGAACAAATGCAACATGTCAAGTCACCTATAAAAAACAAAATGGGAAGATGTGCCATCAGTTAAGGTTATCTTAACATTTTGAAAACCGTGTTATGATAATCATGAAGAATCTCACATCAACATGAACGTTAGAATTAGGAGAGAGAATTTGCATTCTTGCATCCCATGATGATGACTTGGGAATGAGGCTAAAAATCCTAGGAAAAGAGACTTGACCTCACATGTGTAGGAGGAATAAAGTTGGAAAGCTGAAAGCATGGTTATGCCCTTATATGAGCATGCATCATATCATACATACATTCATGCATGCATGGCATTAACACTTTTATTTTATAGCCATCATTGCTGGGTTAGATGAGGAGGTCATTTGATAAGACAAGAAGACATAATGGCATCACCCAACAACAATAATGCAGAAATGATCCAATTGAGAGCCGACATGACCATACTCTAGCAAAAAAATGGCCCAACTCATTGAAGCACTCCAAAATGGGCCTAACTGCATGAATCAGCCGCCACCCGAGGGTAACTATGATGGTGATGGTGATGGTGAGATTAGCAAAGGCAGAGATAGGGAGAAAAGCCCAATCAACCACGAAGAACCTGAATCTGTCAAGCTATTGGCCAAAGACATGGAGAAGGCCCAGTCCCTTTTGAAGAAGACGAGGATGAAAGGGGTCAAAGACCTAGATGACATCTTGCTTATGAGAGACCAAGATTTACCTCCAAAGTTTCATCTGCCAAACTTGCCAAAGTTCAATGGAGAGGGGAATCCTAAAACACATTTGAGATAATATGTAGCCATCATGGCCACCACTCCTTTGATAAAAGAGCACATTTTGAAGTACTTCATGCTATCCTTCGAAGACGATGCAGTAGCATGGTATCATGACCTCCCAAAGAGAGTTTGAGATGATTGGGAGGAACTTTCTCAACAATTCATGGAACAGTACCGTCATAATACCTAATTGGGGGTAACGTTGAGGGATTGAGAGATAACCAGACAAAAGCCCAACGAGACGGTCTAAGAGTATCTAGTTCATTAGACAGCCAAAGCTGCCAAGATGACCACAAGGCCTACAGAGAAAAACCAGGTCTGGATGGTGATCAATGGGCCCCATGCTTTCATCAGTGATAGACTGGCAGGTTTCCCTATCAAAACATTTGAAGATTTGCATGAATCAGGCATCCAAATAGAAGAATTAGAGTCTAGACAAAAGAGAAGCACTCATGGCTACCCTCGAAGAAGTCAAGGGCAGTACCACCAACCTAGTGGGTCTAGCACAAAGCACATAGAGGTGAAAGCAGTTGGCCCATAAAGAAGGTCAATCATCTAGGAAAACCACTTTTCAAAATCCTTGCAAGGTTGAGAGCCGAAAGGATCTTGCAGCCATTGCCACCAAGAGGCTTCCAAATCCATTGCCAAGGAATTGAAGGAACCATGAGAAGTATGAATTCCACCAAGTGACTGGTCACAAGACTGATGATTGCACTCACCTCCGCCATGAAATTCAAGATTTGATTAACAAAGGCCAGATTCCTGACCTGAAAACATATGAGCCCAACACAAGGAGAAACCCCTTTGTCCAATTATAACCGGGTACCTCCTCCAATAGCCAATATGATTGGATCGAGCTTGTCTGAGGAGCAAGTCATGAATTCTTTTGAGGGGTGTAAATCAAACAGGGTCGAGAGAGCCAAAAAGAGGGAGAAGTCCAAGTTAGAACAATCCACTAGAAGGGTGGCCTAGACAAAGAAGCCCAAGGCTGGGAAGCTCAAAGAAAAATAGCCTAAAGAGATCATTTAGAGGGTGGAAGATGAGTCCGTTCCTTTCGCAGCTAAGATTCACACCAGGAAAGGTGGATGGACCAACATTGCAGTGAAGGGAGTCAAGCAAAGCTTAGAACCTAAACTTTTGAATCTCAGTGACCAAGGAGAAGAGGACCCCAATAGAACAAAGAAAAAGAAGTTGTAGTGATAGCCATCAAGAAGAAGCCCACGTCATCAAGCTCATTTGCCAAGAAGCGGATGACTAGAAAAGGGGTTTGAAAAGGCCTACCTACCACCTAGAAGACTCAAGGTAAAGAAGGGTAGTGAGGCTAGGAAAGGGAAGCGAGATGAGAGCCTTGTAAGGAGAAAGAGCTTGCCTAGAAAGTGTAAAGAAGTGAGAGTAATAGGAATTTGGGATGACATCCCTCAAGTGAAAACCCTTCCAAACTTTTGGGCTAACTTTAGTAGTGATCAAGAAGAAAAGATGAGAATCGAAGAAGAAACACATGAGGGAGAAACACTCAGGGGTGAAAGAGAATGTCCAAGAAGTGATAGATTTTACCATGAGAAGGAAAATGAAAAACCCACTAAGAAGACAATTGAGAAGGGCAAAGAAGTTGCCAGTAAAGAAGCTAAAGAAGAAGAGGATCAAGTGATCAAACAATTGAAGAAAACTCAAGCAAACACTAGCATTTGGGATCTAATTATATCATCCTAAAGGCATAGAGAAGCCATGGTGAAGGCCTTGGTGGAGGTAGAGATATTGATGGTTGTCACTACTAGTGAAATGCTACCTGCCTTGACTGGAGGAACACCCAATGGGGTAAGAGAAAAAGGAGAAATCACCTTTACGAATGAAGATATACCATTCGAAAGGAGAAACTATAGTAAGCCATTGTTCATCACCACAAAGATTGATGGGAAAACATCTCCTTATATCATGGTGGATGATGGGTCTGCCATCAATATTGAGCCTATGAAGATACTGCACAAGTACATGGTCAGTGAAGATGAGCTTGAGCCTTATGAGATGGTGATCAAGGCTTATAATGATTCGAAGGGAAGCGCCATAGGAATCTTCAAAGCTTTAGTGAAGACTTGACCCATCGAAGTTATGATAGAATTCACAGTCCTTGACATTCCAGTCACATTTGCTACCTTGTTAGGACCAGCATGGTTCCACCTACGTGGTGGAGTTCCTTCCATCTTGCATCAGAAAATTCGATTCAACATGGATGGAGAGATTGTAACCATTCACGCAGCCTCAACAATTGCACCAGCTGCTTTGAGTGTGAAGGTTGGAGAAATAGATTACATGGGTGGCTTTCTAGCAGCCATGATTGACGAAGTCAGCCTAGTCATTGTTGGAATAATGAAGAAACAGGGGCACATGCCAGGAACTGGACTTGGCAGAAATGGACGCGGCCTACCATCTTTTCCAGACTTCAAAGGTCAGACTTCTAGAAGAGGGCTGGGCTATGAATCTGAAGGGGGAGAAGAAGATGTTGAGCCCAAAAAAGGGAAATTCATCAAATTTGTCAAGGCCCAAGATATACGAAGTATGTAGGAGTTGCTTAACCATGGGTTTTCAAAGGAATGCTGAAGCTCAGATTTGAGATCTTCAGAGATATCTTCAGGCAAGAGTCTCCAAAGGGATGACTTGGTGGGAGAGATGGAGAAGATAATCATTAAGGAGGAGCAGCCTCAAAGACAAGCACCGCAAATAGATCCATTCACCGACCTCGCTGCTATCATCAAGGAAGGAATTAAAAGTGTATCTTATGAAGATATGTTTGTATCCAACCTCTTTGAAGAAGAGAACATTATTTATGTTTCAAAATTTAATGCAACGAAGAATAATTTTGCTTACTTGTTTGATGTCTTTCCTAATGGTTCGTGCATCATAATTTGCATTTCACTAGCATAATTGAAGTTCATACTATTCAAACTCATGACATTAACCTTGGTACAATCAAAAAACCTAAGAACATATGCATTGCGCTCGATACAACTTCTAAGGAGAGAGAGAAATTTGAAAAATTATTAAAGAAACATGAAGAAGTTTTCGCCTGGTCCTATGACGACATGCCCGAAATCAACAGAAGCATCGCTAAGCATACAATTCTAACTTATCCATATGTGATATCGGTTAAGCAGAGGTTAAGAAGAATGAGGCTAGAGTGGGCTTAGAAAATCAAAAGTCTCTAAACAAATTAAAGCCAAGTTTCTAGAAGTGGTGAAGTATCCGGAATGGTTAGCCAACATTGTGCCAGTACCAAAGAAGGATGGAGGGGTCCGAATGTTTGTGGATTACCGAGACTTGAACAAGGCCTCACCAAAGGATGATTTTCCTTTGCCTCATATCGATATGTTAGTAGATAGCATTGCCGCCAGTGTGATGTTCTATTTTGTAGATAGATTTTCTCAATACAATTAGATAATGATGGCCAATGAAGACAAGACGAAGATAGCCTTTATTACAGAATGGGGAACTTATTGCTACAAGGTGATGCCCTTCAGTTTGAAGAATGCAGGGGCTACTTACCAACGAATGGCGAGAATACTATTCCATGATATGATACATAAGGGAATACAAGTTTATGTGGATGACATGATGGTGAAGTCTGAGACCCGAGAGGGTCACTTTGAAGCCTTAGACAGATTATTAGAAAAGGTGAAGAAATACAAGCTGCAACTAAATTCGAAAAAGTATGTCTTCAGAGTTACCTAGGGGAAGTTGCTGGGGTTCTTAATTGGCAAGAAAGGGATAGAAGTAGATCTAGACAAGGTGAAAGCCATTACGAAGATGCCATCACCTAAGAGTAAAAAAGATGTCTGAGGGTTTCTTAGGAAGATCCGGTATATTAGTTGGTTCATCTCCAATTTGTGCACCGATTTTTAGGCTTTTGAAGAAGGATCAGCTGGAAGAATGGAATGATCAGTGCTAAGAAGCATTCAAAAGAATTAAGAAGTACTTGCAGAACCCACTGATTTTGAGACTGCCAAAACATGGAAAGAGTTTAATTCTTTACTTGGCTCTCAAAGAGGAGGCCATTGGTGCTATGCTGGCACAAGAAGACGAGAAGGGTGTAGAGCATGCCATCCATTATCTCAGTAAGAAGTTACTACCACGCGAAATGAAGTATAGCTATGTAGAGAAAATGTGTTTGGCCATGGTTTGGCTTTCAAAGAAACTAAGACATTATTTTCAGTCTTACAAAATTAAGGTTACCTCAAAGGAGGATCCGATAAAGTATCTTTATGAGACACCAGCACTGGTAGGGAAACTAACAAGATGGTTGGTACAATTATTAGAATTCAACATTGATTATGTCACCAAGAAGGTGGTGAAAAGAAGAATAGTAGCAAAATTCTTAGCTATGAACTCGATTGATAACAATGAACCATGGGAGTTGGAGTTCCCAGATGAACAGCCGGGGGTAATCTAGATAGTAGGATGGAGAATGTTCTTTGACAGAGCTGTTAATATCAATGGTGCTGGAATAGCAGTTATTCTGGTATCGTCGACTGAAGAAGTCATCCCATTCATTAAAAAATTTGAGTTCAAAGTCACCAATAATATGGTCGAATATGAAGCCTGTGCTTGTGCCTTTAGTCTAGAGATTGTGATCGCTCTAGGCATTGACAAAGTAGAAGTATTGGGAGATTCAAAACTAGTCATCTCACAAGCCAACGAAGATTGGGATTTAAGAAAAGGGAAGCTAAAACCCTACCTTGAACACGTTAGAAGACTGATTAGGAGGTTCAAGCAGTGCACCTTCACCCATCTTCCTAGAAGTGAGCATCAAATGGCTGATACATTGGCTTCGTTAGCATACATGCACACAAGAATTATGGATGAGACCAATAGTGATATACAAGCATGGGGTCCTTGTTATATGGAACCTTATGACAGAGATCGAAGTGGATAAGAAGCCATGGTCCTACAACTTAAAGAAATATCTAGAAGAGAGGAGTTTGCCCGAGCAGGCCAACGAGAAGGATAGGGCTATGTTACGTAAGCTAGCCCAACAATTTACTTGTCATCAGCAGATGATATGCAAGAAAATGCTGGAAGGGATGTAACTCATGTGTGTGGATGAGAAAGAAGTAAGGCGAATTATGGAAGAAATCCATAATGGTGCATTTAAGCCACATGAATGGGCTAGTGCTTGCAAATAAGATCATGAGGCAAGGATTTTACTGGCTAACTACGAAGACAAACTATGTCCAATTTGTGAAGAATTGTCACTAGTGCCAGATTAATGGAAACTTGATCCATCAACCAACCTTGGAGCTACAAAGGATAACTACACTATGGCCTTTTGCTACATGGGGCATCGATATTATAGGCAAAATAAGGTCGTCGGCCTCTAATGGACATCGATATGTGGTGGTGGCGATCAACTACTTAACCAAATGGATAGAAGCTGAGTCCTATACTAAGTCAGGGGAGAAGCAAATGGCAAAGTTCATTAAGAAAAACATATGCAGATTTGGGGTACCACACCATGTAGTGACTGACAATGGAGTTCGCTTTTAGGCATAAATTAATGCTTTTTTTGAGAAGTACGAAATTGAACACCATAAGTCGTCTGCATACCAGCCACAAGCCAATGGGGCGGTCGACGCAGCTAATAAAAACATCAAGTAGATGTTGGCCAATATGGCACAAACATATAAAGATTGGGTAGAGAAGTTGTTGTCTATGTTATAGGGTTATAGAATGACACCCAGAAGTTTGACCAACATGATGCCATTCTCGTTCGTATATGGTTCAGAAGCGGTCCTACCAATTGAGATAGGAATGAAATTAGCAAGAGTTCTGATTGAAGTATAAGTTCCTAAAGAGGAATGGATTCGTAATAGATATGAACAGTTGGCCTTGATTGATGAGAAAAGAATGAAGGCCAGGTATCACATACAGCTATTCCAAAAATGGGTTGCTCGAGCCTTTAACAAAAGAATAAGGGCAAGGAAGTTCAAAAAAAGAAAGTTGGTCCTCAAGCAAGTGAGACCAGTTGTGTTTTATCCAAGAGGGAATTTTAAACCCAGCTAGGAGGGTCCATCTGTTGTGACGAAGCTCATGTCCGATGAAGCCGTCATTTTATTAGATATGGAAGGAAATGAGTTCACTAAGCCCATCAACATGTAGAGGCTGAAGAAATATTACATATAAAAAAAAGTATGAGGGGAAAAATAATTAATCGGAAAACAAGAAATGGCTGATTAATGACACGAGTTATATCATTGTGCACATATTGTTCGAAGAACAAAGATTATACTTATATTAATGAAATGAAACTGTTTGGAACAGATATGCCTTTTGAAATGACTTATTATTTTGTGTAACAACAGAAAGGAAACATCTAACATCTAAACAAGGAACTAATAATGTCGCCTTTGTCTCTTCAATAGACTACAAATAGGCTCACTGTATCGCTCACAACACTGTCTGGCTCAAATAACAAGATCAGGAATGGAAGCCTGAAAGGTCACCCAATCTTTGTATCGATCATCAATCTCGAAATCAGGATCATGGAATAGGTTCCTCTCAATGGAGTGATGTGCCTAAGAGTCTCTCACTCGCTCTAAGTAATAAGCAAATAGTCTCCCAGGACCGAAAGCACTCGGTGAATCTACAATTCTTTGCTTTTGATCATACTGTCGACGCAACCTGGCAAGATTATAGAATGAACTATGGGTGAAACCCGCTAAAGGTACACATGCGATATATGTCCTTATAGTCACATGCTCTAGCCTCTACCATGGACAATGCCAGGGAATTTGAGCATCAGAAATGACTCGAAGCCAGTCAATCCAAGAAGAACGTGTCTCAAGTCTCCTTCTTGTATGAAGCCGGGGGCTGTAACGAGAAATATCCCCTTCAAGCGGTGCTAAAGCAGACAATCGCTCTTGTAATCAAATCTGAGAAAAAGAAACAAAGAAAGATAAGTAAGGGAAAAAAAGCCTGCTAAGCGGAAAACCAAAAAGGGCAACTTAGGGAAAAATTAAGGCAAGCCCGCTAAGTTGAAAACCCAAAAAAAGTGCAGTTTAGGCAAAAATTAGGGCATCAGAAAAAAAGAAGAGACCATTGAGTTGAAAACTCAAAAAAGGTGACTCAGACAAAAGTTTAGGGAATCTCACTAAGTCAAAAATCCAAAAAGGGTGGCTCAGGCAAAAGTTAGGGTAAGCTCGCTCAATCGAAAACCCAAAAAATGTCTGCTTAGGCAAAAGTTAGAGCATAAAAAAAATGATGAATCATGCAAGAAAAACCTGAAGAAATAGGAGTTTACCACCGAATCTTTGACACGATCCACCCAAATCAATGTCCCAACCAAAATCAAAGGAACTATTGTGAAGCCAAAACCCATCTAAGGAATGATGGCCACAAGATGCGAATCTCCGAAACTGTCTGACGAGACTAGTAGAAATTATGCAAGAAGGCAGAATTGGAAGAAGTGAAGCCAACCAAACGAAGCCTTATACATCATCCAGAGCAAAGGCACAATGGAGGATAATGTCATGCTACCACCCCTAGTGTGAATGTCCATGGTAGAAATCAAAAAGTCGAAGAAGTGGGCAAAATCAACAGCTAACGGTGCCTGGATAGTGGGAAGAATAAGGCTCTCAGAATTGGATGAGCGATGACCGAGTATGGTTGAGAGTTCCTCATATAGAAGGCAAAGCTCCTACCTATTAAAGTGGAAGACATGATCATGAGAATCCCAAAAGGTTATATAGTCCCTTAGAAAAGGGATGTCAAGCTTGACGTGACGAATGAACTTCAGATGATAGAGGCTGACAGACTCGAGTCATTTTTAGTCCTCATCCCTCAAAGGTCTTAGAAAAGGCTAGAGGATTTGGAGGAAAGCTTCAAACATATTGAATGACACGAAAAGATGCTAATGTAAAGGAGAAATCATGATAAATGAGAGAAAAGGTGCAGAGAAGTAACAGGAAGAAACAACACTTAAATAGTGCACAAATAAAGATATAAAAAGGGAATAATTGTCAGAGAATCGCCGGTCAACCATCTACTACCAGTTGGTTGTTGCATGATAGCCAGTCCACTGTAAGATAGTTGCCTGACTGTCAAATAGCTACCGGACGATCTGATGGCTGACCAGCAGCCATTAGGGCTAAACAGCCCATTAAGCCTTCCTCTTGTGTGATCCTTCGACTTCTGGAATACGTATCAATGGATGATTTCGAGTACAGGATTTCCAGATTTTGTAGTTTTATTCAAAATTGAATGAATGATGATGTAGAAACAAATTTTAATAAATTCAAAATAAAGAAGTTTCACTAAATCTTTGAAATTTATTTGATTGTACATCATGAAAGTTCATACATGGAAGTAAAAATAACAAAGAAAAATCCTGATGAAAGCTGGTGGTGACAGTCCTCACTCATCACCATCACTGTTAATATCAAAATAGAAAGCAGCAACCTGAGCCTAGAGACGCTCCACCTCACGTTGTAGACGAGTAACTTCTTGACGACCCGTCTGACCAAGCAAGGGAATCATATAGTTAGAAGAACTATTAAGATAGAAATCATGCATACATAAAGTATATAATGACACCTTACTTGATCCTAGTGAGACATCTGTAAGACATATCCGTGCGAAGCGGCCTGCATAAGAAAAACCCGCTTCATGGAAGATTGTGGCACCTGCATTTCATTGCACTCCTATTAGTGATTAATGACAGAGAATTTGAGAAGAACAGTCAGGAAACTTACCAAAGTTATGTCCTATGGAACAAAAGGAATAGGCATGTTCAGATCCTCGATAATCACATGACTATGGATCAACCCATTATCATCCCACATATAAAAGACGTTACTAGGATAAGCCTGAAGATTACCGATCACATGATTGACTGAAACAGTCAAGGCAGCTAAAGAAGCTGGAAGAGGCGGTGGCTGCTAAGCCGCTATAGAAAAAAAAGCCGAAGTGCATGTACCTGAAGAAAAGAATCTCGATCTCTTCCCACAACGAACAAAAGAACTACTTGAGCGATTAGACACCACTAGAGGATGAGAAGTGTCATCAACAGAACAATCGGGCCCAGTAGACAATGGGGTAGCTCAAGCCCATTCAATATATGGAGTCGACGTCAATGGGAACTCGATGGTACTCAAGTGAAACTTGATCATGTAGACCGATACCTCTGGCTCCATGGCCAAGTCAACTTAATCAGTCATCAAAACCGATGGTTGATGAACACTTAAATATGCATGTTTAATAAGAGTTTAGTTCATCATATTGCATTAATAGTGTCATTAAATTCCTCAACTTAAGCATATTTGTACCATTTGCATCTTTGGAATTAATTCCTCTTAATTTTGGTTTTGTTATAGGTTCGGTAAAATGGGCATAACTCTCTATTTATAGATCAGAATGGTGCAATTCTTAATGTTTTGGAAAGCTGATTCAATTGTCTACAAGATTTCATTTCACAAGCATGATCAAATTCGGGCTCTTAGTGGACCAAAATTGGGCTTGAAATGAACCCATCTACAGTCTCGGCCTAATCTGACCAGGCCTCAGTATTTGGACCGTATCTCTCAAAATATGTATCAAAATTGTGCAAATCAATATGTTCTAGAAAGCTGAGAGAAATATCTACAACTTTCATGAAGACATGTGATTAAAATTCACAACATTTTGATGTCAAAATTGATGGTCAAAGTCGGTGCCTAATGATCCCAATTGTCAAAGATATTTACAACTAATATTTGACAATTATGCCCTTGTAATTTGACAAGTTTGCCCCTGGATGTATCTATAAATAGAGGTGCCTTGTGACCCATTAGGGCATCTTGGCCTTGGCTGGAACATTTTGGCTTTGGCTAGGATCTTGTATTGTGTTTTGTGTGTTTATGTTATTAATGAATTTCCTTTTTCTTACATTTTATTTTCTTTCTATTATAATGTTCTTCTAATTTCTCTTTTGCTAAGGTGAAAGGGTGAAACCCTTGATATGAGAATAAGGATTCTCTAACCCTTTAATATGTGCTTAATAATCATAATCTTGTGTTGTTCATATGATTTATATTTATTTTCTTAATCAATCTTGACACCACTCGTAAAGTGGAGGTCTTGATCTATTGTCGACAATCCTTGGCACATAAAATGCTTGGATCCTTTCTAGATGTCGTATGGTTCTTTCTTACCGACATGAATCTAGTTAGGAACCTTGATTTGTTGTAGACATATACTGATTGGCACATTGGATGCTTGAACCCATTTACAAGAAGTGGTATAAATATTGGTAATGAAACAAATATAATTCATATAACTAAAATGGGTTAACTATCCTTATTTGAAATATCAAGGGCGGATCCCCTAACCTTAGCCTTCATTGTTATTGTGTTAATTCCTCTTGTATTTTAATTATTCTATTGTTTATGAACTTTTTATTTTATTTACTATGGTAGGTTCTACCACCTTATGAAATTGTTCTTTAATTTACTATGGTTGGTTTACCACCTATTTCCATGGATGGTTTTACCTCCTCTTACATTTTGTTTTATATTTGAATGGTCAGTAATACCGCCTATCATCTTACATATTTATTGATATTATCTTGTTATTTCTTTGAATTATTCATATCATATTTGCTTATCTTATAATTTGTAACGCTAAAATCCCCTTCCTCGTGGATCGACCTCGTTCTCACCGGGATTATTACTTCGACACTCCTATACTTGGGAGACAATCCTTTTTCAGATGTGTCAAGTTTTTGGCGCCGTTGTCGGGGAAGGTAAAAATTGGCGTGCAAAATTGTAAGTGTTCTCTTTTCTCATCTTAGATCTAAATTTTTATTGTGTGTTCATCTTTTCCTCTCTTTTCTGCTCTCTTTCTTGCAAGAAAATTTGGTCATGAACATCTAGTGGTAGACTTGTTAGAAAAACATCATCTTCCTTAGAAAACATGGCCAACAATCATGAGGAAATATTCACGGATGAAGGGGACAACCGTTCGCAACAAAATGATCAAAACCAACGAAGAACCCTCGGAAACTACATGAATCCGGTAAGGACTAGTGCACCATCTTGTGTAGTTTCTCCTCCAGATTCAATCCATTTCAATTTCAAACCAAGTTTTGTTCGACTTCTACCCACTTTTCATGGCCTTGACATGGAGAACCCATATTCGCACTTAAAACTCTTTGAAGAGGTATGTAGCTCCTACACTAACCCAAATTGTAGCATAAACACCATTAGATTAAAGCTTTTTTCTTTTTCTTTAAAAGATAAAGCTAGAACATGGCTACAGAATTTGAGGTAGAATTCCATTAGTTCATGGAATGAGATGAAACAACAATTTTTGAAAAAAATTTTCCCTACCCATAGAACAAATTCTCTTAAAAGACAAATTTCTGATTTCTCTCAGAAACAAGGGGAAACCCTTTACCAATGTTGGGATAGATATAAGGAACTACTTAATACCTGTCCTCACCATGGTTTCAAAACTTGGAGAATAGTTGCACACTTCTATGAAGGGTTAACACCTCAAGATAGGTAACTAGTAGAATTAATGTGTAGAGGAGAATTTAAAGAAAAAGACCCTGAGGAAGCACTTGACTTCCTAGATTCCTTAGCAGAAAAGACACAAAATTGGGACACTGCTGGCACCTATGAGGTACCAAGCAAGGCCCAAACCTCGACATCCAATAGAGGTATTTACAACCTTAGGGAAGACCATGACCTTCAAGCAAAATATGCATCCCTAGCTAGAAAAGTCGAGGCTTTAGAGATGAAAAAGAGTGGTCAATTGAAATCTATTCAAGAAAAATATGTCCTGTAAACCATATTTGTGATGACACAATGACCATGTCTAGTCTACTGATGATTGCCCAACTTTGCCTGCCTTAGGAAGTCCCCTGTCCATGAGTCAAAAGCCAATGCCATTGAACGAACTTTACCTTTCAAAATTCAAAAGGGGGCAAATTTACAATACAATCCATTGCCTCACAAACTACAATCCTGGTTGGAGAAATGACAAGCATGCACAATCTTCACAAGTCCCCTTTTCAAACACGACAAAATTTTCAAAAATTCCGCATGATCATTTAAGCAGATATTGCTCCTTGCTTTAATGCTTGTAGCTATGCTATATTATGCTATGCTCTTCCTTATGCTTGGCGTTTCCTCCTATGCTTCCTCCTCCTATGAATTGAAGGAATGACTTTGGAAGAAACATATTTGCAAATATCATTCATTACAAAAAAAGCAATGGACTTTCAACATGTCCAACAGACTAAGAGTGGAAGCAAAAACTGCTAAAACACTGGCAAATTTGTCAGAAACTCTTGCAAAATTTGCATCTACATGTAGCATCCAAGAGAAAGGAAAATTTCCTTCTCAAACATTGCAAAACCCCAAAGATCAACCTAACTCAAATGCAGGGAATTCAAATAACCATTATTTTGACCAAGCCAAGTCAGTCATGACCCTTCGCAATGGTAAGGTTGTTGAAAAACACATTCCTAATCCTTGTGAGAAAGAAGAAGAATCGATCTCTAAAGGACAGGAAGAGTTTGCCAACCCAACACCTAGCGAAGAAGAAACCAAATCCTCATCTGTGCCTCCATTTCCTCAAGCATTAGCTACACCAAAGAAGCCAACTCACAATTCTGAAATCTTTGAAATTTTCAAACAGGTAAAGATCAACATTCCCTTGCTCGATGTGATCAAACAGGTACCTTCTTATGCAAAGTTTTTGAAAGACTTGTGCACTGTAAAAAGAAAACTAAATGTGAAAAAGAAGGCCTTTCTAGCCGAGCAAGTAAGTGCTATTCTTTAAAATAATGATACAGTGAAATATAAGGATCCAGGTTGTCCTACAATTTCATGTGTTATTGGAGACCATAAAATTGAACAAGCTTTACTTGATCTTGGTGCTAGTGTGAATTTGCTTCCATACTCAGTTTTTCAAAAACTCAATCTAGGTGAGTTAAAACCAACTTCTGTCACTCTTTTGCTTGTTGATAGATCAATTAAAGTACCAAGAGGAATAGTAGAAGATGTGTTAGTTCAAGTCGATAAATTCATTTACCCAGTGGATTTTATCGTCTTGGACACACAACCAGTGGAAGTAAGCAATTCAATTCCTGTTATTTTAGGGCGTCCATTTCTAGCTACTTCTAATGCTTTGATTAATTGCAGGAATGGAGTCATGAAGCTATCATTTGGGAACATGAAATTAAAACTTAATGTTTTTAATATGTGCAAACAACCAAATGAAGAAGAAGATGAAGTTGATGAAGCCAATGTAATTGAATCTATTGTGGAAGATCACATCCAAAAAGGGAGTTCTTCTGACCCTTTGGAAACTTCTCTAATGAATTCATTAGAATCAGGCATGGAACTAGAGTCTGATCTTTCTGATATATGCTCTTTATTGGATTATGCACAGGTGATGGAAAAAGGCTCAAAATCAAGATTTGAAGAATTGGGGCAAATGAATGAAAGCAAGGGAGATGAAGCTCCCAAGCTAGAATTGAAGCCCTTACCTGAAGGACTGAAATATGCATATCTTGGGGA
Source organism: Boswellia sacra (assembly GCA_013180625.2). Classification (NCBI taxonomy): domain Eukaryota; kingdom Viridiplantae; phylum Streptophyta; class Magnoliopsida; order Sapindales; family Burseraceae; genus Boswellia; species Boswellia sacra. The sequence goes on along the minus strand of SNVD02006923.1, from coordinate 1,396 downwards.
GAATCAGACATATCTGGTGGTAATTTCTTCATCCCTCACATGCGAGCAATAAGCTGTGAGATATTTAATGACTAAACAGGATGCAAAACCTAGATTGATAAGGTGGATCTTATTGCTCCAAGAATTTAGCATCACAATAAAGGATAAGAAAGGAGCCGAAAATGTCGTTGCTGATCATCTTTCAAGACTAATGACAAAGACATTAATTGAAACTTCACCTATCAATGATTCTTTTCCTGATGAATTTTTATTTTTCGTTGCTACTGTACCTTGGTTTGCTAACATTGTAAATTTTCTTGCGACAGGAAAAATGCCACCTCATTGGAATGCTCAAGACAAAAGAAAATTTTTAACCGAGGTGAAAAACTTTTACTGGGATGACCCATATCTGTTCAAATATTGTCCAGACCAAATAATGAGAAGATGTATACCCGACAATGAGGTAAGTAGTGTCCTTAACTTTTGTCATTCTGAAGCATGTGGAGGACATTTTTCATCTAGAAAAACAGCTGCTAAGATCTTACAATGTGATTTTTATTGGCCCACCTTATTTAAATGATGCACATGCATTTTGCAAAACGTGTGAAAATTGTCAAAAATGGGATCTATTTCAAAAAGAAACATGATGCCGTGAATTCCATTCTTGTCGTTGAAATCTTTGACTGTTGGGGTATTAATTTTATGGGACCCTTTCCACCGTCATTTGGTTTTGTGTACATCCTTGTTGCAGTAGACTATGTTTCAAAATGGGTCGAGGCAATTCCATGTCGAAACAATGATCACAAAACAGTTGTCAAATTCTTGAAGGAGAATATCTTAAGTAGATTTGGAAATTCCTCGAGCCATTATTAGTGATGGGGGTACACATTTTTGTAACAAACCATTTGAAACTTTAATGAAGAAATATGGAATAACCCATAAAATTTCTACACCTTATCACCCACAAACAAGTGGACAAGTTGAATTAGCTAATAGGGAGATAAAACAGATCTTAGAAAAAACGGTTAACCCAAATCGTAAATATTGGTCTTTAAGCTTAATGATGCACTTTGGGCTTACCGAACAGCTTTCAAAACATCATTAGGAATGTCTCCTTATAGATTAGTTTATGGAAAACCTTGTCACTTGCCTGTGGAAATTGAGCATAAAGCTTATTGGGCCATTAAAATATTCAACACAAATTTGAATAATGCTTGCAAGTTACGTAAACTCCAACTGAGTGAACTTGAAGAAATCATGAATGAGGCTTATGAAAATTCTAAAATCTACAAAGAAAAAATGAAGGTTTTTCATGACAAATCCATTGTTAGAAAATATTTTGAACCTTCACAAAAAGTTCTTTTGTATGATTCAAGATTGCACTTGTTTTCTGGTAAACTTCGTCTCGTTGGACTGG
>SNVD02006922.1:0-266804 GCA_013180625.2 Boswellia sacra | reverse complement strand
CTATCGGGTGGACGATTGCTAACATCCAAGGCCCAGCCATATGCATGCACCAATTCTTGTTGGAAAAAGGATCCAAGCCCACTAGAGAAGCACAGCGGAGATTGAACCCTGCCATGATGGAACCAACGTCGGGCTGAGGACGTTAAACCAAGCGCTTATTGGGAGGCAACCCAATGTTTTTGAAAAATAATAAAAAGAAGAAAAGAAAAATAAAATGAGGTAATAATGATCGATTTTTGTGTCCTCGGAGATTCCTTTCGTAGCGCCTCAAATTGATCAGTTTATCTCTCTTGCCATCTTACCTATTTATTTTTATATTTTATAGAGAATAACTTTCGTTTATAATGGTTTTGAGTATATGGGTCCGCTGGAATGTTTTATATTAGCTCTTGAGTCACATTCTTGTGACTTGTTCAGCCAGGAATTGCTTAATCTATGGACACAATTTCGTGATGAAATTGCAGTGTTATATCTATAGAGATCTGCTAAACGACCCTGTTTGCAAATTTATAATACACTGGATGGGCAAATCCCCCGACTCATAAAATGAGGCGTTCGTCTGTTTACTGACGTAAACCAAGAAGATTTGAGCCACATCACAACTACTTGTATATTTGATGTGTGTTGTTGTCGTAGAATTTTTTTTTTCTTGTTTCGTTTGATCTGATTATCAATGTTGTTTTTGTGTTGTTGTTGTTTGTTGATTTTGTTTGTTTTAATTTCAAGTTTTCTTTTTGACAACCATATGACTACCCTATGGCATAAGTACACGTGGGAGATAAGTGTTGAGGTTTTGTCAACCTCCGCCGAAAGTGTATCTCCATTTTTAATGCTTCACGTGGGAGATAAGTGTGGAGGTTTTGTCAACCTCCGCCTAAAGTATATGTCCATTTTCCATGCTTACCGTGTGGAGACAAGTGTGTAGGTTTTGTCAAACCCCGCGACAGCTATCTCATTTTTTCAAATCTGGACTTGGGCGATAATCTGCATCGAACCAACCCCCACCGAAATTATGTCCCCATGTGTCAAATTTGATAGTTTTACGTGTGTATATATCCATGCTGCATATTTTGAAATGTCATTTTATAACCTGTCTTGCACTTGAATCACATAATACCTAACGCACATCATTATCTTGCACAAGTTTAGAGCACTTTTAGAAATGGAGAAACACCAATTCGGCGATTCCAAAATATATGCGTATTTTGTGGATCGCAATTTGGTAAAGATGGAAAGTTTACAACAGCAGATCTTGATCTTGGTAGGACATTAGCTGCGAGAGGTATTCATTTGATTTATGGAGGGGTAGTCTTGGGTTAATGGGGTGTGTGTCGACAGCTGCATCCTTGGGAGGAAGTAAAGTTCTCGGCATTATTCCTAAACCATTAGCTATGCGAGATATCGTAGGCAACACCATGGGGGAAGAGTTACAGGTTTCTAGTATGCATGAGCGTATTGCACATATGGTCTTTAAATCTGATACATTTATAGCTTTGCCCGGTGGTTATGGTACATTAGAGGAGATATTTCAAATCACCTCTTGGTCACAGCTAAACATCCATCGAAAACCCATTGGTTTGTTAAATGTCAATAATTTTTTTGATGGTTGTTTGTCTTTTCTTGATCAAGCAGTAAAAAAAAAACTTCATCTCACAGTCGACGAGGCAAATCCTGGTTACAGCTTCAACTGCAGGGGAGTTAATTGACAAACTACAAGAATTTGTCTATTTGCCTGATCCAACAATAGCTCGGATAGATTGGTTTACAGAAGGCAATAAAAGGTGTAGATTAGATTTAACGCTCCATCTGTAGTCTCTATCTATTGGTTTGCTTCGCTTTTGTTTGCTTTCTTTTTATTGTGTTTATTTGAAATTTTTCATGTTATTTCTTTTGAGCTTTCTCAGGTTATTTCTTTCGTTCCAGGTAATATTTTCTAATCTTGCCTTTTAGAGTGGTGTCTTAAAAAGTTTAAGTCCTCTTGAAACGCATTCTGGATCTCTTTCATCCATAATGGCTGAATAAGGAGGCTAACTTCTAAACTTTTTGGACCCATTCTAACTAAGTTTTTGTTTGCTGACTTGTTGAACTTTGTTATTTTATGAGTGAGTTTAGTTTTGCGTAATTTAGAGTTGTTATGTGTTTTTATCTTTATCAGTTTCGATTTTAAAAAAAATTGTGGAAAAACCTGAGAATGGCAGAATATGGGGTTTTCTTAACCCTTGAAACGCATTCTTCCTTAATAACTTTGTAGTTTGTTTATTTCATGTTGTTTGAAGTGTCTTGTTTCTTGTTTTGTTCTTCATAATAAAGGTATATAGGCTGGAAACCTTAAGTCTGCGGGCTACTGGTCCTAAGGATTGTTGAAATATACAATCTTGACTCAGGTGTAACAACGCCACGTACCTCTTTTCTTGCATTTTGTGGGTCGATGATAAGATAATGATTGAATTGAGAATAACTCTTGAAAAATGATAAATAATGCATGGATCTGTGTGCTTGAAATGTTTATTGGTTTTTGCTTTGCCTTTGATTCCTTGCGCAACATTGAGCACTAAGCCATTATCACTGAGTTATTTGTTTACTTAGAGAAAGTTTATGTAATTCAAGAGTTTCTTCAGATTTCGATGAATTCTAGAACTTATTTGATGGTCACTCGAGGCGAAATCCTAGACTGTGCAACATTAGGGAAATGATTTAGGCCATCTTTGGACCGTTTGAGCCTTAATAGCCACCCTTGACTGAAATTGATCCCTAGTTACCCCTTTGAGCCTTTGTAAGCTTTTTTTCTTGTTAACTCACTAAAAGATTTCCTAACCTCAAATGAATTTTTTTTTCCAAACAGTTTGTCCCTTACCTATGAGCATGTAGATCATTCACGATGACATTTTGAATTATGTTCTGGTTTTGGGAAGTTAGAGGAGGTTGGATTGTGCCATGAGCAATGCAAGTGAGTTTTATTATGTTTTAAAAAAAAAAGAGAAAAAAACAATCTGTACTTATCTTCCACGTACTTAAACATTGAGGACAATGTGTTGTTTAAGTGTGGGGGAGGAGAATTGCAGTTAAAGAAAAAAAAGAAAAAAAAGAAGAAAAAGAGATCTATACCCTTGGGTGTTCTTAAAAAGAATGAAACAACAAAGTGTAGGGGTGTAGTTTTCTTTTGTTTTCTACAAAAAAAAAAAAAAAAGATTGAGTGTTCTAAATAAGTTTGGGGGAGTAACCTGGTGAATTGAAATGAAGTTGTGTTATAGGGTTGAGCTCTACATAGTCTTGAATGATTTATGTGTTTGTGGGTGATTTGAGCCAAATTATTATCCTTTATCATACCTTCACCCAAGCCAAACGTTACAAGCTTAATAAAGTCCTACTTGATCCTTGGTGTTGTGCATGTCTACATTAGTGGAGAGTGACTTGAAAAGCAGGCCTATGGAGTTCATTTATACACACATCTTCAATATTAAATATGATTCATTTTTATGCATAAACTCATCCGGGTTACAAGTGATTAGGTGAGAATGGCTCTACACACACACACTTGAGGAATTGAAGTGAAGCGAAACTAATCTTTGAGACAAAATTCTTGATCAAGTGCATTATTTTGAAGTTTTCCTTGGGTTATAATTAAGTACAATCTTTGAGGCCTATTTGCAAGTTGAAGCATTTGTGTTGTTTTAATTTTTCTTTGATTCTGTTTCGATCTAATATCGTTGTAGTTGCTCGAGGACTAGCAAAGTCTAAGTGTGGGGGAATTTGATAGGTGTCTATTTATATATCATTTTCATATCAATTCTGTCTATGTTTCTTTGCTATATTCCTTGGTATTTTTATGTTTTTGTGTGGTTTTTGATGTTTGTCGGAGTTTTGGAGGAACTTGCACAAAATTGGAGTAAAACCCTTCATTTTCACCTCTGCTAATCAACCAATTTCTCAGAGTTGATTGTATCGATATACAATTAACCGAATAACATGCTATATACCATTGGAAGGCTCTCGAAGTCTATTTTTTGGAGAAATTTACGGTTCACGAATTTATGTAGTGTACTGAAAGTTGTGATAAAAATGGTATGAGAAGTGTATATTTGTAATTCTACATATCACTGTAGCATGTTATTAAATACGGGACACTGTAGCAAGTTACTATAGCAGAGTATATAAACATATTTTAAGGTTTTATTTTAAGAACTTGAAGAGGGGAGAACGTGGAGGAGGTTGCATCTTTGGATTTCTCTCATCTCTTAGAGTTCTTGAAGGAGATTGAAGGCTTGGAAAGAGGAAGAACTACAAATCCTAAGAGATTTCATCAGATTTGCTAAGTTTTTCATTTCCCTTTCATTTTCTGGAATTGCTATGTATTGTATTGTATTTGTATTGTGTCTGAATATGTGTAACTAAATCTGAATTGGTTGAGGGTGATTTCAAAGCCTTTGATATGGTGTTTGTGAGTTGATTGTGCAAGAAATTATTATCCAATTCTCTAATTGAAGTTGCTTGTATTTTCCTATGTTCAATGCTTATGAATACTTGCTGATTGTATTTGGGTGGCCAACTGAATATAATCTGGATATTGTCTATTGCTATATTAGAAATCTTGATCCGTAATTGTCTTGAATTTCTAATCATTAGTAGCAAAATTGTGATCAGAGATTACAATTGGAGAATATAACCTAAGTTAAATAATCCGAGCTTGTGTGTTTATTGCTTAGATCAACCTATCTTTCTTATCATAATGCATCCATTGAATTAAACTCAGAGAGCTTGTTCTAGGTTGTTTAATGAATAGAGATTAAATAAAGAGCCTGTTTTATTTAACAACAAAGTAAGGAAAGATTGGGATAACAGAGCTTATTGTTATCTACGGTTGATAATTTCAATGGTGTAATTGGATGATAATTCTACAATTAATTCGCAAATCCATATCTTGTGGTGGAGAATGATCCCTTAACCAGATTTCTATCATTGATTAATTCCCATTTCAATTAAGTTTGCATTGTGTTATTCATTAATTACCGTCGTATTCAGTTTTTCATCTAGTTAATCAACCAATAAAACCCCCCTTTTAGTTAATTGTTGCTGGAAATAACAAATTCAATTAGAATCAATCCTTATGGGAACAATATCTTACTTATCACTTTATTATTTGTGCGACTAGTATACTTGCTAGTTTCGAACGCATCACATCCCATTTTGCATTGAAGCTCTTCTATCAATTCATAGAATGCCAAAATCAATACTCTCTCAAAAACACAACTAAATCAGCTAACCCACCAATTTCTCTTCTTTTTTGTGTCTTAGCCTTCAGTTATAACATGGTATATATAGTGAGTGGCTTGTATAATATCTTTTAGAAATCCTGTAAAAGATCTACGTCAAAATCATATTAGGATTAGGAGAAATAAAATAGGAAGTGATATAATTAAACTCCAAAGGAATTATGATAAATATCTATTCTAATTAGGATACAAGATACTATATCATAATCTAAAAAGATATTTATTATAAATCAAATATTTCCTAAAATATAATTCTAGAAACAGTAAAATAATCAAAATAACATTCTTGTTTTATCATAAGTTGATAAAAAATATAACATGTATATGACATATGCATGTTGACACAAAATCTTGTCACTAATCATTCTCGGTACAAGTGCTCGACAGACTCTGCTCGACACTCGACACTCAACAAGTTTGACACAGTAGACTCGACATGTGACACGATCGTGACACTCAACAAAAGCGCGACACTCGACAAAACCTCAACACTAGACGAAATCAAAACTTGACAAAGTCTCGACACTAGACGAAATCGAATTTAGACAAAGTCTCGACTCGATGCTAGACGAAATCGAAACTCGATAAAATCTCGACAACCACACTTGACACCAATAATCTCGACATGAGCTACTTGACACATCTCGATATATCTCGATATATCTCGACACAATCAACTCGACACATCTCGACACCAACAAAGCCAAATTAAAATAAATGCACCTTTATTAATTATAATTATTATATCTTCTAGAGATTCGTAATACTGGAATTAAAATGCTTTTATATTACTAATAATTTTAGTTCTTGGGCAAGCTGATCGGTACTTGAGAAGACAATTTGGAAACAAAGAGTTAAGTAAGTTCGCAGCAAGGTCAGATGAGAATAGAGCTTGATGATGATAATAATAATAATAATAATAATAATGTTTTTAAAATGTTATATGTATGAATGATGATTCAATAATTTTAGCATTTATTTGCTTTTGCAATTAGAGCTTATACAAATACAAGCATCTTATGAGAGTAGACCTTTTATTAAAATATGTTTAGAGTTTAACTGGTTAAATAAAGAAGTTGAATTAATATTTTCTATAGCGCACAAATAAAAGTTTTGTTATAAAAAATATTAATTATATTTAAAGATATAAGTTGAAAAATAATTAAATTTTAAAATGCTCATGATATAAATAAAAATATCTTATTTAATCACTATAAGTTCTTAAATGATAATTAAAAGATAAAAATTAAAAATAAAAACTTTTTGCATAAGCCAAATTAAAATAAAAACACTTTATTAATTATAATTATTATATCCTCTGGGGATTCATAATGCTGCAATTAAAATGCTTTTATCACTAGTAATTTTAGTTCTTGCCAGCTGATTGGTACTCGAGAAGACAATTTGGAATCCAAGAGTTAAGTGGGTTGGCAGCAAGGGTCAGATGAGAGGCTTTTCAACCAAATTGAGTCACTTGCTATTGGCTGGTCATTATCATTTCTGTACCATGTCCAGAGTGCGTGGCTTGCATTTTTCACCTCCAGTTGCCCGTGCCCATAGTTGGCCTCTCTAAATACTGATATTTCAGGTTTTGGATCAACAAACCTGAGTACATCACAAAAACCAGGATCTAATAATAGTTTTAGAATTGTCTTTTTAACTATATATATAAATCTCAATTAATTACAATGCCAAACGAGTACAGTAAATAACATTAACAACAACCATGTTGCATAATCATATATATATAATTTTTAGAAAATAAAAAAAGGGTAAAATTCAAGCGTAGGTTACAAAAAATGATACTAACTCTGAAATTTATATAAGTGTTCGACACTGTTAGACACTTGTCAAAAATTGTCGAACATTGTCCAACGGATTAGCCGTAAGACGGAATCATAGTATGTAAATTTTTAAGGACATGATCATTTATCAAAGAAAACCCCTAATTTGTGGCATTTTCAATTGTCCCATATAATTTTTGCACATATATATAGCTAGGTTTGTGAAACAAACTTACGTGGAGGAAAGGCCTTCACGGTTGCCACCGGTGCCAGTGGTTATGTGTACTGCACCACAACGGTTAGCCTTCCCATTGAACACACGAGTCTGAAAAAATATACAGAAAGAAGATAGAAGCATAAATTAATTAAATTAACGAATTATTTATGTATAATTAAAGTTATGAATTAATTCTGATTACGAAGCTTACAAAGCGCTCATAGGCATGTACATGACCAGCCAAAACAACATCAACACGAGCCTTATAAAGCAACTCTTCCATGGCTTTCTTCATATCCTCGGATTCAGGTTCACCCTGATGAGCAGTGTTGGAATTGTACCAGGGTGCATGAACCACCACAAGTATCCATGCACTTTTTTTCCTGTCAACCTTTTTCAAATCTTGCTCTAACCATTTGTACTGCTCCGAATTTTGATCAAAATCAGTGTAAGATCCTAACATAACCACATGCACTCCAGAGACGTCGAAGGAGCAGTATAGGTTAGAAGTGGAACCACTTTGTTCGTACGGCATGTGCCATCTTGCATTATAAGCTGTGAAAGGGGTGGGATGGATCACTGGTAGCTTTTCAATCTCGTGGTTGCCTTGTGTCACCATCCAGGGCCTTTGGCTCGCTAGTGGTTCCACCAGCCGCCCAAATGAGTCCCAAAGAGGCTGAACCAAATCAGCGTATGATAAGTCTCCTGGCAATATCATCACGTCGTAGTTTGATTTTGCTACATGCTGCAAGGTTGAGTTCGTCCATTGAGTTTGCCCAAGATCACCTGCATGGATCAGTTTCACATGTTTTGTTAATGCCCAATTTATACCAGGCCGAAAACTCAGTAAGTCCATCAACTCCAAAAACAAAAAACATATAAAATAGCCCAATAAAGAAAGCCTTGAGAATTGACTTGAGCATCGGAATGCAATCGGCTTCGCTGTGCTCTGTGATTTGGTTTTCGTTTTATAGGGCCCATTGAGGGCAACCCATTTCAAATGTTGTTGTGTCGTGGAAGATAGAGATGAGATGAGTTGGTTGCGAGAAAAACGAAACAAAAAATGTTAAACTTATAATTCTCATATAATTTATTATGATAATTTATATAATAAAATCTTATTAGAAATATAATTTTTTTATTTTTTTATTTCAATAAATTTTTATCATATAGAGTATTATATCAAATTATAAAGTTTAGATTGTACAAAAATTGTAAGTTTAACACAACTAAAACGACACTCGACACCCACCCACATATGATGTTCAGCGGATATATATAATTCAAAATCTCGTTTTCAACGTGCCCACGTAAACACATGTTATTTATTATTTTTTTTTTTAACTTTCAAAAACAACTTCTGAAACTGCAGTAGTACCGAGAAAGGAGAGCCGAAGAGAGAGTTGACGCGTACCTACAACCGCAAACTTGATTGGAAACTGAGCAGGTGGGTTTTTGAAGCTGAATTCCTCATCTGCGAATGGGCCACAACGGTAGTAATATGTTGCATTGGGCTCCAATGAACCAGTTACCACCTCATGAATATGAGCAGATCGGTACAAGGAAAAGCGATACGTTAACGACTTTCCATGAGCACTGTACTCGTACACGCCTGGTGTTGATCCGTAGTTAACAATTGAAGGGGTTTCCACTCTTGTAATCCATGATATTCTCATTTTGTTTTCACTGGCTAATGATATATGAATCTACATACAAAAACAAAAAATCATAGTAAATGTACGCATTCATATGTCGTATATGAATAATATTATATTTACAAAGTTTATATATAAAGTTGACGTGATATCACTCATTTAATATTCTATGACCCATCATCATTTATTATATTGATAATCTATGTTAATTTTTCTATTTACTTGATGTTATATCAATTTAATATTTAAATTTTATATACAAACTTTATAAGTACAATATTATTGAAGAACTATAACACAATTGTAACGGATTTTAGTAATTTTTTTTCCTAAAGGTTTTGAGGCTTACATGCTCTTTCAAAGAGCACCATTTTATAATTTGGCAAAATAATAAAATTGACAATCGTAGGCCATCTAGCTAGCAATAAATTAGTTAGTGCACTAAATTTCCGGAAATTTAACTACAAAAAGTCGCTGCTAGAGCAGCTAATCTTATCCTCCAAGTCCACCATATGCTATTTTATATTAATAATTATATATATTAAATTCCCAATAGTACGTATCGTAATTTTTCTTGCCAAATTCTACCAAGTATGTATTAGAGGTGCAGTTGCCCAATTGAGTATTGAGCAAGGGAAATTTCACACCGCCTAGCTCCTACTTTCTGAAAGTATCATTCACTCTTGTCATGTATAGAATAGTCACAAACATACTTGCCATTAGTTTTTTCCATTAACTTCAGCATTTCGGTATAAATTATATATTTTTATATTTTATATTATCCATTTTATTCTCTAATTTTTTATTATTAAAATTATTTTGAAAAAAATACCTTTGTTGTATTTCTTAAAGAAAATCTTCAAAATATATAATATACATTACATGATAGTAAAATAGATAATTTTAAAATTTAATAAAATATACATTACATATCAAATAACATTTAGGGGGTAAAGTAACCATTTTAAGATTCAATATTAGTAAACAAAAAAACAACGAAAACAAAAGAGCAGCAAGGGTACAAGTGACGAATTCCTTAAAAAGAGGGACGACACATAGTTGTTGGGGCAATTGAATTATTCAACCAGAATTCAAGCAATTATTTAATTAACAAAAAAATTAGTCTTTTGGGAAGTGCAAGAATACTGGAAATTTTCTTTGTTTTGGTAGACTAACAAAATTTGGACCTAACCCACCCACGAATATATAAAGAGAGAAGAAAATTGAATGAAAATGATATTTTTTTCTTTAATGGAAAAATAAAGATAAAATAGTACATTAATATTAATTAAATTTAATCGATTGCGTTAATTCCCTCCAATCTGCCCAACCCATCCTTTTCAAATCTTGGCAAGTCTATACGTGGAAAAATATTTTAATTAGTTAATAAAACATAATCTTTTCCATATATATATACACACACCATCAAACTAGACACATATTTTTAGTTATTGACCTACAAAATCCAATAGTTAAGATGATTGATGAGTTAATAGCACTAAATATAATTTTTTGACTGTCAATCTCAACCATTGAATTTGGTGAGATCAAGGGCTAGAAATTTGTGTCAATAAATTATGTTAAAAAATTTATTCCATATATATGTATATATATATAGGCACACGTTGTAAAAATTGATCGATTTTCCATTCAGAAAAATAGAATGAATTGGTACAATTAAATTGATTATGAAATGAATCCTTAGTTTCAGGAAATAAATTAATTATAAAAACAAAATCGAGCTCTTGTTGTAATATTAGCAGTTGATAAATATAATATTAGGACAAAAACAACAAAGACATATATAATAGAAGAAAGCAATGGAATGAATTACCTGTTGGGGAGAAGCGAAATGATGGATGATCTGGTGCATGAGGGCCTGACGCTGTGGTGGACGACTTTCGGCAAAAGCACCACCAAAAAACAACACAAAAGTGAAGGCAAATGCTAGCTTGGGGTTCAGAACACCCATGGCCATGGTGGCTGAACAGAAGAGAACAAAACTATTAAGAGCTCTCTCTCTCTCTCTCTCGCTCTCACATGTGAAGAGATGCAAATTAAGAGAAACGCTTTAATTTATACAGCTTTTCCTCCAAGAATTCTCAAACCGGCCGGGCACGGCTGGGGCTGCAGCTTCTACCCATTTATTATTATTTCCTCACCCTTATGTGGGGTTATATTTCGTATTTAGAGTTCATGACACATTAACTTACGTGCCGACAAAAACTTTTTGCTTCGCTTGACACGTGGACTTGGGAGCATGCACACAAATTTAGTGTACGCATATATTTTTAACTAATGTTTTTTGAACAAAAAGTAATAATATTCAACCCTAATTTCTTCTTCTTTTTCTTTTTTATTTTTTTTTTAAAATCAAACTTGCATCCCAAATAATGTCAAATTTTTAGTGATTGTTTAGTAGGATGTGTTATATATAATAAATGAGGTGATAGCTTTAAATTAATATAACATCGTTTAGGATATATAATTTGCGATAAAAAATTGGTATGTATATTACTATTTGACCCGCCCTCACCCCATTCTAATGCAAAGATTTATTTCTACTTATATCCACTTGATCTCCATGAAGAGCAACCTCAACCTTGCCCAATAGAGGCGGAATCCAAAGTAAATATTTTGTCGTCTCTAAAATAATATATACAAGTGTATTGAGATAGTCCAAAGTACTTTAGACATATCATATCATATTTTTAATGCAACTTATTAATAATTTTTTTAATGAGATCATTAATCAGATTTATTGATAGAACAATGATTCACATCCTAAAATCATGCATCTCTTAAATGATATGGCATAAAATTAAAACTATAACATCCCATTTTATCATTTTTCTATCGTCACTCTATTCACTTGACAAACTTATATTAAATATATATCATTTGAAATACTAAATTTATGATATAATTAAAAAAAAGTATCATTATTCATTTATTAATTTATGAGAATGATATTCTAGATTTTATGGTAAGCAACTAATTTCCTTTGTTTATGTTTAGTTGATTCGATTTGTTAAATGTGGTTAGAAGGATTCGTCACGGTTTGGTTGATTGTTTACCTTTCGTTGACATGTTAAAAGTTTAACATTGCGGCCCCCGTGGCTACTTTTTTGTACTTGTTTGTAGGGAAACTCGATGAATTTTGGATAAAGTTCATCTCGGTACACTAGTTTTCGTAAATAAAATTACGACTCCTCATTTTTAAAGGCAACTTTCGACATCTAAATATAAAGATATTAATATTCTTTCTGGCCCTATTATACTATGAAAATAATTAGAATATATACATATAGTTCATAAGATTATAAATTTTATACGTTTTATAATTTACAAATTTTTATTCACAATTTATAATTTAATTTATATTCTTTTTAGTTTTTCCAAGTTTTTAATATGTATTGATTTGATAATATTCTTTTAATATTTTGTATTTTATATTTTTTATAAGTTCATAATTTCATAAAGGCTATTTTATATGTTAGATTAATATTTTATTAAAAGCACTTTATCGGCGTAATTTTTTCTAAAAGAAAATTTAAATCTTATAATAATTTCTAATTTTTAGTTTTGTAAAAAAATTCTTATATATTTATTATTTTCAATAGTAAAATACAGAAAAAAATGATATTAATATTTTTATACCCAAGATTATTTGTAGTCCTTAAAAATAAGAGGTCTAAACATTACTCACATATATCGATGAATCCATTATATATATATATTTTAAATATTATTGTGAATTAAGTAGATCTATAGTCTTTAAAACATTGTCTACAAATTTATATATATAAACTGATGTGACATTATTCATTTATTCACACACTATCGCTCTTTATTAAATGAAGATTTTGTAGTCCACTACTCTAATCTTATGACATGTCAGTTTGTGTGCAAAGTTTGTAAGAATAATATTATTCGTATAAAGTAGATAATAAATGAAGGTATAATGCTATGGTCTTACAAATCTTATATACAAACTCTTGTATATAAACTGATGTATGGTAAGATGATTGGGATGGTAAATATACAGAATTAATTTATTTAATAAAAAATGATGATGTGTGAATAAATGAATGATGTCATATCAATTTGTATGTAAAGTCTGTAGAGTAACATTACTCTAACTGAATATAGTTCTACTAAAATAATTATAAACTATAACTAATTATTTACTAATTCCTATATATATTTTCAATTAAATGATAACTCTTCTTTTTTGTAGTATCAAATACTCTTCTAGAGCATATTTTATACATTTAGAATAAAGATACTCATCCTAAATTTTGTATCCTAAATGATTTATATTCAATTAATGATTGTCAAGTGGATGAAATATTGATGATGTAATAAATAATTTATTAGGGTTAAAATCACGCTTTATCATTTGGGATGCATAATTTTGGAATAATTTTTTTGAAAGTGTAACACTACTCATATATTTAAGAGAGACAAATCAATATTAAGGATGTTTGTTTAAACAAAAATGTATTCTCTTTGGCTTGAGAATTTATTTTAAAGCAATTTGTTGAGTTGGTGTTGAGACCTTTTTTTGATTGGAAGTTGGAATTTTATGTAATTAATTTAATTGTCAATGGTATAAACAATGGAAAACAATTTCGGGAAATTTAATTAGTGGGTATTTTAACTAATTTAATGATTAACAAGGATTCTCTACTCACTTAATTTTGTCTAAGGTTTTGAAGATCTCATGATACGTGAATTTTGATAATAATGAATGGAATTTATTAATATGGGTATGTGAAGTAAAATTTAAAATCCTTAATTTGGTAGGGCATTTATTTTAAATAGAGAAAAATTTTAGAATATAGTTGAAGCCTTGAAGGGTGTATTTAACCTCACTCTTATATCAATCATATCTCTTAGTAACGAAACCATATCATATGTAGAAATATTTTGTTTTATCAAACTTAACCATTAATTTTTTTTTTATAATGTTTATATATACGCACACGTACACGCACATATACATACATGATGTGTCAAAAATTAAATAAAATTTTAAAAATAAGAAAATGAACATTACAAATAACGAGGAATAATATCAAAATAAAAGAGTAATTTATTGGACTGTATTAATTACATAAAATTATTTTTGTACAGAGATATTTCTTTTATTGGGTTCAATTATAATAATATTTTCCACAAATTTCGTGGCAATGATGTCGGAATATTATAAAAAAGATAGGTGCCATCCAGATTCAGTGTAGTCATGTAGGTCATGAAAGCACTTAACAAACAAAAAATGCCTACATTTGGATTTCAAATTAATGATACATTATAACGGAAAGGATTAATGATTCGAATTTGAAACTAGTTATTATATCAATGTTAAAAATCTACCTTTATATATATGTTATAAATAAATTTCAATTGCAAGTACATTGTTCTCGTCATAATTCTTTTGAATTGATTTTCTTTTTCTTTTTTCTTTTTTTTAAGTCATGTGGATAACTGAGACAACGTGTTTATTGTTATCATTTATTTTCTCGGTGATCAACTTCTTCAAAGAGCATTACTGGCCCCAAGGGGGAATCTAGATTTTGTAATAATCAAAAACACAAAAAAGTTTCTTTTTAGGCATAATAACGATTTATTCCTTTTTCATACTATAAATGCGTGAAGACAACGCATAGACGAAATTTAGAATTGATGATATGCAAAATAGGTTATTTACGGCGAGAGTAGGATTTGATCGTTGGGGCCTCAATAGTGAGAAACCAGAATTAACTAAGGAATTAAAGTGTTTTTTTTTTAAATTTTTATTTATTAACTTGAAGACTTAAGAGCCTATTATGTAGTATTATTTTAGGTTAGGAAAAGAATCATAATTATTACGAATTTAATTATACACAGCATCAATACTTAGATGGTCTAGTTTGAGAGATTCTGAGTACGAAAATAATGACATAAGTTTTCTATAAAATATTTATTGCATAAATTTAATGATTTATAACTTACGTAAAAAATTAAACAAACGGTGGTATCAATCTTTCCCTTGAATACGAAATAACGATACTTTCATGAAAATAAGGCTAATTAGTCATCATTCCTTGGAATCGCTGAGCATTAAAAACAAAAGTTAAATGTTGAAGTGGTTGATCATTATATTGTACAAAGTAAACGATGTTTAGTTAAACGTTGATGAGATGTATAATTAAGTATATATAAGTTGATTGATCGATGTTTTTTTAATTAATACATAGATGGATGGATTCATGTGTATTACTGAAAGAATATGTTTACTGTTTTTGTTGTTTGGATAAATATATATAGTTGGATCGACTTGGAGTAGTAGCGTAAGATTTTACAATAAACGCAAAAAACATATGATTCCTTTTAGGTCAAATAAATGATTTCTTAATTACTCCTTTTACATACTTAAAATGCATGTAGGCAATGCAAATTGCAATTAACAAATTTCAAGTTCAAACAAAAATATATATTTTTAAGAGTTCTGATATTGGTTAGGCCATACATCCTATTTAGATGTTGAACTTAACGTTAAATGAATGAAACCTGAAATTTTGATTAATTAAATTTTATTTTAAAATCAATCAATTAAGAGTAATGCTACTCTTACAAACTACTTATACAAACTCATCCTTACAAATTGACGTGGTATAATGTGATCTGATAAATAAATGCAGTGATTTGATAAATCTATATTAATAATAAATGACATTAATTAATATGGGTGATGTGGCTATCATATAGGGATGCCACATCAGTTTGTATGTATAAGTTTGTATAAATAGTTTGTAAGAGTAGCATTACTCATCAATTAATTATAACCACCGAACTCAACGACAAGCAAAAAGTATTTAAAGAAGGAAAATTATATGATACTAGGAAAAAATTCCCATTATTAATAATAGGATAAAAATAGATCGTTAGATTAGATCAATGGTTTATAATAATTAAAATAAAATAAATTAATTTAAAAGTTTATTGGTTAAACAACTAGTTAAATAAGCATAGTTTAATTGAATTTCTCTACATTAGAGAGAACTTCGTTTTGAGTTTTTGGATATGTCCATCCTTAACAGAAGCTTTATTGAAAAGGTAGAATAACATGGAAATCCATCTTTGCGTCCATCTATTAAATAATACTTTTCATATAATTTCTCTACATTAGATCGAAGTATGTTTTGAGTCCATCTATGTGCCATCCATAGTGGAGGTTTTTTTTTTTTTTTCTAAAGGTAGAATAACATGGAAATCCATCTTTGAATCCATCTATTAAATAATGTTTTTGATATAATTTCTCTACATTAAATGGAAGTCCGTTTTGAGTCCATCTATGTGCCATCCGTAGCAGAGGCTTTGTTTGGAAGGTAGAATAACATGAAAATCCATCTTTGAATCCATCTATTAAACAATGTTTTTCATTGAATTTCTCTACTTTAGATGGAAGTCTATTTTAAGTACATCCATAATAGTAATCATTTTTGAAAGTTAATATTAAATGGAAGTTCATCTTTGCATTCATCTTTTAAACGTTGCTTTTGATTGAATTTCTCTATACTAGATAGAAGTCCGTTTTGAGTCCTTCTATGCGTCCGTCCATAGCAGAGGCTTTATTCGGAATTTAGAATAAAATGGAAATCTATCTATATGTCTATCCAATGAAAACTTAAATAAAAATTGAAAGTTCATTCCCTACCAATGAAAACTAAATACAAATTAAAAAAGTGTTTCCCACCACTTGATCCTATGAAACCATAAATAAAAATTGAAAATTCATTTCCCCCCATTTGAGCCTAAGAAAACTTAATTAAATAATAATTGAGGAAGTGCTTCCCACTATTTGAACATATGAAACCTTATATAATAATTTCCTACTACTTTTACGTATGCAAGGAGTTATATTAGTCAACATATAACCATTTAAACCTGTGAAACTTGTTACATTAGTAAATATATAACCAGTTCAACAATCTTATGTTCATTACTTAAAAAAAGGAAAAATTTATTACTTATAATTCATGCAGGTTAAGAAAATTCATGAAAAATAACAAAAATTGGCATTATGCCGTAGCTTTCTAATAATGTGCATGACAACATGCTTTTATAAAAAAAATAAAGCTAGCAATTAATAAGACAAAATGAAATAAAAGTGAACTTATTATTGACCAAATATATTCATATATACATGCATAAAAGTAATAGAGCATCAAAATCAGTGAAATTTTTTGGGATAAATTAATTTGAGTTTAGATGTTATCTTCAAATTACGTAAATTATTTTGGCTGACTATGTTTGCGTCATTTCATCTTTATTGTTGATATAAAAAATTCTATTACATATAAAAATTATATAATAAAAATTCTATTATTATAAAACATCCAATTATGTGATAAATTGATAACATTTATGTGAATTGTTAATAGGCTTAACCATCCATATTTTACATTACAAATGCAATTATTTTAAATAAATTTAAACTAACCATGAAATGAAATTGTTTTTCCTCATGTAATCTTAAAATTAAAACATTAGATGAAAATCATATAATATAAATAATATGATTTAAAAATAATTACATAACTTACAAATAAATTAAGTTAACTTTCTATATTATCATTAGAATCATAATATATTATGGGATCATATTTGAGATTTTTCATCTATAGTGTTTATTAAAAAATTTTACTACGTATAACAAATTACATAATTAAAATCTATCTTTTTACATTGACCTAGTTACGTGATATATTGATAAAATTGGAGTGAATTTTAATAGGTTTAAACATCCATATATTAAATTACAAATATAAGTACTTATAACAATTGTAAAATCACTATAAGCATAAATCAATTTTACTAATTTGAGCTTAAAATCTAAACATGGCATAACTAACCAATAAATAGTAAAACAATATTGATATAAAATAAAATAAATGATTTGTACTTAAATTTCAATTATTTATAACAAATTAAATTTTTAATATAATACATAAATTCCTATCTTAAGATCTTTTGTTATTAATTATAAACTTAATTACATGAGTCATTTTCAATAACAACGCATTAACTTTCTCTATGATCTGCTCCTCTAACGGCAAAAATTTTTGCTCCTTGATTTGCGCTTTTAACTTTTTCACTAGATTGAATTCGTGCATCCACTTTAGCAGGATTTCGATTTACCCGAAATCCTTTTCCACGTACTTTTCCAAACTTTTCACCTCTATGTACAATTACAAAAGGGTTGTCTTGTATATTATTCATGTCCACCCCCGTCACTTGATTATTAAAGCAAACAAGTAATATAAATAATACTCCTCATTTAAGCTTTTTATTTCCAAGAGAAAATATACTTCGTTTAATGTAAATTTGTACTATTGCCGCTCCGATTGATTCATTTGTATGTTCACTATGCTTATTCAAATGTGCTCCAAACAACTACTTTTCTAATTAATGTTTCATCCGAACTCTTTTTTTCTTCAAATTAAAAGAACATATATAATGACAAAAATAATGTAAGACATTAAATAAAGAACATGTATTGGTAATTGAATATTCCATATATCAAAGTAATTTTAATTAAATTAATTGGTAATTGAATATGTACATGGATTTTTTTTTTCTCAAACAGCGTTCTGGTACATATCAAATAATTATTGACTACCAGATCATTAATAGAAGAATTTGTGAGCTGAGGATATATGAATATCCAAAGACTTAACTACACATAAAATTAGTACCAAGTAGAAGCAATAAAGAGCCAAGTAGAGCTATGATACAAAACTGCATATAAACAAAACATATTTGGAACCACGACATGGCGACCAAAGATTCGAATAGAGCAATGAATTCATCTATGATAGATAGAGCTAAAAAGCTCTGATATGCAACATCATACGCAAACAGAGCTATGATATGCCAATTCTATAAAACAAGCTGTTGATACACGATTTTCAAACGATCGGAAAGCGGGTTGAAACTTAAGTTGTACGTCGGGTCTAATCCTGAGAACAAAGAAAACAGTCAAGGTTGGCAGCGGTGGTGCTGGCGAAAACCCTCCGATGCCCAAGTCAGTTTCCGGCACATCGAAATTTTTTAAGAGAATTTCCTAGAGAGAGAAGCTCTCAAAAGCAAAGAAAATTTAGAGAGAGAAAGAGTTTAGAAAAATGTGCATACCTTGAGCAAAAATCAAAAGGGTTTATATAGACATCAGGAGGAGTCATTGTGGGATCCAGGCAACAAGCTCAAATAATGAGCTTCGATAATGGACTAACTATATTAGATTTAATTAAGGCCCAGTTTTGTTATGGTCATAACAGTAGTCCCTCCAGAGCCAAGTCAAAAAGCAGGTCAACGTAGGGGTGATTAAATTATTCAAGGACATAATTTAAATGTATTAGCAAGCAAGCCCAAAGTGTGAATTTATTACATATAAGGGCCCCATGTGAATATTAAATGAATAGGATTATATCGGATGGCTTAGTGCTGAATGTAAATTCCAATAAACATATTATGCACAAACTAGGCAAGTAGAAATTTCATTATAAGAAGGCCAAGAGCTAGGAAGGCTTAGTGTTGGCCTAGTGTTGGCCCGCCAGACATAATGACCACACAATAAACAAATAAGATAACAGAGCAAAAATAAAAGTTCAACATATAAATGCATGGACCTGTAAAACATGCTGGAATTGACATGCAAAGTGATGGCAAACAACATTTAACTAATTATCAAATATGCTAAGAACTGTATTGGACTTAAACTAATTGAAAATAACTTAGCATGGTAGAAAATATATGTCCGATATTTTAAAACAAATTCAAGACATTAAACGTGAACTGATAATCGAAAGAGCTTGCTGAAACTTGGGTAAGAAACCTAATCATTAAGTGTAACGTAACTGGATGAGCAAGCTAAAAATATTTTAAATAGACTACACTAGATAGAAAAACATGTAGTACGTAATACGCAGCACATTGAGCAAATTAGAAATCCTCAAAATTTTTTGAAATTTGCTTGAACTTAAAATTCAATAGGAAAGCATGCAGACGTACATGTAGGAGGAATCAAAATATTGTTTTTCTTTGTAAATACTAGCTAGGGCGATCGGGCAAGTGCCAAAGTTAACATGTTAAGAGCTATATAAAGATACTGCTAGAGCCTCATCTAGATCATGTAGACATGTTAAAGACATAATGTATGCGTAAACCATCACATGCAACAATAATAAATATGCAGGTAGTGTGGAACGTTGTAGAGATACTCACAAAAGAGCCAGTTACTAACATATTTAGGCATACCATCAGAATATACACAAAGGTAGTGTGTAGTTTGCAGTGTGTTGGACACTCACTTGAGGTTTAGAGAACATTGATTTATGTTTCAAGGTATGTTGACCACGTTAGATGCATATGAATCATGGGCATGCTATATATGGAGTTGTTCATAGCCGTGTGCTAATTAGAGCAGTGCTTTGGTGTACTTGGTGGCTAAACCAATTGTTGGAGACATGATTTATCATATAGAAACCTGCAGTAAGGTGACCCACCACTATGCAAATCATATTTGATGTGAGTGAATGGAGTTACATTCGGGCGTGATTGGGAGCCTAAGGGAGAATAGAAAAATGCCAACAATTAGAAAGGTTATGGAACATGTGCCTCTTAACGGTAGGCTAAATGGCGAGCGGTGAGAGGTGAGCTCGCAAGGTGCGAGCAGGAAAGCAATAAGAAGCAAGCTCGCAAGGGGCGAGCGTCGAGAGGTGAGATCACAAGGGGCGAGCACTTGGGTTCATTTTCGTGAGCACATGCGTGTACTAGCTATCTAATATAATTTTCGAGCTATAAGGATTTAAAACCTTATGAGCCCAAGTAAAACTCTTTTAGGGGCCTAATTTGAAAACTTCTAACACTTACAAAATACGCTACTCGTGTGATTTTTTTTCTTTGGTCAAGGACTAGCTTGATATTTTTCAAGGGTGGAAAAAAGTTCCTCAAGGGTTATTTTAAAAAGTTTTCAATGTAGGCCCTCGACATTTCCTTTCTCTCATCTCCTTCCTTCCTTAGTAGACTTTGTTTGATAACTAATAGCTCCTTTTTAATTATGCAGATGGCTAGAATTAAGACTATTATGGTGCTACGAGGGGAACCAAGTCATGAATCCTAGTCGATAAGGAACAAAGATCCTGCGACTAACCGTAGAGAGGTTAACAAGTTTTATCAAACGTTTTTTAATCAAGATCATGAGCTAAGGATAATTACGTCAATCACCACGTGGTAGATGCTGAGGGAGAGAGTGACTGGTCATCCGCTGCTAGCTCAGATAGTGATCTCGAAGTTGAACGTTGGTGGAAGGCTGGCCATATTGATAATCAGCTGCAGGGTGACCGATTAAAAATATATAAAGCCCATTTCCTTATCCCAGATTCAATCACTTTATTTCTTCCCAGAAAAGGTGATTGATGGAGCAAGCCACCACGAGGTGTCATTGGATTAGGCTTGGAATTACTAAGAGCTGGTCTCCGGTTGCCCTTTGATAATTATGTTTGATGAGTGCTCGATGCTATGGGCATTGCCTCTACCCAATTGTCAGCCAACGGGTGGAGACTTCTCATAGCATTTCAAAGTTTGTTTAGTAGCACAGGTCTGGGTGATCTTACCACCAACCGTGTTAAGTATATTTTTGTCATTCACCCACCGAACGGAGAGAAGACAGGTTATTATTACATATCCCAACGAGGGAAGATGGATGACCCTAATCGCCTTTTTGGCATTCCCTCATATGTGAAAGAATTAAAATTTAAACAATTTTGGTGTGGTGGTGTTTGGAAGTACCAAGACAGTGCTCGTCCAAAGGGCGAGCAGTTAAGGATTAGGGGCTGTTTTGGTTTTTTATGGTACCCGATTATAACGATACCATCATTATTTTCATTATGAAAATTCTGATCAACTGACTTCTTTTTTTTTTTCCAGATCCTTGGACCAAACGCCTGATTTTATCTCAAAAAGAAAAAAATGACTTACAAGAGGTACTCAAGCTACCCATTAGTTCAAAGAACGTGAATGATCTCATTGATCGGGAGCAACTCATCCGCCTTGGCTTGTCACCTTCAATACCCCTGGATGGTAACCTTGATGATTGCTTTCTGATCTTACCTCATTTAATTAAGCATATGTTTGCTTTCTTATCAGTTTTGTCTTTGTGTAGGTCTATTTCCTTTACATCCTAACAAGAAGCAGTTTGCCCAGCTTGACGCCAAGATGCCTCTTAGACCCTTTGCGAATGATAGACCTGGTCGTTCCAAGAAGAAGCGGAGTGGAAGTCCTCCAACTCTTTAACCTTTAAAGAGGAAAGCTAGTGATCGTAAGGAAACTCCTATAGGGAAGTTTTTGCCTGATAAGTCTGTCTCCACTTAGCTTGTGGTCGAAGTAACAGTCTCAAAGCCCACTAGAAGAGAGTTGCCCCCAACCTCTCAGCTACCTAGGCGTTTTTCCTTTGATAGTGCAGGTTTTCAGAGTCGCTCGATATGCAAAGACTACCTTTGTGAATTGTCTCAAAGTGCTGCGCATTTTATGCCCACCGTCTTTTCTAAGAGTGTAAAACTTACATATTTTGATGTAATTGCTGTTGGGATTGGCATCATACTTCATGTGGGGTAGAAGTTGCTGTGGCCTTACGTTTTAATTTCAAGTGGGGTAGAAATTAGCATGTCTTTTAGAAGATTTCAAAAAAAAAAAGTTAGTAGAGCCCAACTTGAAGTATGATGCCGATCTTGACAGCAATTGCATCAAAATATGTAAGTTTTACACTCTCAGAAAAGATGTTGGTAGGCATGAAATGTGTAGCACTTTGAGATAATTCACAAAGGTAGTCTTTGTATATCGAGCCACTCTGAAAACCTGCACTATCAAAGGTAAAATGCCTAGGTAGCTGAGAGGTTCGGGGCAACTCGCTTCCAGTGGGCTTTGAGACTGTTACTTCGACCATAGGTCTAATGGAGATAGACTTATCAGACACAGACTTTCCTATAGGAGTTTCCTTACGATCACTAGCTTTTCTCTTTAAAGGTCCAAGAGTTGGAGGACTTCCACTCTGCTTCTTCTTGGAAGGACCAGGTCTGTCATTTGCAAAGGGTCTAAGAGGCATCTTGGCATCATGTAGAGCAAACTGCTTCTTGTTAAGATGTAAAGGAAATAAACCTACACAAAAACAAAACTGATAAGAAAGCAAACATATGCTTAATTAAATGAGGTAAGATCAAAAAGCAATCATCAAGGTTACCTTCCAGGGGTATTGGAGGTGACAAGCCAAGGCGGATTAGTTGCTCCCGATCAATGAGATCATTCACATTCTTTGAATTAATGGCTAGCTTGAGTACCTCTTGTAAGTCATTTTTTTTCTTTTTGAGATAAAATCGGGCGTTTGGTCCAAGGAGATGAAAAAAAAGAAGTCAATTGATCAGAATTTTCATAATGAAAATAAAGATGGTTCATTGTAATCGGGTACCATAAAACCAAAACACCTTCTAATCCTCAACTGCTTACCCTTTGGACAGGCACCCTCTTGGTACTTCCAACCATCACCACACCAAAATTGTTTAAATTTCCATTCTTTCACATGGGAGGGAATGCCAAAAAGGCGATTAGGGTCATCTATCTTCCCTTGTTGGGATATGTAATAATAACCTGTCTTCTCTCTGTTCGGTAGGAAAATGGCAAAAATATAGTTAACATGGTTGGTGGTAGGATCACCCAGACCTTCGCTTCTGAACAAACTTTGAAATGCTATTAGAAGTCTCCACCCATTGGCTGACAATTAGGTAGGGGCAATGCCCATGGCATCGAGCACTCGTCAAACGTAATTATTTAAGGGCACCCAAAGACCAGCTCTTAGTAATTCCAAGCTTAATCCAATGACACCTTATGGTGGCTTGCTCCATCGGTCACCTTTTCTTGGAAGAAATAAAGTGACTGAATCTGGGATAAGGAAATAGGCTCTACATAATTTTAATCGGTCACCCTACAGCTGATTATCAATATGGTCAGCCTCTTACCAGTGTTCAACTTCGGGATCACTATCTGAGCTGGCAGAGGATGACCAGTCACTCTCCCCCTCATCATCTACTATTGGGTGATTGACAGAATTGTCCCTAGCTACCAAAAAAGGTTTGATAAAACTCGTTAACCTCCCTACAGTTAGTCGCAGGATCTTTGTTCCTTGTCGACTGGGTTTGATGACTTGGTTCCCCTCATAGCACTGTAACAGTCTTAATTCTAGCCATCTACACAATTAAAGAAGAGCCATTAGCCATCAAACAAAGTCTACTAAGGAAGGGAGGAGATGAGGAAAGGAAATGTCGAGGGCCTACGTTGAAAATTTTTTAAAATAGCCCTTGAAGAACTTTTTTGCACCCTTGAAAAATATCAAGCTAGTCCTTGACCAAAGAAAAAAAATCACACGAGTAGCGTATTTTGTAAGTGTTAGAAGTTTTCAAATTAGGCCCCTAAAAGAGTTTTACTTGGGCTCATAAGGTTTTAAATCCTATAGAAAGACCCTTATAGCTCGAAAATTATATTAGATAGCTAGTATACGCATGTGATCGCCAAAATGAACCCAAGTGCTTGCCCCTTGTGAGCTTGCCTCTCGCCGCTCGCCCATTCGCGTCTTGCAAACTCACCTCTCACCGCTCGCCCCTTGCGAGCTCGCCTCTCATCACTTGCCCGCTCACACCTTGCGAGCTCGCCTCTCACCACTTGCCATTTAGCCCACCCTTCTCACTGCTTTTCTAGTTGTCTTTCTTCTTGCCTTCCTCAAGAAGTGCTCACCCCTCGCCCTTCCATACTCCCCTGGTTGAAGAGGCAGACGTTCCATAACCTCTCTAATTGCTGGCGTTTTTCTAGTCTCCCTTAGGCTTCCAATTACACTCGAACGCAACTCCATTCACTCATGTCAAATATGATTTGCATAGTGGTGGGTCACCTTACTGCAGGTTTCTATATGATAAAACATGTCTCCAACAATTGGTTTAGCCACCAAGTACACCAAAGCGTTGCTCTAATTGGTACACGGCTGTGAACAACTCCATATATAGCATGGCCATGATTCATATGCATCTTACGTGGCCAACATATCTTGAAACATAAATCAATGTTTTTAACACCTCAGGTGAGTGTCCAACACACTGCAAACTACACACTACCTTTGTGTATATTTTGATGGTATGCCTAAATATGTTAGTAACAGGCTCTTTTGTGAGTATCTCTACAATGTTCCACACTACCTGCATATTTATTATTGTTGCATGTGATGGTTTACGCATACATTATGTCTTTAACATGTCTACGTGATCTAGATAAGGCTCTAGCAGTATCTTTATACAGCTCTTAACATGTTAAATATAACTTTGGTACATGCCCGATCGCCCTAGCTGGTATTTACAGAGAAAAACAATATTTCGGTTCCTCATACATGTACGTCTGCATGCTTTCCTATTGAATTTTAAGTTCA
The DNA here is from genome assembly GCA_013180625.2 of Boswellia sacra. NCBI lineage: Eukaryota > Viridiplantae > Streptophyta > Magnoliopsida > Sapindales > Burseraceae > Boswellia > Boswellia sacra. The sequence continues at coordinate 241,371 of SNVD02006922.1, read as the reverse complement.
AGCAAATTTCAGAAAGTTTCAAGGATTTCTAATTTGCTCAGAGTGCTACATATTATGTGCTACATGTTTTTCTATCTAGTGTAGTCTATTTAAAATATTTCTAGCTTGCTCATCCAGTTACATTGCACTTAATGATTAGGTTTCTTATCTAAGTTTCAGCAAGCTCTTTCGATTATCAGTTCAAGTTTAATGTCTTGAACTTGTTTTAAAATATTGGACATATGTTTTCTACCATGCTAAGTTATTTTCAATTAGTTTAAGTCCAATATGGTTCTTAGCGTATTTGATAATTAGTTAAATGTTGTTTGCCATCACTTTGCATGTCACTTCTAGCATGTTTTACAGGTCTATGCATTTATATGTTGAACTTTTATTTTTGCTCTATTATCTTATTTGTTTATTGTGTGGTCATTATGTCTGGTGGGCCAACACTAAGCCTTCCTAGCTCTTGGCCTTCCTATAACGAAATTTCTACTTGCCTTGTTTGTGCATAACATGCTTATTGGAATGTACATTCAGCACTAATCCATCTGATATAATCCTATTCATTTAATATTCACATGGGGCCCTTATATTTAATAAATTCACATCTTTGGGCTTGCTTGCTAATACACTTAAATTATGTCCTTGAATAATTTAATCACCCCTACGTCGACCTGCTTTTCGACTTGGGTCTGGGGGGACTACTGTTATGGTCATCACAAAACTGGGCCTTAATTAAATCTAATATAGTAAGTCCATTATCGAAGCTCATTATTTGAGCCTGTTGCCTAGGTCTCACAATGACTCCTCCTGATGTCTATATAAACCCTTTGGATTTTTTTTCAAGTATGCACATTTTTCTAAACTCTTTCTCTCTCTAAATTTTCTTTGCTTTTGAGAGCTTCTCTCTCTAAGAAATTCTCTTAGAAAATTTCGATGTGCTAGAAACTGACTTAGGCATCAGATGGTTTTCACCAGCACCACCGTCGGCAACCTTGACTGTTTTCTTTGTTCTCAAGATTAGACCCGACGTGCAACTCCAGTTTCAACCCACTTTCAAGCCGTCTGAAAATCGTGCATCAGCATAAGCAACATATAAAATCACTTAAACGAAGAATAAATGAAGAAAATATAAAACAAGCACTAACCGTTGGTCCTGTGCGATGCAAATAGAGCAAAACATGTCATTTTTAACTTCTACTTAACATCTAACTTCTCAAAATTAACTATACCGATCTACAATCAACCATATTAAGAGCCATATACCATTGAAAAACTCTAGAAGTTTAGTTCCTGTAAATTTTTACTGTTTATGAATTGGAGTTGTGTACAAGAAGTTATTCTTAAATTAGTGCGAGTGACTTAGGTTCGATAATATGAAGCAGCATAACAATGTAGCATTTGGCGCCAACGGTCTAAGAGTGCACTTGTGAGTGGGGCTTCCATCCCATTCCAAGTGATTGCGACGACGACACTACTCTTTAAGACCTTTTGGTGCTTAGGGATACCATTAAATGAGTGACGAAGACCAGTTCTGGACATTTCAAAGTCACAATCCGGGAAACTAACCACGAGAAAAAGTTAGATGATGGCAATTGATCCCTTGCTTAGAGACCTAACTACCCAATTTCCTTTAGAGTCAGGTTCAAAAACTTGGGTATAGATCTTTGATCTGCACAGACATAGTTCAGCCTCCATTAGAGTCTATCGAGTTCAAGGTTTTAGTCGATCAATTGCAATCTATCTTGATCCTAATTTCATTTTAAGCACAGAACTAGTTTTATCTTGTTTATTACATGTTGGGTGAGACATTTTATGATCATTTAAGAAAAGGAAGGAAAATAGAGTACAAAAATATGCAAACATGGGGAGAATAGGAGAGGGATTACATCACAAGTTAATGTGGCAGAAATATGATAAAACTTGAAAAAGTAAATAACACTTTTATTCATCAGATCGAGCTCAACAGGCCCACCATTTGTATCTATCACCAAGCATGGTGGCTCCATTTGTCTTCCAACTGCCCTTACGCTTACAATGTCAACCTCTATGAAATCAGGTTTCTCACCACCAATAGTGAACCTACCCTTTCCAATCAATACTTTAGATCCTTCTTCCAAATGGGTTCCTCACCATCAATGTGAGTCTACCCAGTTCAACCATCATGTAATCACAAAATATAATTCAAGAGTAAAGCAATTATGAAAATAAAGGTTAAAAGTGAATACGAAAATATAGCAAGTAAGGCAAAAAATAAATGAAGTGATAAACAGATGTCACTTATGAATCCAGTGACATTGCCGATTATTCAATCAAAGAAGGATTAGGACTCCTATTTTTGGGTTAAATGGTGTCCTTTATGTTCTAATGGATCGAGACTCAAAATAAACAACTAGTCATCGATTGAATAGTGTCCATAAGAAATGATTCAGATAGCCGTTCACGGTTTGGGCTGTATCCTTTAGATAGTAGACAATGGGATGGTCGTCGATGACTTGGATGGCAACCATAATGATAATAGCAAGAACAGAATAAAATGTGATAAACGTAAATGACAATAAGTAAAATACGATAAAAGTAAATGGTAATAAATAAAAGGGGTAATAAAAGCAAATGGCGACAAATAAAAGGTTCAATAAAAATAAATGACGATAAGTAAAAGAGCATAAAATGTAAAATGCAGTAAAGTAAGGATATAAATAACCAAACGGTAACTAAAAGGCAAATAAATAAGTGATAAACATAAAATAAAAAGACGATAAAAGTAAAATGTAGTAAAATGAATGATAAAAATTTTAAGATGGGGCCATGTTAGAGTGGTGGTTTCCTGTCAAACATCATCGATCCGCCACCACTCACTCGTATTCACTTAGTCTCCATGCTAAGCATAAATCATTAAACGGCATAGAAATGCTGAATACGAGAGGGGAAATATGGTGACTTGCCCTTAGGCTTTACCAAACACTGAAAAGTAGCAATTGGTTGCTTGAAATCGGTTGAGAACAGGGTTGTGTATGTGAAGTTTGAAATGAAAATAGGTTGAAAATGTATCGAAGTGAGGGTGTTTTTGTGAAACCTTGAAAGGGAGTGGGTTGAAATAGGGTGAAAATGGGATTGAAAGGAATTTTTATGTCGGGCATAAATATCAAGATATGAATAGTAGCTAATGTCAAACAGGAGTCACGGGCCAAATTTATAGAAAACCAAGGGTAGTAGCTATACATGAAACTACACGTGCACACGTATAGGTCATTGCATTCTTTTTTCACGTGCGAACCCTTGGCCTACATGCGCAATGTGATTCTTTTAGGTGTGAACCATTCTCCAACACGCACAGTGCAACCTTTCAGGCGTGAATCTAGCTTTCTACATGTGTAGAGTGATTTCTACACATGTCGGCCAATTTGTTTTGGGCTTTTTTTGATGTTTTTGGGTCTTTTGGGTTTTCTACATGTAATTGGGCTTTGTGTTTTGGATATTTTCAGTTTGTTTTTTAGACCAACAATCCACTTTACTCAGCATTTCTTGGTCATCATCATTGGGCTCAAACCATAAGTAGAAATTTTGTGCTGATAGCACCCAGCATAAGATGGTAGAGAGTTGGCGCCTAATGTCCTCTCAATTCACCTTGGCACATAATGACAAGATGGAATCCTTTATTAGACATATTTCACACATATTTAAGGGGTACATAAAGGGGGCAAAGCTAGGGTTCAAAGAGAGGCCTTGTGGGGAGACTAGAAACATCATCTTCGAGGCTATAGTTGAAGGTGGAAGCAAGAGGAATACAAGAAGATTCAACGGAGATTAAAGGATCTACAAGGGATTAATGCTCTCAACCTAGCTTGGAGACTAGTTTCTCTCCCTACTCTTTCTCTTATTTTATTGCAGGTTTTTAATGATGTTGTGTTTGCTTTATCTTGTAGGTTTTGCAAGCTCTAATGCCTCTTAATCTAGAGGATTGATGGAGCTTAACAATAATTCTATGGCTTGACCGTTTAATTTTGGTTAAAATGATTCATTTTGAGTTCATTTATATTTTCCTTGCACTTAATGCTTTCAATTACATGGAAACATTGGTTAGATGAACTTATATGTGAAATTATTGCTTGGAAAAGGAGGTTTCATGTATATGATTGGGAAAACATAGCCTAGGAGTTATGGAGCTTGAGAGAGTTTATAAGACCTTTGTAGTCAAATGAAACTTGGACTAAATGAATATTGATTTATTGATTTTAGATCGAGAGATTAAAATTGGTTAATGAGCATTATCTTCTGCTTTATGCTCAGGATACGTGGTAGGAATACATAGGATTTTGACTAATGAATTTGGATTCAATCAAGTAGAGATATTGAACCAAACTTGTATAGATGTGTGTTAGGTGAAAATTCATCCTCTAGATACTTTAGATCATTGAATTCCACTCTTGTTAAGCCCATCAATTAAACTTTTAGTTGCTTTTATGTTAGTTAATTGTAATTTGCACTTCTAATTTTTAGTTTTCTAGATAAAATTGAATTTGGTTTAAAACATTACTTAGCTAGGATTTAGTTACAATTCCTGTGGAAATAATACTCTCCTCACTCTTATTACTTGTTGTGAGCTATGTGCTTGCAATGGTTTATGAGTGTTAACCAAACTCTCCAACAAGCTTTTAGTGCTATTGCCATGGATTTTAATATCATTTTCTAGCTAATATTGTTACTATTTTCTTTTATAGTTTATTTGTAGTTTGTTCCTTTTTATTCTTTTTGATTCTTCTTGTCATTTTTGTGTCATTATCAGTGGATTCAAATAGGTGATAATTTTGAATTGTTGCCATTTTTACTGGAGAATTGAAAGAGGAAACTCTTCGAAAGTTAAGGAACAAGAAAAAAAAAGGAGATTTTTAAGTATGGCATTCAACAACTATCATTGGTTTAATGAGTGCTACACCGTGGAAATTTATAAAGATAGTTCCTAGTGATGAAAATGAGCTTGAACAAGTCCAAGATCTCAACAACTGGAATATCAACAATTACAACTATGGTGGTAATGATGTGCCAATGCACTATCAACAAGGGTTCTAAAACCCTGAGAACTTGTTTTAGGGTGATAGAAGTTATGTTTGGCAACATCCATAAGAATCTGATAACATTAGTGCTGAAGAGAAACCGTCTTTGGAAACATGTTGAATGAATTTATTGCGGGAATAAGAGAGAGTGCAAAAAAGGATGCAACAAGACTTGATAAATTTGAAAAAAAAATTGTAGCAATATGAATGCCACCATGAAGTCCATTGAAGTTCATATTGGACAAATTGCCTCCTCCATCAATGCTCAACAAAAAGGCAATTTTTCAAGTGAAAGGGAGCCAAATCTAAAGGAATAATACATGGAAATCACACTGAGGTGTGGTAAGGAATTTGATGATGTGAGGCTGAAAGAGGAAAAACAGATTCTTCGACAACAACCACACCACCAAATGTCAAAGAAAATTATGTAGCCAAAAAGAAGGAGATTGTGGTGGAAGAACCAACATAGGCTACGAAGTTTCCTAATGAACATTCCGGTGATTAATATGAAATGGATGTCATGAATACTTGTACTCATGGTGACCTTCAGGAGAATCTCCCTTTTGATCCATTTGAAAAAGGTACTCTTAATGCTTATCTTGAGGAAGAAGCAAGTTTGTCTAGAATATGTGCAGCAATTTGGAAGCCTCTCCAAGAATTATTCATTCCAAGCAAGAACTTGAGTCAATAGAAGTGCCATCACTAGATCAATTGAGGTTTGTTTTTCTCATGAATCATATGAGAATGCCATGCTTTACAAAGAGCAAGCTAAAAGATGGAATAATAAAAAGATATTGGAGCGACACTTGGAATTGGGACAATAATTCCTTCTACACAAGTCTCGATTAAAACTCTATTTGGGCTAGTTTAAGTCAAGGTGGTTGGGACCTTAACCATGATCAAAGTATTTCCTCATAGGAAAATGTGAATTCGAAAAAAGTCAAGTTGATAACTATAAATCAAGCGCTACTTGGGAGTCAACCCAAGTTTTTCTAAAATGTCTCTTTTGTTTTGCATTTAATCTCTTTTGTTACTTATATTTTCATTGAGATTGGGTGATTTTGGTTTGTTCCATTTTGGGTACAAAATGTCTTATGTGTTGATGTGTACAGGTCAAATTGGACTAAAAAGGCATTGAGCAACATATCTAGTTGGCAGCCTAGTAGGCTCATATTGCACCCCATTGCAAGGAGGGAACTCGCCCCTGCAGCAGTTTATGTTAATTTTTTTTCGAGTTTTGAATTAGAGATTTGGTGCCAAGCGCCATGAGACTATGCCTTAGTGCACTCACTCAGGCTAGGGTACTAGAACCCTAATCAGGCCTCTTTCTCTATCACTCTGTTATTATCTCTCATCCTCACTCAATCTCTTTCACCTTAAACTAAAACCCTTAAATCCACCCAAAATCACTATAAAAACATCTTTGAAACACCTTCTAAACACACCCATCCATCCATAACACAAATTAACCATCAAAATCACAACTATTCTTCAATCGTTCAAACTTTCCAACTCAAGAGGAGGAGGCTTCAATCACAAACAAATTGGGCACACTAGCAGTGTTTCAAAAGTAAGCCTCAATTGTTGAACTCTTAAGTAAACTTGTCGTGATTTTGAGAATTGGTTTGAAAAAATTGATGTTGGTAGTGTTGAAAATCTTTATTAATTGATGAAATTTACAGATTTCTTGTGGTATAATAGGAGATTTGTGAGTTTGTGGATTTTTGGTTTGCTTTTGGAAAAATTTGAGTTGGAATCATTGGATTTCTAGAACTCTTGTTGAAAATTTCTAGTTGGGGTGCGATTACAAATTTTCAAAGTTTGGAGAACTACTCAAGCAGTTGTTTGCGATTTTACAAAGTTATTGGGTATCATAAACATTTATTGGGCTGATTTTGCATCCTATTGTGGTTATTTTGAGATCAGTAAATGAAATTTGGGTTTTTGGAACGTAGAATTGCTTTGAATTGATTTTTAGCTTAGTTGATTTAATTGTTGGTATTTTGTGGCCTAAAATTAGGAAAAGATTGTGTGAAGGATTGTTTTGTTCAGAGATTTTGGTTGTTGGAAAATTGTTGGTTGAATTGAGAAGTTAGTTTGAAAAATCATGCCGGTTAAAAGAGTAGGACCTTCATCTTCTTTAAAATTAAACCCTACAAAGTTTTTCCAAAAATGCTCAAAGGAGATTTGAGGAAAATGTGATCAAGAGGGTAATCATCCAAGAAAGGGGTTTTGAGTTGCCAATAAATGAAGTTCCTGAACCAGAAGATAAGATAATTTCAAGAAGATGGTTCAATTTTTGCAAATGTCCAGGACTGAGAGTGCTTGCCATTGCTTTTCAAAGTGAACATTGTGTCACCACTATTAGAGGCAAGGATGTGGCATTTATAGGGAGCTTAAAAATAGATTTTATGGACTTCCTAACATCAATGAGGATGATTTTCATGCCTTGGCAAACAATCCAGATTTGAGTAAAATTTTGTGGTATCTAACTTGTCTAGGAACCAATTGGATAATTAAGAACAATAAACTAATCAACTTTCCATGCAAGGCCATGACTAGAGAAAACATAATATGGTTTCTATTTCTTTATGCGAAGCTAATTCCATGCGCACATCAATCTGTGAGTAAGGATAGGGCAACTTCATTGTACTCTATTCTTAATCAACATACAATTGATGTGAGGTGAATAATTGAAGTCAACATCTTGCATGCAGCAAGGAATGTGGCAGTAGTAAGATTGCCTTTTTCCTCTTTGATCATAGACTTTTGTAAAGTAGCAAATGTAAAGTGGAGTAAGACTAAAAAGTGATTCAACCAACTCGACCTTTCAATTTCAAATCCATCTTCCAAACTTAAGACATTGATGATGATGCTCTAATAGCTGGTCCAAGGCGACCTCCTCCTAGAGGTCTTCCAAATCGTATAACAAGGTTGGAAGAAGAAATGCGGTAGCAACAAAATGAACTTCGAACACACATACAAGAGTTCCAACTTCATAGGTAGGAATTCAATGCCATGCATTACTTGTTATGTCATCTTGCCATGCATTAGGGTTTGGACATGAGTGGGGAGTTCATACATCATCTTCATTTATTCAACCACCACCACAGCCTCAACCATCATCACTACCATAGTCGCAACAACGATATAATGATGACATCGATAAGGAGGATGATAGGTGCTTAATTATACATCATTTTATATCAATTTTTCCATGCTTCTTTGTGATATTCCTTTGTGTTTTTATGTTTCTGTGTTGTTTTAATGTTCATAGGAGTGTTGGAGGAGTTTACACTAAAATAGGGAAATTGGCCAATTTTGTAGACAGTAAGTCAAGGCCACAGCCTTAGGATTTGGAACCACGGCTATAGCATCTAGATTGTTATAAGAACAAATCTTATGGAACTAGGATTATCTCTCACTTACACCAATACATCCAAGGGCTCTAAATATCCCTAAGAAACAAGGGCCGACTATCGTCTAAGATTAGTTATTAAAGGTGAGATTAGTTCTTACCTCTTTTGGGAGATTTTAAAAGAGAAAGAAGGCTTAGAGGGAGGAGGAATTGCAATCCTAGGAGATTCATCTACATAGGAGATTTTCAAAAGATTCGCTAAGTGCTCCCTTTTTCCTTTCCCTTTCATTTATTTTTAAATTTCACTATGTTGTATTATATTTATTTTGTGTCTGCTTTTACAAGCATGTGTAGCACCAAATTCTATTTGGTTAAGGGCGATTTCAAAGCCTTTGATATGATTTTGTGAGTTGATTCTACAAGAAATTGTTATCCAATTCTCTAATTGAAGTTACTTGTATTCTCCCATATATAATGTTTATAATTAATTGCTTGTTTTATTTGGGTGGCCAACTAAATAAAACCTAATTATTGTCTATAGCTAGCTTAGAAGTCTTGATCCGTAATTGTCTCGAATTTCTATTTAGTAGTAACAAAATTGTGGTGAGAGATTGTAGTTGGATAATATAACTTAAATTAAATAATTTGAGTTTGTGTGTTTATTGCTTATATCAACCTATATTTCTTATCGTAATACTTCCATTGAATTAAATTTAAAGAGCTTGTTCCAGATTTGGTGGACAGAAATTAAATAAAAAGCATGTTTTATTCAATGACAAATTAATAAAATATTGGGATAATATAGCTTGTTGTTATTTATGGTTGGTGATTTCAATTTTGTAATTGGATGACAATTCTATGGGTGATTTATAAATTCATGTCTAGTTATGGACAATGATCCCTTAACCAAGTTTTTTCCATTGGTTATTTCTTATTTCATTTAGTTTTGTGTTTTTGTTATTTTTATTTGCATTTATATTTCATTTAGTTAATAATTCAACAAAACCCCCATTCATTTTATTGTTGCTATTTAGTAAAAAATTTAATAAGAACCAATTCTCATGGGAGTGATATCTTACTCATCATTATATTACTTGTGCGACAAGTGAACTTACTAGTTTTGAATGCACCGAGTTTTTGATGCCATGGCCAAGGATTAAATTTTTAATCAATTTTTATTTTGTTTTTACTTTTGATACTTGATATTTTATTTTTGCTTGTGTTTAGGCTTTTATGTTTGATGAAGAAGCAAACCAATGGCTTAAGTAGATTAAGGAGTTTCTCGAATCTTTGGATTTGAGACCAACTGGGTTTTTTGCATTCCACCTCTAGAATTTGACCTTGCACGACATACTTTCCTTCCATCGACCCATTGTTTGACCAAATCAGAATCAGAAGTAATGGCGGTGCAAAACAATCCGACTTTTAAGAAATTAGCGGCTCCAAAAATTGATGAACAACTACTATCTATAGAATATCCCAACCTTGAGGTAGATTTTGAAATTAAATCTGGACTAATTCATCTCTTGCCTACATTTCATGGTTTTGTAGAAGAGGAGAGTAACAAACACCTCAAAGAATTTCATATGGTATGCTCAAGTATGAAGCCAACGACGTTCTTTACGAGTAGACAAAATTGAGAGCTTTCTCATTCTCATTAGCAGATTCGATGAAAGAGTGGCCATACTATCTACCACTAAGTATGATCACCACATGGAATGAGATGAGTAGACTATTTCTAGAGGAATACTTTCCTACCTCTAAAGTTGCAAACATTAGGAAAGAAATTTGTGGCATTCAGCAATACAATGGAGAATCACTTTATGAATATTAGGAGAGATTAAAAGTTATGTGCCAGCTGTCCATGCCACTAAATTAGTGATCAACTCCTCATTCAATATTTCTATGAGGGTATTATGCCAATGGAGAGGAGTATAATTGATGTTGGGAGTGAAGGAGCACTAGCTGATAAAACATCAAAAGATGTGGGATCTTTGATTACAAACATGGTAGCGAAATCCCAACAATTTAGTAACCGATATGAACCACCGCCACCAACGAAAGTGAATAAGGTAAGTACTTCAAACATTGAACAACAACTTTCTCAACTTACTCTCTTGTGAAACAAATGGCTGTAGGAAATATGCAGTAATCTTATGGATATGGGATATGTTTTACCATAAGGCATCAAACTGACATGTACTCAACTTTGCAAGAAGGAGAGATGGAACAAAGTAATGCGATGGGTGGATTTCCAGGACACCAAGGCAAAAGATATGACCTATTCTCTAATATTTACAATGTTGGATGGAGAGATCATCCTAATTTCAGTTATAGTGATCGTTAACTGATTACTTCAAATGCCATATTGAATTGGCCACAAGGTTTCAATCAAGCAAGAGTGCAACAACTGTTTCAAACCCAATCATAACTAATACCACAAGATTAGGTACGTCTCTTAAGCACATTGTTAAAGCACTTGCCACTAACACAATACAATTTCAATAGCAAACTAGGGCAAGTATCCAAAACTTTGAAAATTAAATAGGCTAATTGGCTATTGCCATAGGTAAACTGGAGGGTCAAGGCTTAAGAAAATTAACTTCTCATTTAAGGGAGAATGCTAGTACGGTAACTTTGAGAAGTGGAAAGCAATTAGAGGTCTCACCAAAGAAGTCACAAGCTAATGAAGAGGATAACACCACTCCTACCGTGAACAACACGTCATCTTCTCAAGTAAGTCTTAAAACTCCTATTCCTACTTATGTTACTCCTTCACCTTTTCCTAGTAGATTTGCAAAATCAAAGAAGGAGGAACAAGAATAGAAAATCTTGGAGATTTTCATAAGATCGAGGTAAATATACCACTTTTAGATGCTATCAAATAAGTACGTCCTTATGCAAAATTTCTCAAGGAGTTATGCACCAAGAAGAGAAAGTTAAAGGGAAATGAGAAAGTGAGTGTCGGGGAAAATGTTTTAGCTATAATAGAAAGAAAAATTCCTCTAAAGTGTAAAGATGCAAGTACGTTTACCATTCCATGCACCCTTGATAATACCAACTTTGAAAGAGTTATGTTAAATTTAGGAGCATCTATTAATGCCATGCCATATTCTATTTGCGCATCTTGAAATATTTGACCACTTATGGAAACTGGTATTACTTTTTAACTTGCTAATCGTTCCAATGCATATCTCAAGGGATTTATGGAAGATGTTCTTGCAAAAGTGAATCAATTGGTTTTCCCAGCCAATTTCTTTGTTATTGAAATGAAGGATGAGACATCTCTTAATCCCATATCGATTCTTCTAGGGAGACATTCTTGAAAATTGCCTAAACCAAGATTGATGTTCATGACGGCACTCTCACCGTGGAATTTGATGGTGAAGTGATCCACTTCAATATTTTTGAGGCAATGAGGTACCCTAGTGACTTACATTCTATTTTTGTAGTTGGTGTTATTGATTCTTTGACACAACAACTTTTTGAGTTAACTCGCAAGGATGGATTAAAGTAGCTATTAGTGAGCATTTGGAGATGGAAAACCCAAAGAACCCAAAAGGTTGATACAAGTGTATGAAGAAGTGGAGGAAGGTGTGGCAAGTTTAGAAAAGACTAGCTATAACCATAAATAGGTATGGTGTTTCGTACATTGTATTAGCTTTATCTAATGAGAAATTTCTTCCTTTTGTGATGAAAGCCCCTACTTTGGAGGTTAAGCCTCTTCTATACCGCTTGAAGCATATATTCTTGGGTGGGTGAGAAAGATACTTTGCTTGTCATAATAGTAAAGGGACTTACACTATAAGAAGAAAAACTCATCTCGGTACTTAGAGATCACAAGATAGCTATTGGGTGAAAAATTGCCAGCATCAAAGGTATTAGCCCAACCATATGCATCCACCGTATTTTGTTAGAAGAAGGATCCAAGCCCACTAGAGAAGAACAACAAAGGTTGAATCCTCCTATGATGGAAGTTGTTAAGAAAGAGATCCTCAAACTTTTGGATGCGGATGTGATTTATTTGATTTTAGATTGCAAGTGGGTGAGTCCAGTCTATGTTGTTCCTAAGAAATCTGATGTTACAGTGGTGAAGAATGACAATAATGAGCTAGTTCCTACTCATGTCCAAATTGGGTGGCGAGTTTGCATTGATTATTAGAAGCTCAATTTGATAACTTGTAAGGATCATTTTCCGTTGCCATTCATTGATCAAATGCTTGAGAGGCTAGCAGGTCCTTCTCACTATTATCTTCTTGATGGTTACTCAGGATATAATCAGATTATCATTGCCCTTGAGGACCAAGAGAAACGACATTCACATGCCTAGTTGGTACGTTTGCCTATCGACACAGGCCATTTAGTCTTTATAATGCTTTTTCCACATTTTGAAGGTGCATGATAATTATTTTCTTTGATTATATTGAGAATATCATTGAGTTGTTTATGGATGACTTTAGTGTTTTTGGTGATTCTTTTGATAAATACCTTGACAACCTTACACTTCTACTTCAAAGATGCATAGAAAATAACCTTGTTTTGAATTGGAAAAAAATGTCATTTTATGGTAGATTAGGCTATAGTTTTAGGACGTGTTATTTCTGCTAAGGGTATAGAAGTTGATAAATCTAAGATAGACCTTATATATTCGTTACCATCTCCCATAAGTGTGTGGGAGATTCATGTTATTTTCTTGGTCATATCGGTTTTTATTGTAGATTCATAAAATATTTTTCAAAATAGCACTACCCCCATGTAAATGTTGGAAAATGAAGTGGCATGAGAATTGCAAATCAGCATCTGAGAAACTAAAAGAACTTTTGACTTCGGCTCTAGTGACCAACCTCCTGATTGAAATAACCCATTTGAGATTATGTGCGATGCAAGTGATTACATTGTGGGTGCCGTCCTGGGTTAGAGGATTGGCAAAATTCCACATGCTATTTATTATACATCTCAGACTTTAATGATGCATAGCTTTAATTATTCCATTACTGAAAAAGAGCTTTTGGCGGTTATTTTTTCTTCATAAAAATTTTGGTTCTTACTTAATTGGTACTAAAGTAATCATTTACTCTAATCATGCAGCTCTTAGGTACTTGCTCACAAAGAAGGATTCCAAACCAAGACTTATAGGGTGGAAACTACTCTTGAAGAATTCAATTTGGAAATCAAAGACAAAGAGGAAGTGAAAATTTAGTTGTGGACCACCTTAGTTGCCTTGTTCATAATGAGAATACACCCCTATTGCAAGAGAGTTTTCTAGATAAACTAGTTTCTCTAAGCATGGCAACTCTTTGGTATGCAGACATAGTCAATTATTTTGTCACTAAGAAGGTACCAGATGGTTTGACTCGAGCTCAATGAGACAACATCAAAAGGATGACTAAGTACTACATGTGAGATGATTCACACTTATGGAAGCATTGTTCTAACCAAGTAATAAGAAGGTGTGTTTTTTATTTTGAATTGAATTCAATTCTAACCTTCTGTCATTCATATGCATATGTAGGTCATTTGAATAGCCTTTAAAGTTCTTGACTGTGGATTCTATTGGCTATCATTATTTAAAGATGCATATCTATTTTAGAAAGCTTGTGATCGTTGTCAAAAACAGGTAATCTAGGTGCTAGAAATCAAATGCCACAAACTCTCATACTTGTTGTTAAAATTTTTGATGTGTGGGATGATTTGTACATTATGCTTGATGTGGATTATGTCTCAAATGTGTAAAACCAAAAGCCAAAAGAACCAATAATTCTAAAGTTGTTGTGAATTTTGTGAAATCTAATACTTTTGCAATGTTTGGAACACCAAGGGCTATTATTAGCGATAGAGTTACACACTTTTACAACAAGTCATTTAAAGCATTACTAAAGAAGTACAACATCACCCATAAAATGTTCCCTGCTTATCATCCGCAAACTAGCAGGCAAGTCGAGGTGTCAAATTGGGAAGTCAAATAATTTCTTGAAAAGACGGTGAACCTGCATAGAAAGGATTGGAGCATGCAACTTGATGATATACTGTAGGGATATCGGACTACATACAAGGCACCTATTGGCATGTCCCCAGGCCATCTTCTGGTAGAGCTAGAACACAAAGCATGGCAGGCAGTGAAACTATGCAGGATGGAGACGGATGCTACTGGTGAACAAAGAAAACTCTAATTGCAAGAACTAGAAGGGATAGGAAATTACACCAATGAGAGTTTAAAAATTTACAAGGAGAAAATTAAGGCTTTTGATGACAAGATGATCTTTAAGAAAAGTTGTAAAGTGGGACAAAAATTCCTCTTATTCCACTCATTCCTTAAGTTATTTCTAGGTAAGTTACTTTCTTGATAGGTTGGACCATTTGTTATTATTAATGTCTTTTCTCATGGTGCGATGGAGATTAGGAGACATAAAAACCAACAAAATATTCAAAGTGAATGGACATAAGTTGAAGCCCTATTATAAAAATTCAACAATGCAAGATGTCGAGGAGGTATCGCTTTACGAGCCGATATATTTTGATCGGTGAGGGTAGATAACATTAGGCTGAGGATGTTAAAACAAACACTTATTGGGGGGTAACCTAATATTTTTCTTTTATTAAAAAAAAAAGAAAACTAGATGACACATTTAATGATCAATTTATGTGTCTTGAGGATATTCCTCTCGTGGGTTGTATCTATCATAATTGATAAGGTTTTATCTCTCTATGCCATATGTCTCATCTCTTTTATTATATGTTTTTCAGTTTTGTTTACTTTTGTGTTTTTGTTTCTTTTTTGTGTTTTTATCTTATTTTCTTTTGTTCAAGTTGACTATTTCATGCTCTGCGTTCATTTGCACAAAAGCTTGATAGGAACTGAAGCCGTTGCCTAAAGGATTGAAGCATGCATATCTTGGAGAAGAACAAACTCGAATGCCTTACCAATAATATATTTCCTCTTCTCCTTTTGAATGGACATGGATAGCATTCTGTCAAACCTTCATAAACATTTCCCCTCATTTTCCCAAAATACTTTGTTAAAGATTTATAATGGACAGTTTGCTAAAGTTAGGATGTTGATGCTTATGAATATGCTCGCGGATATCCGATGGCTTATCGTAGCCATGATGAGTCTTTCGATAATTTTACTTCATACATGCATAGTCTAGGGAAAAGCTATTATGCCAAAAAGTGAAGAGCAAAGCAGTTACAAGTATGTTATAAATGTGTTAGATGGACATGTAACCATCATTGTCGTTGATTAAGTTTTATATCCAAAAATAAAGAAGATAAACTTTAGTTCATCAAGGATGGCCTCAATAAAAAGTCTTTAGATGATATTCTACTGACTCTTCACACACATTCCTATGGAAAGATGCAAGAAGAATTGTCAAAGTTATAGGACAAATTTAAAATTGAACATAAACGCTATAGTCTAGGGAATCTGATTGAAAAGACCCTGTTTACTAGTTTATAAGAAAACTAGATGGGAAGCATATCCCTGACTCATAGAAGACGTTTAACCTGTTATTGGATGTAAAACTAGCGGAAGATGTGAGCCACAATCACAACTATTGGTATATATGAATAGGTATTGTTATTGTTTGATTTTTCTTGTTTTGTTTGATTTGTTATTGTTGTTATTTTTGTTATTTTGTGTTGTTATTGATTATTGATTTAGTTTGTTTTAATTTCAAGATTTCTTTTTGACAAACCACACAACTACACATAAAATGAACACACGTGGGAGACAAGTGTGACGGTATGATATGTACATTAGTCAAACCCCACCAAAGGCATATCTCAATATTTCAGATATCAGGGTGATGAATATGCATTGAGCAACCCTTATCAAAATTTTGTCCTCATTTGTCAATTGTAAGCATATTACATGTGTATCCATGTTTTTTCTATATTTTGAATATCATCATTATAACATCTTTAGACCTAGATAAACGTAACACTTAATATGCATCATTCTCATACACATAGTTAAGGTATGTTTAGAAATGGAGAAAACACCAGTTCGACGATTCTGAAATATATGTTTCTTTTATAGATCTAATTTGGTAAAGATAGAAAGTTTGTAGCAACAACTATTGATCTTGGTGTGGTACTAGCTAAGAGGTATATTCATTGGGTTTATGAAGGGGGTAGTCTTAGGTTAATAGGGTGTGTGTCAACAGCTGCAAATTTAAAAGAGAGCCATGTTCTAGGCATTATATCTAAACCATTAGCGGTAGGACATATCATAGGCAAAATAGTTGGGGAAGAGTTACAAGTCTCGAGCATGCATGAGCACATTGCACACATGCCTTGTAACTTTGATGTATTTATAGCTTTACCAAGTGGTTATGGTACATTTGAGGAAATATTTCGAATCACCTCCAGGGCCGAACTAAACATCCATCAAAAACCCATTGGTTTGTTAAATGTCAATAATTTTTTTGATGGTTTGTTTTATTTTCTTGATCAAGCTGTAAACATAACTTTATCTCACAGTCGGCGAGGAAAATCCTAGCTTTAGCTTCAACTGCAGAGGATTTGATTGCCAAACTATAAGAATTTGTCCATAAACCTCATCTAATAATAGCTAGGATAGATTTGTTTGGGAAAGGTAGTAAAAGGTATAAACTGGATTTGACACTCCGCTTGTAATCTTTATCTACTGGTTTGATTCACTTTTGTTTGCTTTCGTTTTAATATGTTTATTTGAGATTTTTCGGATTGTTTCTTTTGACTTTCACCCCAGTTAATATTTTATATTCTTAGCTTTTAGAGTGGTGGCATAAAAAGTTTAAATTCTCTTGAAATGCATTCTAGATCTCTTTGATCAAGAATGGCAGAGTAAGGAGGCTAACTTTTAAACTTTTGAAACACATTCTAAGTAACTTATTTTTGTTTATTGATTGTTGGATTTTATTGTTTTGTGAGAGCATTTAGTTTTATGTTATTTGAACTATTTATGTGCTTTTGTCTGCATTAGGTCCGATTAAAAAAAAATTGATGTAAAAATCAAGAATGGCAGAATAGGGGGTGTCTCCAACCTTTGAAACACAATCTAACTAAACAATTTGTATTTTGTTTTTTTGTTGTTGTTTGAACGTTAATTATCTTGTATCCTATTTTGTTCATTCGCAATAAAGATTTATAGGCTGGAAGTGTGCTTAAGAAGACAAGAATGAATAAGTTTGGGTGTGTAGTTTCTTATGTTATGTGTAAATAGAGAGAGAGAGAGTGCTTGTAAATAAGTTGAGGGAGTACGTGGTATGTTGAAATGAATTTGTATTATCGGGTTGAGCTTTACACATTCCTGAATGATTTATGTGTTTATGGATGCCTTTAACTAAGTTTATCCTTTATTCATACCTTCAACTTGACCAAACATTACAAACTTGATAATGCCTTACTTGATCTTTAGTGTTGTGCCTGTGTACATCAGTGGAGAATGACTTGAAAATGAGGCCTATGAAGTTCATTTATGCACACCTCTTCATTAGTGAATGTGATTCACTTTTATGCATAAAATGATCCAGATTATAAGTGATTAAGTGAAAATGGCTGGCTCTATACACACACACTTCAGGAATTGAAATGGAACGAAACTAAACTTTGAGATGAAATTCTTGATCAAGTGCATAATTCTGAAGTTTTCCTTGAGTTATAATTAAGTGCAATCTTTTAAGGCCTATGCACAGTTCAAAGCATTTGTGTGTTTTATTTTGTTCATGTTTCTGTTTGGACTTAGTTTTGTTTTCATATTGTTTTAGTTGCTTGAGGACTAGCAAAGTCTAAATGTGGGGGAATTTTATAGGTGTCTACGTCTATATTACTTTTTTGCAAATTCTTCTATGCTTCTTTTCTATATTCCTTGGCATTTTTATGTTTTTGTGTGGTTTTGATGTTTGTAGGAGTTTTGGAGGAGTCTACACTAAAATGGACTAAGACCTCTCATTTTCAACTTTGCCAAAAAAGAAAAATTCTCAGATTTAACTTTAGTAATCTACAATTAATCAAATAATGTGCTATATATTGTTGGAAAGCTCTAGCAGTCTAGTTTCTCAAGAAATTTATGGTTCACAAATCTGAGCAGTGTACCAAAAGTTATGATCAAAATGACACGAGTAGTGTACAATTATGACTCTACAAATCAAAATAGCATATTGTTGTTTAGGGGGCACTATGGCTGGGGCATTATAGCAGACTATATAAACAAATTTTAGGGTTTTATTTTATGATAACAAGGGGGAGAATGAGTCAAGGGTCTGACTTTCTTGATTTCTTACCCTTTTGGAAGATTTTGAAAGAGAAAGAGGGCTTGGAGGGAGGAGGAACAACAATCCCAGGGAGATTCCTCTATATAGGAGATTTTCAAAGGATTTGCTAAATGTTTTCTTTCTTTTCCCTTTTATTTTCTAGAATTTTCTATGTTGTATTATCATATTATCACTACAAGAAATTTTTTGCCACTTTCCAATTTTTTTATTTGGTGTTTTTTTAAAAAAGTGAGACATACAAAGCTAGGTTGAAAGTCAAACTCACCTTTTTATATTATTTGTCACTTTTTGTCAGTATTCAATCACATATTTATCACATTTTTTTAAAATGTGTGACAAATATGTAAGCTAGATTTTTTTACCTTGATATTTTATCATTTCCCTCATCATTTCTTTCCCTTTTGCCCTAGTCGCATCTCACGTTGGCTTTAACTCTATAGAACTGGATTTTTGAGGCTCAATGACAAAATCAAGATGAATGTTGAGTGAAAAAAATGACTAAAATGCCCTTGAAAGCTGAAGAGGAAAGGGATTAGAAGGAATTGGTAAAGGGTCTTCAGAATTGACACATGAGTTCAAAAAATCATAAAAATTAATCTAGAAGAAGTCTCCTAATGAATCTTGTACTGTTGTGAAGCTACGGATGTCTAGTTTTCATAAAAATTTATGGATCGTGAATTGAAATTGAACTCGAAAAGGTATATGTGATTGAATAGATGAAGGTCAGAAGGGACTACACTATAAAATTGTAAAATAGGAAGGTTTGGAGTGCAAATAGCAACCCGACTGTTTGGCAACAGCCTCCTGGCTGTTGTCTCGATAGAAACAAAAATTTTTGATTGGGGCCTTCCATATTTGCTTCTCAACTTCCTTTTTCACTTTCGACCTTCTTCTATTTAAACACCTCTCTCCTCACTTTACAACACACATCGACATCCAGAAACCTCTCTCTCTCCCTCAAGGACACACTTTTGAGAATTTCAGGGAGTCCTTTCTAGCTTAACATTTTTCAGGTACTTTATATTACTCTAAACCAAGAAAGGTTATGTCCTGAGAGCAGTTCTTTCTTGTCCCTCCTATTTTCTTCTTTGTTTAGAGGTTATTATGAATTGTTCTAACCCTTATTTGTTTTGCGAGATGGATAAGCGTGTTGAGGTTAAGTCTACTTTCCTTTCTTTATTAGAAACATGTTTAACAATTTATTTTTTTTTGCAAATGCTTAGAATCATGCTTAGAAGCACGTGATTGAAATCTTGATAGGAGAACTTATAATTGCTTTGACAAATGCTTAGAAATAGCATAGAATAGGTAAGAATTATTATTTTACCTCTTGAATGCTTGGATTGGGCTAAAAAGGCCTTGTCTGATTTCAGTTGTTTGAATTAGGCTAGAACTACCATGATTAGACTAGAATATGCCATGATAACCATGTTTAGGCTAGAAATGCCATGATAATATGAACTAATATGAATTATACTAAAATAGCAATAGGTAGAATGCCATGATAGAATTATGAATATTTAATATAAAGTAGAATGCCATGATACTAGATAATGGCTTAGTTTGATTTTTGAATATATGAATATTTAATGAATATATCATGTTAGAAGTGTTGTTTTATGATTGTCATGAAGTAATGGAGGACTCACATTGATAGTGAGGGACCATTACATGGAATGAATGCCCAAATGAATGAATGTAGAGGTTCAATAGACATTGAATAGACTCACATATAGTGGTGAGGAATTCATCATCTATTGGATCTCGAATGGACCATTTTTACTTAATATTTGAATTTATGCATGAATGTATATTTTATAGAATTTATTGTTGAACAACAAAACGATGTAGTCCTCTTCCCTTTCCCCCATGTATGATGTAATTTAACTCTAATCTCCTATCCCTTTCTTTGTATGAATATACAACTGTCTTGATTGAAAATTACCTTGTTTATTTAATGAAGATAAAATTAGAAATGTATATATAAAATGAACCATTTTGTTGGACTGTATAACAACATAAGCTATTTTAATTTGCTATACCGTAGTAAAGGCCGAATTTTGATCTAGACGACGCGAATGGCTCGTACGTAACCTCCCAAATCTATCTTTGAAGGGATGAGGGTAGTTTAGGTCTTAAAGTGAGGGATCAGATTGCCGACATTCATTCCTAATTGAAAAATTAGGTGGCGACTCTATTTTTTCATATGTGCCCATGGCTCGTTTGTGTTCCCTTAAGTCTCGAAAGAGACTTTAACATAGTGTCGTGGTTACAAACTCACTGGCGGGATGAAAGCCCCATTTACACACTCACTCTCTCAGCTTCGCTTCCTCTCCGTCTTCCAAATCAAACCTTAATTTTCAGTTCTTCCTCCTGACGCTTTGATTCTTCACATTGAATCGATTTCTCTAAATCTGGTTAGTTTCTTTCCCTTTCTTCTTTTTTATTTTTATTTTTATTCTGATTTTTATTTTTTTGAAACTTTAATTCGATCATCCAGATTACTATGTTATTTTCTTTGTATCTGAAGGAGAAAGGTACTGAAAATATAATTTTTAGGTTCAGAGTATTGAATTGAGTTCTAATGGTTTTGATTGAATAGCTTCAAGTTTACCATTTTGATTGTTCTCTATGCAACATTCCCACTTTTTCAATGTCTTGATTTTCATTCTGTTTTTGTGTTGTAGGAGAGGGAAGAAGGTGAAGGTTTGATTTTTTTTTTTTGGTTAGGATAATGCCATGTGGCTTGCCACGTGTTAAACTATGTGGCATTGTCGTTGCTTTTTTGGCATTTTAGAGAAAATAAGATTTTGATATTTTATTTGTTATTTTCCTGTTTCAACTGAGCTAGTTAGAAAACTTTTAATTATAAAATATTTTCGAAATTTGTTTTTAATATTTGAAAAGATTTTTATTTGATTTTGCTTTAGGAAAGATTCTTTATTCCGGTTCATTATTGATTGCTCTAAAGTATTTATGTTTTCCTAAGCATTCAAGATTTGCAGATATGGAAAGATATTGGAAATCCTTATATAGCAAGAATGCTGAATATTTGTTTTCCTATTCTTTGCATATTTGTTTCTTATTTCAGTTTACTCCATTTTAACTAATCCTATTAGGAAAGACTTGACTGTTAAATATTTTCAGAATATTCTTTTCAATTTTGGAAAGTATATATTTTATGTTGTACTAGGAAAGATTATGATCACGATTATTCATTGAATATCTTAAACATGATTTAACTTCCCTTGAATTCAAGATATTCAGGTTATTTGATTGATATCAAAAGGATCTTGAATAATCCTTATTGGATGAGGATTGCTTGTTGGATGAGTTCTAATATAAGAAAACTTTTATTTCATGTTCAGTTAGAAGATTAAAAGATTACTTTCTATTATTGATTGATCTTTATCCCTTAAGTTACGTGGCAGATTTTACATGTTTTGGAAAGCTTTGATCAAATCCTTTTTTAAAAAGTGTTGGACGTGCTACCTATATGAAGGAGAGATGATTCAACATCTAGTACATGCAAACTTTTTCCAAGTAATTTGTAGAGAGAGTGTTCAATGCACATATGTTTATGCTGAGTTTGCATATTTGTTTATTTAGCTTTTAGCTAAGTTTATGTTCTTGAGAGTTAGATCGTGGCTTGAGGGATTATTGCTTTTATGAGTCTATAACATAAGTTGGGTGTTATGTCATTCTTAATTGGTGTAGTTATGATATTCGTTAGTGATAAAGTGTAGACAACTTGTTTCAGTTTTATCTTTGTTAGTTGAGTATTATTGGGATAATATTTTACAATCAAGGGGGATTTGATCTGTAGGATAATAAGGGGCAACAATATAAGGAGGTTGGTCTACTAAGGTTGAAGTTTTTGGAGAGAGAGCGTGAGTTACAAAGAAATGTGAATCGGAGAGAAAGAAGATTTCTTCTACTATAAATCTAAGTAGTTTGTGATCTTGAACAACTTAATGGATTACAGCTTGGCTACCCGTGGATGTAGGCTGGTTATAGTTGAGCCACGTAAAAGTTTCTTTATGCAATTTTTGTTTTATTTACTCTTGTACAATTTATATAATTGTTGTATTTCTATCTTACGTAACTGAGTTTGTGGCTTCAAAACTAATAATCGGTATCAGAGTAGGGCAGTAATATACCTATGTAGATCTTATTTTATTCTCGAAGTGGTGGACTTTTGCAGGCATAGAGGTTGAATCAACCATCCACCACTTCTCAAGGAAGGCAAAGGCTATAGATGAGAGAGTCTTAAAAACAATTCTATACGGTTGGTGTCCCCCACTCAGGTTAATCGAGAAGGAGAAAGAGTTGTGAAAGAAGAATTACATGGAATTAGCAAGACTATGATGCAACTCAATGGAATTTCAAAGCTATTCATGCTCTTTTCAATGCTATCAACCCCAAGGCATTCATATAATTTCTTCCTACATATCAGCCAAGGATGTATGAGATAGACTTCAAAATAAACATGAAGGTGCAACTTCTGTCAAAAGAACTAAAATCTTACTGCTTCATTCTCAATTAGAAAAGATTAAAATGCAAGAAGATGAGACAACTTCCATATTTTATTCAAGATTTTGTGAGATCATTAATGCTGTAGCTTTGGAAGGAAAGGATTATAGTGATGCTGATATTGTTCTTAAGATACTTAGATCATTACCAAAGAAATATCAGATCAAAGTAGCTATTGTTATAGATACATAGAATCTAGATGAGTTGAGAATTGATGAGTTGTTGGGTTCACTTCAGTCCTATGAAATGACATTCATGCCACAAACCAAGAAGAACAAATCCATTGCATTGGCGACTTCATCATAAAAAACTGAAGAAGATGAAGAAAATACAAAAAACTTGGATGATTAACAAGTTGATCTTATGGTGAGAAACTTTAAAAGTTCCTTGAGAATAATTTCAAAAAGAAGAATCAAGGCAAAAGGCCAAAGGCAAAAGGAGGAGAAGATAGCAATAAATTTTAAAAATTCAATAAGGAACCAGAAAAGAAACATCAGGTTCAACGTTTTGAGTGTTCAAGCTTTGGGCATGTTAAGTCTGAATGTGCTAATATGGAAAAGAAAGGCAAGGATCTAAATACAACCTAGAAAGATGATAATTCTGATAGCAACTCAGCTGATCAAGATCAGTAGAATAGATTTATTGCTTATGTTGCATCAACATCAAATAAGGGCAAGATAGTTCAATCTAAGTCTACTATAGCAGTCAAATCAAATGTAGATTTGCAGAAATTGTAGACATAGATGACACTAAAACGGTTTTTGATCTCAACTACTATAAAGAGTTGCAAGAGACTTATAATTATCAGCATCATGTATGAAAGGTTGAAGTTGAAAAGAACAAGGTATTTGAGAAGAAAATTCAGAGGTTTATTCAAGAAGTTGAGATTGTGACTTGTGAATGACTTCACTTGAAGGAAAAAGTTTCTGAGTTTGAGTCTACCATTGAAAATCTGAATCAAGAATTAAGTGACAAGATTGATTTCATAAAGGAACATGAAGCAACCATTTAGTACCTATTAAAGGGGACCAAGAAACTGGATGAAATTCTAGTCAAAGGGAGAACTAGCACGAACAAGCATGGATTAGGATTTGAAGCTCACAACCAAGCGTCCACTTTAAGAACAACCTTTGTGAATCTTCTGGATCAAACTCTTCACCAAAGTCAGATTCTTTA
Organism: Boswellia sacra; assembly: GCA_013180625.2. NCBI lineage: Eukaryota > Viridiplantae > Streptophyta > Magnoliopsida > Sapindales > Burseraceae > Boswellia > Boswellia sacra. The sequence continues at coordinate 217,012 of SNVD02006922.1, read as the reverse complement.
GCAAATTCAGGTAAGGAATCACCAAGTTCAGGTAAGAATGTTTTTCCTCATGGTTCTAAGAGTTCATATCATAGCACTTCATAATAATTTGTGAAATCTAATTCAGTTGAAGTAAAGAAATCCATTCCAATCTATTATTTTTGTGATGCTAAGGGAAATATTTGGCCTAGATGTTATACATTGAATAATTTGTTGTATCAAAAATGAACAACAACACAAACAATCATATAACACATAGCACAGGCAGTCACATAATTCACAATAGAAATGGGTTAAAAAAACACAGCTAGATGCAGCGTTGCTTTAACTGTTCTTAATGCTTCAAGTAATGACTCTTGGTACTTTGGTAGTGGTTGTTCAAAGCAAATGATAGGTAACAAGGATTTGTTAAACAATTTTTGAACATTTAGCCATGGTTCAATCACTTTTGGATAAAGGGCAACATAGTTGGTAAAGGTATACTATGTGTTGATGGTTTACCTAAGTTTAATGATGTTTTATTTATTGATGGGTTTAAAACTAATTTGCTTAGTATTAGTCAGATTTGTGATGATAAATATACTGTTGTGTAAAATTTTGTTTTGATTGAAAATATAAATTATGTAATTTTTGGTGATTTTTGTAATACAACTGTGATATGCAGAAAAAAACTACGACATCAAAATTTGTATAGGATTTTTTTTTGAACTTTTAGACTAACCAAAAATGTCCAAAAAGTTTGAAAATTTACATATGATATCTCTTATATGTCTACTATATCATAGTAAAATTTTGTGATTTATTTTTCTGTTTATATATAGTTATAGAATTTATATTAAAGAGACCTCATTGTCAGACCCTGTTTTAGAGATTTACAGCGATAAAATCGTTTTCAAAATGTTTTTGTTCATTTTTCTAATTGAAAATTTTACTTTAAGCTTTTCTATGTGTATACTAATTTTTGGTAAATTTCTATAATTTTTTAATGGAACTTGAACGTATTAAAATTCAAATATGGATGGTTGTTCAGTTATCAATACTAGAATAGTATCTTGTTTGGGAATAGTTTGACTAAATGATCCATTAGTCTTGATTGCTATATAATTTTCTTTTTCATGTTCATATTTTCCCATGCATTCTTTAGCCTTAGCCTATGGGACATCAGACATGGTGCTGGAGCTTACCAATGGCGTTGTAGGACAAGAACACCAACCCTCTCCTCTAGGCGATTCAACTCACTTTCACTCAACTTTGCTCCAGTCATTTTCAATTTGATTCAGCTGCTAATAGAGGGAGCAAGAGAAGGAATGTTGGTGATGATAGTGAGAAACTCTAAATTTTTGTACTACCATATTTTACTTAATTTTTACTTTTATACTTCTTTTAGTACTTCTCCTTGATTAATCTAGGTATAAACAAGAGACTTTATTTTCCAAGTTTGTTTTTGAGATGTTAATTTCAACTTTCAAATCTCAATAGAATTATAGTATTCATTTCCTTTTTTTTATTTAATTAGCCACTTAAAAATGCTTGAGTTTAATCTAAACCTGAAATTAAAAGCATTCTCGTTGACAATTGACCTTTAAATTATCAAATTCCAAACGGATATTTAAAAATTATTATCAGTGAAGTTGGTTTCTAGTTATAAACATTCTCCAATGTTTTATTTAGACAAATGCATGATGTGTAACAAAAATAAAGTTCGTTGCTAATTTATATAGATAATATCTGAATAAGAGGGATTTTTTTTTTCCTTTATAGTGTGATTGCTGTTGTTAAGAATTACTTCTTTTTATTGCTTTTTTTTTTTTTTTTGCTAGTCCTTGCTTGGTTCTTGCATTTTGAGTAAATATAACTTAAGTACTTTAGCTTTTTACCTCTCCATTATATGCTAGGCCAATTTACTTGAACCAGCTTTTGGATTCAACTATGTTTGGGGAATGCAGCTCCTTCTGTATTCTCAAATTCTTAAAGTGTGATCTTCTGTATTGAACTATTGGAAACCATTGCATTTAATTGTTGTTCTGTACTAAGATAGCTTCTTGTTTACAAATAAGGAGGAACAATGATAAAATTTGGTGGTACGTCAAAGAAACCCATCAACGTATCAACTTCATCTTTTATTTTGTTTCTCTTAATGATTTTATTTTGTTGTATAAATCTCTAAATTCTTATGCTAAAGATAGCAATATAATTCTTTAATTTTGTCTTTTTTTTATTTCTTTAAATTTTACCTTTGTAGGGAAACAACTACAAGCAATGATAGAATCAAAGAAAGATAAAGGTAAGAAAAAAGTAAAAAATATTGTCTTTATCTAAATATGTTAAAAGTAAAACTATTTGGTAGTTTTAATTTAGTTTGATTTACATTCATTTTTGTCCCTTTTGTTTGTGTTTGAATTCTGCATTTACTAAATTCAATGCTTGTAACTTGTGTTTGTCTTCCATCTATCTTTAGCCTTTTGTAGTATGCTTGGGATCGTATAATCATGGCAAACAAGTTTCAGTAATTGATCCTTATAGTGTAATTGATTCTTATCATGAGTTCCTTGGACCATTCTTAGGAAGGTATGTATGCCTATTCATGCAACTTGCTTTTCCTTCCCCTTCTTATTAACTTAATTGTATAACTTTTTTAGTTATTTGCCCGCAATACTGAAAATGCCAAAGATGCAATATTTTATCGTACAAAAGACATTAATTTTTTTTGCTACCAACCTTGAAAAGGATAAGGTTGTCGATATTGCAAGTAACTAAAGATTCATTGCATTGCATGTAACTTATATATGCATTTTGTTCTATTAACATTTTTGTTTTGTTATCGTGGAACATATACAAGGATTTTATAAGCATTCTCAGTTGGATATTTGGATAGCTTTTGGACATTTGAGTATAATTATATTTTGGTTTCTTTTTTCTGCAGTGCTCACAAAATTTTCATTATTATAGAAGATCAAAAGGTTATTGAGATTTTCTTGAATCAAGTTGACAGATAAGTTTAGATTTATGCTACAAATTAACTTAGACTTGGGTACATGATTATTAAAATATATCAATAGACCCCAAATTACATTCCTTTTGGAGTTGAGATATAATTTTAGCATATTTTATGAGTATAATAAAGGTAGAATTGTACTATGTGCCCTTAATTGGTTATTATAAGATGTTGAAAGTTGAATGTTGTTGTTTTGATAATTATATTGTTATTTCATACTTAATTTATGAATTTGTTCTAACATTTTATAAACAGTTAATTGGTCAATATTTCAAACTATATATATATTTTTAATTTCTTGAAAATCATTCTTGTCGGTTGAAAACCATCAAGGACTTTTTTAAAAAACAATTTCTTAAATTAATCATACTTGGCGGCTAAAAACTATTAAGTATAGTAAGTTACATAGACTATATTCGGCGGTGTCATTGGTGTCGATTAAAAAACTGCCAAATATGTATATATTTGATGACTAAAAACTACCAATCATGAACATTTTTCTTGTAGTGTATATTTATTTTGTGTTTTATTTTATAAGCATGTGTAACTAAATTCTATTTGGTTAAAGGTGATTTCAAAGCTCTTGATATGATTTTTTTTTAATTGATTGTATAAGAAATTGTTATCCAATTCTCTAATTGAAGTTGCTTATATTCTTCCATATTTAACGTTTATGATTAATTGCTTGTTTTATTTGTGTGGCTAGCTAAATAAAACCTGATCATTGTCTATTGTTAGTTTAGAAGTCTTGATTTGTAATTGTCTTGAATTTCTATTTATTAGTAGCAAAATTGTGGTCAAAGATTGTAATTAGAGAATATAACTTAAGTTAAATAATCTGAGCTTGTATATTTATTGCTTAGATTAACCCATCTTTCTTATCGTAATGCTTCCATGGAATTAAATTTAGAGAGCTTATTCTAGGTTGGTTGATGGATAAAGATTAAATAAAGTACTTGTTTTAGTTAACGATAAATTAAGGAAAGATTGGGATAACAAATCTTGTTGTTATCTATGGTTGGTAATTTCAATTTTGTAATTGGATGATCAATTATATGGATGAGTTACAAATTCATATCTAATGGTGGAGAACGATCCATTGACCAAGTTTCTCTCATTGGTTATTTCTCATTTCATTTAAGTTTGTGTTTTGTTATTCTTTATTTGCATTTATATTTCATTTAGTTAATCTTTTACAAAACGTCCATTCATTTTATTGTTGTTGTTTAGTAACAACTTTAATTAGAACTAATCATCATGGGAACGGTATCTTATTCATCATTATATTACTTATGCGACTAGTGTAATTGCTAATTCTGAATGCACTAAGTTGACATGACACTTGGGGGCCGTTTGGTATGAGGTAATGTGAACTTGGGAACGGGTATATGAATCCTAACCCATGTTTGGAATGTATATTAATCACTTTAACCTAGGCATCTTTAATGTCCCATGGGCTTCAGATTACCATTTGTTGGGGCAATCTCAAACTCTTCAAACACTTGAGTTTAGGATTACAAGGAATCCTAAACCCACGCCTATGCAGAGAGAAAAGAAAAATGAATCTTTCTCTGCATTCTCCTCCCTTACCCACCATTCCTCCGCCTCCTTCTCGCCCACCTGCCCTTCCTCCGCCTCCTCCTCCTTCTTCACCTCCCTTTTGCCACCTCCTCTTCCTCCCTCACCCTCCTTATATTGGAAGTATAAGTTTGTTTCGATCTACATTTTTGCATATTGTTGGGAAGATTATCAGTTGTTTTAATTTGATAGGTTGTGTTCATTTGATTGATTTTGATGGACTTAGTTAATTCAAATCTCTTTATGACGTTGATTTAGAAGATTATGAGTTTCAATTTTTTGGGTTGTGTAATGTTGGGGTTTTGTCCATGGTGCTGGTGTCGAATATGTGGCTTGTGGTGGAAGAGGTGCAAAAGGCAGCTATGGCGGGGGTGGTGTAGGAGGAGGAGGTGGTGGAAGCCGTGGTGCTGATGGAGGCGGTGCTAGAGAAGCAAAAGGAAGCAGTTATGGAGATGGTACTGATGGTGGTGAGTTCGTTTTCGTGATGGTGGTCGCAAGAGTGGTGGTGCGCCATTAAGAGTGGGCAAAGCAATGGAGTTCGGCTTGTGTGCAGTGGTGGTCAGTTTTCAGAGAACAGAGGAAGAAGAAGGGAGGCGAAAAAAAAAAGAAAAAGAAAAAATTGAGTTACTGGAAACTGTTATTTTCATTACTTTTTTTTTATATTTTGTTTGCCATTTTTTAATAGTTTTACAATTAGAGTGTATAAAAAATTTAAATATTATAATTTTTGTATATTTTATTGGGTATTTTGTGAATTTTTGAATATATTTTATGGAAATTTGTTGTAGATATTTTATTGGATTTTTTTATTTATTTGAAATTTAACTGTATGAATAATTTAGATGTTAGAAATTATTATATTAGAATAAGAAAAAATGTAAGTATTTTATAAATATTGAAAAAATTATAATGTCTCAAATTTACTCACATAATGGACAAAATTAACATTCCTATGTACAACCAGACACAATAATCTGATATCTACAGTATTCAAATGCAAGATTCCTGTACCAAACACAGTAACATTACTTTCCCAACGATCTGATTCCCATGTTTTACTTTCCCAGTAATATGAATCCTACTCCCAAGATTCCAACTCCCCATACCAAACGCCCCCTTGAAGCTATGAGGAATTTGACTGCAAACATGGTAGCTAATTTTCAACAATTTAGTAGCTGTTATGAGCCACCAATACCAAAGACAATGAATGAGGAAGGTACATCTAACATTGAAAAACTGCTCATCTCACTTCTCCTGTGAAACAAATGGCTATGGGAAACATGAAGCAATCTTATATATGTGGGGTGTGCTTTACCTTAAGGCATCTAACTGACATGTGCCCAACTTTGCAAGGACATATGCGACAAGCCAATGCTATGGGTGAATTTTTGGGACAACCAAGGCAACATTATGACCTTTTTTCCAATACCTACAACGTTGGATAGTGGGATCATCCTAATTTTAGTTATGAGAATCACCACCTGGTTGCTTCAAATGCCATCCTGAATTTGCCTTCGGGTTTTAATCAATAAATAATGTAATAACTATTTCAAGCTCAACCACAACTGGCTCCGCAAAACTCAAGTATATCTCTTGAAGACATTGTTAAAGCACTTGCTACTAATATAATGCAATTTCAATAAAAAAACTAGGGTAATTATTTAGAGTTTGGAGAATCAAATGGGCCAACTGACTACTACTGTGAGCAAATTAGAGGCTCAAAGTTCAGGTAAATTACCTTTGAAACAGTGATCAATCTATAGGAGAATGTTAGTGTAGTAAGGCACCAAAGACTTCATAAGTCAATAAGGAGAGTCTTGGAAAGCAACTCACCCATAAAGAGAGTGATGTCATTCGTACTATAAACAACACATCTCTTCCAAAGTAAGTCCTAAAAGTCCTATTCCTTCGCATGTTTCTTCTCCACCTTTTCCAAATATATTTGTAAAGTCAAAGAAAGAGAAGCAAGGAAAGGACATTTTAGAGACTTTTCTCAAGATTGGGGTAAACATAAACTCTTAGATGCTATCAAGCAAATGCCTTTCTACACAAAGTTTATTAAGAAGTTATGCAACGATAAGAAAAGTTGAAGGGGAATGAAAAAGTAAGTATGGGGGAAAATGTCTTAGCCATGCTTCAAAGAAAACTTCCTACAAAATCCAAGGATCCAAGCATTTTTACCATCCCATGCATCATTGACAATACCAAGTTTTAAAAGGCTATGTTAAATTTGGGAGCTTCAATTAATGTAATGCCATATTCTATATTTGCTTCTTTTAATCTAAAAACCAGTGTTATTATTCAACTTGTTGATTGTTCTAACGCTTATCCTATGGGAGTTGTAGAAGATGTATCGATGTATAGATGTACTTTTATAGGTGAATGGATTGGTTTTCCCAACTGATTTTTATGTTCCAGAGATGGAGGATAAGGCATCTCCTTGTCCAACACCAATTCTTTTAAGAAGACCATCCTTGAAAACTGCTCGAACCAATTTCATAGAGGCACTCTTACCATGAAGTTTGATGGCAAGGTGATTCGTTTCAATATCTTCAAGGCCATGAGGGACCCTAGTGACTTACAATTTGCTTTGCGTGTGATGTTATTGATTCTTTGGCAGTAACTTCAAGTTACATCTTTAAATATTCTAAGCCACGGCCACAACATTCAACATATCTGATGGTGTTGGACAACAACTTAGAGCCACGGCCTAGTCATTCAGAGTCACAATCGAGAAAATTGGAAGTAAAAGGTTCATGTTTAGGCCATGGCTTCAAACAATCCAAGCTACAAATTAGGGAATTAGTAGTACAATGTTTGTGTATGTTACTAACTCTGAGTTGTGGCCCCAAAAAAGCCCAAGCTGTAGTGCATCAAACAGTGAAGGCTTGGCTTCTTAAAAAGGATATAAAAAAAATTCATAAAAAATTAGGGCTCAAGTTCGCGACGCCAAGTCGCCGACCTCACTTTGCAAAATAGCCACTTTACTCAATTTTTTTCTCTCTCTATAAAATTTTACCACTCTCTTACCTCTCTTTTATAATGTGCCCACCATACTCTCTTCCATCTCCCTCATCATCTCCAAACGTCTTACACACGTTTTCCACTCTTTTACATCTTTTCCACCACCCTTTCTTCCATTTAGGAGGATGATTTTGATGACGGGAGGTGATAAGGAGAATCATTGCACTACCAAGACATAGCTGAGGTTACATGGAAGTGCTTTTTTCTCTTTCCTTGTTCTATTTTTACGTTGAAAACAATGCATTGTTTAAGTGTGGGAGGAGAGCAAATTTGTGTTTAACTATGCTTTTTTTGTTTTGCTCTATTGTGTATTTGTTTTCTTTTAGCGTGTTTTATGTGCCGTTCCAACTGTTGTGATGAGAATAGGACTTTAATGTTGTGACCTTAGTTGATTATGAGCATTTTGTTGAAATTTTGATGTTGTTCTTTGGTAAGTGTTCTTATGATAATGGTACTCAAATTTTTTTAGCATAATAGCTATGTTCTTTCGTACAAAAATAAACATGCTAGGAAAATTGAATTCTCATGTACTTATTTTGATGATTGCTTTGATTTTGACATGGATAGATTGAATATTAGAATTTTTTCTTGAGGTACTTCAAGGCAAATAACTGATCGAGTACCATTTGGAAAATGATTTAGGCCTTTTTTGTTTGTTTAGCACCAAGGTCATATTAGCCAACTCCTTATTTGATGTGCCAAGAGAACATTCCCTTTAGTTAACCACTTTGAGCCTTACATTAATTAGGCCTTTTCTTTGGTTAACCACATAATCCTACCTGGCATGAATAAAATTTTTATGTCTTTACCCCTGTACTAGAGATGGATTGGAGTTTTGAGAGAAATTTTTTCATGTTCAAGGGAACTTTTAGAAGATTGGGTTGGGAATAAGAGATAAGTGTGGGGCAATATTAAAAATAACGTGAAAGGGAGGAAATGACACAATAGAAAGAAATGGAGAAAAGTTCAAGCTCAAATTGAATGTTTCAAAAAAGAAGAAGAAACAAAATCCAGCTGAAAAAAAAGAAAAAAATGAAAAATTTTTCTTAAGAGTTAGAATAATTGTTACAAAAGATGTGGCAGGTTGATTAGAATGAAGAGAGGGCCTAATATAATCAAACGTGGCCCCTATTTTACGCATGTTTTGATGGGTTTTGAGAGATTGTCCCTTGAAGAATTTTTGCGTCTTTCTAACTCCATGAAATTTTTATAAACTTTGTTGCCTTTGCTCTTATCTTATCCTTTCATTCCTTTAACTAGCACTCTTTTGGCCATGATGAACATTTAAATGTGTATGTTTAATAACAACTTAATTCATTATATTACACTAATAGTTTCATTAAATTCCTCGACTTGAGTATATTTATAGTTTTGCATCTTTTGAATTAGTTTCATCTTCATTTTAGTTTTTGATACAATTTCAATAAAATGGGCATAACTTTCTATTTATAGATCAGAATGGTGCAAATCTTAATTTAGTAGAAAACTGATTAAATTATCTACAAAATTACGTCTCACAAGCATCATGAAATTCGACTGTCTAGTATACCAAAAATGAGATTGAAATGAACCCATCTATAGTTATGGCCCAGCTCGACCATGCCTCCGTATTTTGACTATATCTCTTGATATACGTATCCAGATCTATGATTCAAGATGTTCAAGAAACCTAAAAGAAATATCTACAATTGTTTATAGAGACATATGATCAGAATTATTAATATTTCAATGTCAAAATTGGTGGCCAAAGTCGGTGCACATGATTATCCAAATTGTCCGCAATTGCGTCCTTTGTAATTTCATAATTTTGCCCTTTAATTGTGTCTATAAATAGATAAAGTTGTGACCCGAAGAGGCATATTGGCTTTTCCTCTTGGTTGGGATCTTTTAACATTGTGTTTTGTTCTTTTGATATTATTAATAAATCATTTTCTTCTTTCAATTCATTTTCTTTCTTGCATAATGTTTTACTAAATACTCTCTTGCTAAGATGAAAGGGTAAAACCCTTGATACGAGTATAAGGATTTTCTAACCTTTTGATATGTGTTTAATAATCATAATCTTGTGTTATTTATTTTATATGTCTTATATTTATTTTCTTAATCAATTTTGGCACCATTCGTAAAGTGGAGGTCTTGATCCATTGTAGACAATTCTTAGCACATCAAATACTTGGATCCTTTCTAAACGTCGTATGGTTCTCCCTTGCTAGCATAAGTCTAGCCAGGAATCTTGATTTATTGTAGACATATAGTGATTGACACATTAGATACTTGAACCTATTTACAAGAAGTGGTATAAATATTGGTAATGAAACAAATATAATTCATATAACTAATATGGCTTAAATGACATACCTTCCGATAAGAACCTCCTTGATATGTGGATTCCAATTAAGTTGTAATTGTGTTATTTATCCTTATTTAATATATCAAGGGCGGATTCCCTAACCTTGGCTTTCCTTGTTATTGTGTTAATTTATCTTACTTGTGTATTTCATTTATTCTCGTTTATTGCTTATGAAATTGTTCTTTCATTTGCTATAGTAGGTTTTACCATCTACTTCCATGATTGGTTTTACCACCTCTTATTTTTGTTTTATATTTGAATGGTCAGTTTTATCGCCTACCACATTTACTTTTATTTGTTTATATTATCTTGTTATGTATTTGAATCATTCATATCATATTTGCTTACCCTTTAGTTTGTACCGTTAAATCTCTTTCCCTATAGATCGACCCTAGTCTTGTCGGGTTTATTACTTCAACATTCTTATATTTGGAAGGTAATCCTTGTTTTGGATGTATCAAGTTTGTGGCGTTGTTGCCGAAAGGTAAAATTTGGCGTACAAAATTGTAAGTATTTCCCTTTCTTACTTTAGATCTTCATTTTCTTATTGTGCCTTCAACTTTTCTTTGCTTTTTTTTTTCTTTTTCTTTAATTGCATAAAAATTTGGTCACACACATTTAGTGGTAGACTTGTTAGAAAAAAATCATCTTCCTTAGAAAACATGTCCAACAATCAAGTTGAGAGACTCACAGATGAGGCGGACAATTATTCCTAACAAAATGACCAAAACCAACCAAGAACCCTTAGAGACTACATGAATCCGGTGAGAACTAGTGCACCATCTTGTTTAGTTTTTCCTCCTGATGGAACCCATTTCAATTTGAAACCAAGTTTCATTCAACTTTTGCCCACCTTTCATGGTCTTGATACAGAGAATCCTTATTCACACTTAAAAAACTTTGAAGAGGTGTGTAACTCTTATAGTGACCCAAATTGTAGCATAAATACCATTAGATTAAAGCTTTTTCATTTTTCTTTAAAAGATAAAGCTAAAATATGATTACAAAATTTGAAGTCAAGTTCCATTAGTTCATGGATGAGATGCAACAACAATTTTTGAAAAATTCTTTCCTTCCCATAGAATGAATTCTCTTAAAAGGAAAATCACCACTTGTACTCAAAAACCAGGAGAGACCCTTTACTAATGTTGGGATAAGTATAAAGAATTACTTAATAATTGTCCCCACCATGGTTTTGAAACTTGGAGATTGGTTTTAAATTTCTATAAAGGGTTAACACCTCAAGATAAGCAATTAGTAGAACTAATGTGTAACGAGCAATTTGGAGATAAAGACCCGAAGGAAGCAATTGACTATCTAGAGTTACTAGTAGAAAAAGCCCAAAATTGAGACACTGCTAGCACCTATGAGGTATCAAGCAAAAACCCACCCTCGACAAGCAAAGCCTCACCCTCGACATCTAGTAGAAGCATTTATAACCCTAGGGAAGACCATAACCTTCAAGTCAAATATGTATCTCTAGCTAGAAAACTCGAGGTTTTGGAAATGAAAAAGGGTGGTCAATTGAAGTTCATTCAAGAAATTGTTTGTTACATTTGTAATATGAATGACCATCCTACCAATGATTGCCCAACTTAGCTGCTTTTAGGGAATGTCTCCATGAACAAATCAATGCCTTAAACACTTTCGAAAGGTTAAATCACAATCCATACTCACAAACCTACCATCACATTTGGAGAAATCATTGAAATTTTAGTTGAAAAAATGATAATGATGCACAATCTTCACAAGTCTCTTTTCAAACACATCAAAATTTTCAAAATTTTTATGATCATGCATCATATGTTCCTCCTCATAAGAAAGATCTTGAAGAAATATTGCATTCATTATTCATTGTAAAGCTAGAAACCTTTAATAGTAAAACTGCTTAAACATTAGCAAATTTGACAGACACTCTTGCAAAATTTGTATATAAATTTAGTATCCAAGAAAAAGGAAAATTTCCTTCTCAAACATTGTAAAACCCCAAAGATCAATCTAATTTAAGTGCGAGTAGTTCAAATAGCCATTATGTGGACCAAGCTAAAGCAGTCATGACCAGTTGCAATGGTAAGGTTGTCGAAAAACTTATTCCTAAACCTTATAGGGAAGATGAATTGATCTCTAAGGGTAAAGAAGAGGTTACTAAACCAACATCTAGCGTAGAGGAAACCAAATCCCCACATGTGCCTCTATTTCCTCAAGCATTAATCACGCATAAGAAGCCAAACCATAATTCTGAAATTTTTGAAATTTTCAAATAGGTAAAAGTCAATATTTCCGTGCTAGATGTGATTAAACATGTACCTTCATATGCCAATTTTTTTAAAGATTTGTGCACTATGAAACGAAAATTGAATCTAAAAAAAAAAAGCTTTTTTTAGCTGAATAAGTAAGTGTATTCTTCAAAATAATAATGCTGTGAAATATAAGGATCCTAATTGTCCTACAATTTTCATAAATTTTCGGAGATCATAAAGTTAAATAAGCTTTACTTGATCTTGGTGCTAGTGTGAATTTGCTTCCATATTTAGTTTTTCAAAAACTCAATCTAGCTGAGTTAAAACCAACTTCTATGACTCTTTTGCTTGCTGATAGATCAATTAAAGTGCCAAGAGGAATAGTTGAAGATGTGTTAGCTCAAGTTGATAGATTCATATATTATATGGATTTTATCGTCTTGGATACATAACCGGTAGAAGTATGTAATTCAATTCATGTTATTTTAAGGCATTTATTTTTAGCAACTTCTAATGCTTTGATTAATTGCAGGAATTGAGTCATGAAGTTGTCATTTGGGAATATGACACTAGAGCTTAATGTTTTTAATATGATCAAAACTGTTGTGGAAGACTATATCCAAAAAGGGAGTTTTTCTGACCCTTTCAAAACATGTTTAGTCAATTCATTAGAATCAAGTATGCAACTTGAGCCTAATCTTTCTAATATATGTTTCTTATCGAATTGTACACAGGTAAAGGAAAATAAAGGCTTGAAACCACGATTTAAAGAATTGGGACAAATGAATGAAATTAAGGAAAAGGAAGCTCCCAAGTTAGAACTGAAGCCCTTACCTGAAGGATAGGGGTGGGATTCGTGTCGTGTCGTGTCGACCCTTTTAATTATTCGTGTCAAAACATGAAACCCAAACCCACCCGATTATTAAACGTGTTACCCACGTGTCGTAATCGTGTCATATTTAATTCGCATAATTTACTTAATTGTTTAACTTAGTTATACATAATATATTATATTCTCTATATTTAAATCAATTAAAATTATTTTTAAAATATAAACCATTATTAGTATAAAATATTATTAAAATCATCATAATTTATTATTTTACAAATTAATTTATTTTATAGTACAAAAATTTTAGTTTTATAATATATATATTGTAAGTAGGTAATAATTTATATCATTGAATGAATTTACATATTAAGGATATACAAAATATATTTAACTATTCGTGTCATTAAACGGGTTGGCGTGTTGAATACCTTCAACACTAACCCGACCCATTTATTAATCGTGTAGCGTGTTCGTGTCGTGTTCGTGTCGTGGTCGCGGGTCGTGTCAAAAATTCTCACCCCTACTGAAGGACTAAAATATGTATATCTTAGGGAAAATCAGATGTATTCGGTAGTAATTTCTTCAACCCTCACAAGCGAGCAACAAGGTAAGTTGATAGATGTACTTAAAAGGCATAAAAATGCAATTAGGTGGACTTTAAAAGACATAAAAGTCATTAGCCCTTTGATTTATACACATAGAATACATTTAGAAGAAAATGCTGAAACATCCTAATAACCTCAAAGAAGATTAAATCCATATATGAAAAAGGTCATAAGGTCATTAGGGTTGAAGTTCTTAAGCTACTTAATGTAGGAATTATCTACCCTATTTCGGATAGTAAGTGGGTAAGCCCTACGTAAGTAGTACTTAAGAAATCTAGCATTACAGTAGTCAAAAATGAAAATGATGAATCATTGCAAACCTGAGTCTCATCTAGTTGGAGATTGTGCATTGACTATAGAAAATTAAATATTGTCACTAGAGAAAACCATTTTTCCTTACCATTCCTTGACCAAATTTTAGAAAGAGTAGTAGGGCATTCCTCCTACTGCTTGCTTGATGGCTACTTTTGCACTTAGAAGGATGCCTTTTAGACTTTGTAATGCTCTATCTACTTTTCAAAGATGTATGTTAAGCATTTTTAGCAACATGGTTGAGCATTATTTAGAAGATTTCATGGATGATTTAACGGTCTCTAGAAATTCCTTTTATAATTGTCTTGAAAACTTTGAAAGTCCTAAAAAAGTGTGAAGAAAAATGTCTTATTTTGAATTAGGAAAAATGTCATTATATGGTTACCTTAGGGACTGTCTTAGGTCATATGGTGTTTTCCCAGTGAAATTGATTTCCCATTTGCCTCCACCAAAAACAGTCAAAGTGGTTCTTTCATTCTTAAAGCATGCTAGATTTTATAGGAGGTTCATAAGAAATTTCAGTGCTATAACTAAACCTCTTAATAAAAGATACTTCTTTTGAATGGACTTAAGAATGTCAAAATGCTTATAAATTAATTGGATTTTTAACAACTTGATAGGTGTTTATTTATGTATCATTTTCATATCAATTCATCTATGTTTCTTTGCTATAATCCTTGGTATTTTTATGTTTTTGTGTGGTTTTGATGTTTGTAGGAGTTTTGGAGGAACTTGCACCAAAGTGGAAGTAAAACCCTTCATTTTCACCTCTGCTAGTCAACCATCTTCTCGGATTTAATTGTATTGATATACAATGAACCCGATGACATATTATATACCGTTGGAAAGCTCTCGAAGTCTATTTTCTGGAGAAATTTACGGTTTATAAATCCATTCAGTGTACCGAAAGTTATAATCAAAACAGTGTGAGAAGTGTAGAAATGTAATTCCACAAATCACTGTAGCATGTATAATACGGGACTGTAGCAGGTTACTGTAGCAGAGTATTTAAACACATTTTAGGGTTTTATTTTCATAACTTGAAGGGGGGAGAACGTGTTGGAGGCAGCATTTCTGGATTTCTCTCATCCCTTGGAGTTCTTGAAGGAGAAAGAAGGCTTGGAAAGAGGAAGAACTACAATCCTAAGGAGATTCATCTACAAAGGAGATTTTCAAAGGATTTGCTAAGTTTTTCTTTTCCATTTCAATTCTGGAATTTCTCTGTATTGTATTTATGTTCTGTTTAAACATGTGCAACTGAATCTGAATTGGTTGAGGGTGATTTCAAAGCCCTTGATATGGTTTTTGTGAGTTGATTGTGTAAGAAACTGTTATCCAATTCTCTAATTGAAGTTGCTTGTATTCTCCCATACTTAATGCTTATGATTGCTTGCTGATTGTATTTGGGTGGCCAACTGAATATAATCTGGTTGTTATCTATTGCTAGACTAGAAATCTTGATCCGTAATTGTCTTGAATTTCTAATCATTAGTAGCAAAATTGTGATCAGAGATTGTAATTGGAGAATATAACCTAAGTTAAATAATCCGAGCTTATGTGTTTATTACTTAGATCAACCTATCTTTCTTATCATAATGCATCCATTGAATTAAATTTAGAGAGCTTGTTCTAGGTTATTCAATGGATAGAGATTAAATAAAGAGCCTGTTTTATTTAACAACAAAGTAAGGAAAGATTGGGGTAGCAGAGCTTATTGTTATCTATGGTTGATAATTTCAATGGTATAATTGGATGACAATTCTACAATTAATTCGCAAATCCATATCTTGTGGCAGAGAATGATCCCTTAACCAGATTTCCATCAGTGATTAATTCTCACTTCAATTAAGTTAGCATTGTATTATTCTTTACTTGCATTAATATTTCATCTAGTTAATCAATCAACAAAAACCCCCCGTTTATTCTGTTTTTGCTATAAAATAACAAATTCAATTAGAATCAATCCTCGTGGGAACGATATCTTACTTATCACTTTATTACTTGTGCGACTAGTATACTTGCTAGTTTCGAACGCATCAAGTTTTTTGCGCTGTTGCCGGGGATTGATTTTCTAATCAATTTGTTATTCTGTCTTTACTGATAATTCTTGATCTTTATTTTCTGGTTGTTTGTGTTTAGGCTTTTATGTTCGAGGGAGAACCAGGTCAGCGACTTAAGAGAATTAAGGAGTTTCTTCAATCCTCGATTTAAGACTAAATCAGTCAATTTCAACTCCACCTCCAGAATTTGACCTTGCACGACATACTTCCCTCCCATCTTCTTGCAGTTCAATCAAATCTAAATCGGAAGTAATGGCGATGGAAAACGATCAGACTCTTAAGGAGTTAGCGACACCAATTATCGATCAACAACCGTTGTGCATAAATACCAATCTTGAGGTAGATTTCGAACTTAAATCTGGACTAATTCATCTCTTGCCTACATTTCATGGTTTTGCAGGAGAGGATCCTATCAAATACCTCAGAGAATTTCATGTGGTATGCTCAAATATGAAGCCAACTGGCGTATCTGAGGAGCAAATAAAATTGAGAGCTTTTCCATTCTCATTAGTAGATTCGGCGAAAAATTGGCTATACTATCTACCATCAGGTACCATCACCACGTGGAATGAGATAAGTAAACTCTTTTAGAGAAATACTTTCCCATTTCGAAAGCTATAAACATTAGAAAAGACATTTGTGACATTCGACAACACAATGGGGAATCACTTTATGAATATTGGGAGAGATTTAAAAGGTTATGTGCTAGCTGTCCAAACCACCAAATTAGTGATGGACTCCTAATTCAATATTTCTACGAGGGTCTCTTACCAATGGAAAGGAGTATCATTGATGCTGCTAGTGGTGGAGCACTAGTTAATAAAACACCGAACGTTGCAAGACGTTTGATTAGTGACATGGCAGCGAACTCCCAACAATTCAGCAGTCAATTTGAGCCACAACTACCAAAAAGAGTAAATGAGGTAAGTACTTTAAACATTGAACAACAACTTTGTGAACTTACCTCTCTTGTAAAAAAAAGGCTGTAGGATATATGCAGTAATCTTATGCATGTGGAGTATGTTCTGCCATGGGCCATCCAACCAACATATGTCCAACTTTGCAAGAAGAAGATACAGAACAAGCCAATGCCATGGGTGGATTTCCAGGACAACCAAGGCAAAGGTATGACCCTTTTTCCAATACTTACAATGCTGGATAGAGAGATCACCCTAATTTTAGTTACTGGAATCATCAACCAATCGCCCCAAATGCCATACCAAATCGGCAACAAGGTTTCAATCAACCTAGAGTGAGCAACCATTTCAAATGCAACCACCACCAATGCCACATCCAGCACCACAACCAGCTCTATAAAATTCAGGTATGTTTCTCCAGAATATTGTTAAAGCACTTGCCACTAACACAATGTAATTTCAGCAGGAAACTAGGGCAAGTATCCAAAACATGGAAAATCAAATGGGATAATTGGCCACTAACATGAGCAAATTTGAGAGTCAAAGCTCAGGAAAATTACCTTCTCAGCCGATGATCAATCCAAGAGAGAATGCTAGTGCTGTAACTTTGAGAAGTGGAAAGCAGTTAGACATTCCAGCAAAGAAATCACAAACTGATGAAGGGGATGCCACCACTTCCACCATGAATAAAACATCATCTTCTAAGGTAAATCTTGAAACTCCCATTCCTTCTTATGTTACTCCTCCACCTTTTTCCAGCAGATTTGCAAAATCAAAGAAGGAGGAACAAGAGCAGGAAATCTTGGAGACTTTTCGCAAGATCGAGGTAAATATACCACTTCTGGATGCTATCAAGCAAGTATCTCGTTATGCAAAATTTCTCAAGGAGTTATGCACCAACAAGAGAAAGTTGAAAGGAAATGAGAAAGTAAGTGTGGGAGAAAATGTTTCAGCTGTACTGCAAAGAAAAATTCCTCCAAAGTGCAAAGATCCAGGTACATTTACCATTCCATGCACCATTGGTAATACCAAGTTTGAAAGAGCTATGTGAGATTTAGGAGCATCTATTAATGTCATGCCATATTCTATTTATGCTTCTTTGAATCTTGGACCCCTTGCGGAAACTGGTATTGTAATTCAACTTGCTAATCGTTCTAATGCATATCCCAAGGGAGTTGTGGAAGATGTGCTTGTGCAGGTAAATCAATTGGTTTTTCCAGCGGACTTCTATGTTCTGGAAATGGAGGATGAGACATCTCCCAATCCGACACCGATTTTTTTAGGGAGGCCATTCTTGAAAACTGCCCGAACCAAGATTGATGTTCATGATGGCACTCTTACCATGGAGTTTGATGGCGAGGTGATTCGTTTTAATATTTTTGATGCAATGAGGTATCCTAGCGACTTGCATTCTATTTTTGCAGTTGATGTTATTGATTCTTTGGCACAACAATGTTTTGAGTTAACTCGGAAGGATGGATTAGATGTAGCTATTAGTGAGCACACAGGGGCAGAAAATTCCAGAGAATCGAGAAAGTTGATACAAGTGTCTAAAGAAGTGGAGGAAGTTGTGGCAAGCTTGGATGAGACTATAGCTATCACCACAGACAGGTATGATGTTTCGTACATTGAATTGCCTTTATCTAATGAGAAACTTCTTCCTTCTGTGATGAAAGCACCTGCCTTAGAGCTTAAGCCTCTTCCAGATCATTTGAAGCATGGATTCTTGGGTGAGAATGATACTTTGCCAATTATAATAGAAATGGGTCTTGCACCAATACAAGAATCGAAACTCGTCAGAGTACTTAGAGATCACAAAACAACTATTAAGTGGACGATTGCTAACATCCAAGGCCCAACCATATGCATGCAACAATTCTTGTTGGAAAAAGGATCCAAGCCCACTAGAGAAGCACAGCAGAGATTGGACCCTCCTATGATGGAACCAACGTCGGGCTGAGGACGTTAAACCAAGCGCCTATTGGGAGGCAACCCAATGTTTTTGTAAAATAAATAAAAAGAAAAAGAAAAGAAAAATAAAATAAGGTAATAATAATCGATTTTTGTGTCTCGAGGAGATTCCTTTCGTAGGCCATCAAATTGATCAGGTTTTATCTCTCTTTGCCATCTGTCTTATTTGTTTTTATATTTTTACATTTGTTTTTTTTACTTTTGTTTGCTATTGTGTTGTTATCTCTTTTATATGTCTTTAGTTTCATTTCTGCTCTTTTCTTTTCCTTGCTTTTATTTAATTTGATTATTCTGTACTTCGAATTCATTTGTGCAACAGCTTGAGGAAACATCCAAACGAGAGCTGAAGTCATTGCTCGAAGGTTTGAATCATGCATATCTGGGAGAAGAACAAACTCAATCTCATTATCGGTAATATCTCTCCTTTTCTCCTCTTCAATGGATGCCAATATCTTTCTATCGAACCTTTGTAAATATTTCCCTTCACTCCCTCAAAATGCTGTGTCCAAAATTTATAAAGTACGGATGACTAGACTTTGGGCGTTGATGCTTCTAAATGTGCCTGCTGATATCTGATGGCTTATCGAAGCCAAGGTGAGATTGTCCGGTGAGCCGGACATTAATCTCGCAAAATACATGCCTGGTCTAGGAAAGAGCTACTACGCCAAGAGGCGAAGAGCGAAAAGGTTACAAGTATGTTATAAATGTGCTAGATGGAATTGTAACCAGATTGTCGTTCATTAGGTTTTGTGTCCAGAAATAGAGAAGATAAACTGTCATTTATTAAGAATGGTTTGAGTAATGAGTCGCTGGATAATGTTTTATTAACTCTTGAGTCACATTCTTGTGGACTTGTTCAGCGTGAATTGCTTAATCTATGGACACAATTTCGTGATGAATTACAGTGTTATAGTCTATAAAATCTGACTAAAAATGATCTTGTTTGCCAGTTACTAGATGGGAAGCAAATCCCCGACTCATAGAAGGCGTTTCAGCCGTTACTGGACATAAAACCAGAGGAAGATGTGAGCCACAATCACAACTACGTATATATTTGAATGTGTGTAGTTGTTGTCGAATTTTATTTCTTTCTTGTTTCATTTAATCTGATTATCAATGTTGTTTTTGTGTTGTTGTTGTTTGTCGATTTTGTTTGTTTTAATTTCAAGTTTTCTTTTTGACAAACCGTATGACTACCCCATGACATAAGCACACGTGGGAGACAAGTGTGGAGGTTTTGTCAACCTCCACCGAAAGTATATCTTTACTTTTCATGCTTCACGTGGGAGACAAGTGTGGCGGTTTTGTCAAACCCCACAGAAAGTATATTTCCATTTTTCATGCTTCAAGTGGGAGACAAGTGTGTAGGTTTTGTCAAACCCCGCCGAAAGCATATCTCATTTTTTCAAATCTTGGGGCAATAAATCTGCATCGAGCAACCCCCATCGAAATTATGTCCCCATGTGTCAAATTTGAGAGTTTTACGTGTGTATATATCCATTCTTCATATTTTCAAATGTCATTATTATAACCTATCTTGCACTTGAAAAACATATTACCTAACGTGCATCATTGTCTTACACAAGGTTAGAGCACTTGTAGAAATGGAGAAAACACTAATTCGGCGATTTCAAAATATATGCGTTTTTTGTGGATCGCAATTTGGTAAAGATGGAGAGTTTACAACAGCAGCTCTTGATCTTGGTAGGACATTAGTTGTGAGGGGTATTCATTTGATTTATGGAGGGGGTAGTCTTGGGTTAATGGGGTGTGTGTCGACAGCTGCATCCTTAGGAGGAAGCCAAGTTCTCGGCATTATCCCTAAACCATTAGCTGTACGAGATATCGTAGGCAACACCATGGGGGAAGAGTTACAGGTTTCTAGTATGCATGAGCGTTTTGCACATATGGTCATTAAATCTGATGCATTTATAGCTTGGCCCGGTGGTTATGGTACATTAGAGGAGATATTTCAAATCACCTCTTGGGCACAGCTAAACATCCATTGGAAAACCATTGGTTTGTTAAATGTCAATAATTTTTTTGATGGTTTGTTGTCTTTTCTTGATCAAGCTGTAGAAAAAAACTTCATCACATAGTCGGCAAGGCAAATGCTGGTTACAGCTTCAACTGCAGGGGAGTTAAATGACAAATTACAAGCATTCGTTTATTCGCCTGATCCAACAATAGCTCAGATAGATTGGTTTGGAGAAGGCAATAAAAGGCGCAGACTGGATTTAACGCTCCATCTGTAATCTCTATCTATTGGTTTGCTTCGATTTTGTTTGCTTTCTTTTTATTGTGTTTATTTGAGATTTTTCATGTTATTTCTTTTGAGCTTTTTCAGGTTATTTCTTTCGTTTCAGGTAATATTTTCTAATCTTGCCTTTTAGAGTGGTGTCTTAAAAAGTTTAAGTCCTCTTGAAACGCATTATGGATCTCTTTCATCCATAGTAGCTGAATAAAGAGGCTAACTTCTAAACTTTTTAGACCCATTCTAACTAACTTATTTTTGTTTCCTGATTGTTGAACTTTGTTATTTTATGAGTAGGTTTAATTTTATGTAATTTAGAGTTGTTATGTGTTTTTTTGTCTTTACGAGTTCTGATTAAAAAAAATTGTGGAAAAATCTGAGAATGGTAGAATATGGGGTTTCTTTAACCCTTGAAACACATTCTCTCAAAATAAATCTGTAGTTTGTTTATTTCATGTTGTTTGAAGTGTCTTGTTTCTTGTCTTGTTCTTTCTAATAAAGGTATATAGGCTAGAAACCTTAAGTCTGCGGGCTACTAATCCTAAGGATTATTGAAATATACAATCTTGACTCAGGTGTAACAATGCCACGTACCTCTTTTCTTGCATTTTGTGGGTCGATGATAAGATAATGATTAAATTAAGAATAACTCTTGGAAAATGATAAATGATGCATGGATCTGTGTGCTTGAAATGTTTATTGGTTTTCGCTTTGCTTTTGATTCCTTGCGCAACATTGAGCACTGAGCTATTATCACTGAGTTATTTGTTCACTTAGAGAAAGTTTATGTAATTTAAATGTTCTTCAGATTTCAATGAATTCTAGAACTTGTTTGATGGTCACTCGAGGCGAAATCCTAGACTGTGCAACATTGGGGAAATGATTTAGGCCATCTTTGGACCGTTTGAGCCTTAATAGCCAACCTTGACTGAAATTGATCACTAGTTACCCCTTTGAGCCTCTGTAAGCCTTTTTCTTTGTTAACTCACTAAAAGATTTCCTAACCTCAAAGAATTTGTTCCAAACAGTTTATCCCTTACCTATGAGCATGTAGATCATTCACAATTAAATTTTGAGCTATGTTCTGGTTTTGGGAAGTTAGAGGAGGTTGGGATGTGTCATGAGCAATGCAAGTGAGTTCTATTGTGTTTGTAAAAAAAAAGAAAAAAAAGAAAAAAAAAGAAAAAAGCCAATCTGTACTTATTGTCCACATACTTACACATTGGGAACAATGTGTTGTTTAAGTGTAGGGGAGGGGAAGTGTAATAAAAAAAAGGAGAGAAAAAAAAAGAAAAAAAAGAGAATAAAAGAAGAAGAATAAGAGATCTATACCATTAAGTGTTCTTAAAAAGAATGAAACAACAAAGTGTGGGGGTGTAGTTTTCTTTTGTTTTCTACAAAAAAAAAAAAAAAAAAGAAGAAGAATGAAAAAAAGAGAACAAAAGAAGAAGAATAAGAGATCTATACCCTTAAGTGTTCTTAAAAAGAATGAAACAACAAAGTGTGGGGGTGTAGTTTTCTTTTGTTTTCTACAAAAAAAAAAAAAAAGATTGAGTGTTCTAAATAAGTTTGGGGGAGTAACTTGGTGAATTGAAATAAAGTTGTGTTATAGGGTTGAGCTCTACATAGTCTTGAATGATTTATGTGTTTGTGGGTGATTTGAGCCAAATTATTATCCTTTATCATACCTTCACCCAAGCCAAACGTTACAAGCTTAATAAAGTCCTACTTGATCCTTGGTGTTGTGCATGTCTACATTAGTGGAGAGTGACTTGAAAAGCAAGCCTATGGAGTTCATTTATACACACATCTTCAATATTAAATATGATTCATTTTTATGCATAAACTCATCCGGGTTACAAATGATTAGGTGAGAATGGCTCTACACACACACACTTGAGGAATTGAAGTAGAGCGAAACTAATCTTTGTAATGAATTCTTGATCAAGTGCATTATTTTGAAGTTTTCCTTGGGTTATAATTAAGTACAATCTTTGAGGCCTATTTGCAAGTTAAAACATGTGTGTTTTAATTTTTTCTTTGAATCTGTTTCAATTTAGTTTTGTTTCATATCGTCGTAGTTGCTCGAGGACTAGCAAAGTTTAAGTGTGGGGGAATTTGATAGGTGTTTATTTATGTATCATTTTCATATCAATTCGTCTATGTTTCTTTGCTATATTCCTTGGTATTTTTATGTTTTTGTGTGGTTTTGATGTTTGTAGGAGTTTTGGAGCAACTTGCACAAAAATGGAGTAAAACCCTTCATTTTCACCTCTGCTAGTCAACCATCTTCTCGGATTTAATTGTATTGATATACAATGAACCCGATGACATATTATATACCGTTGGAAAGCTCTCGAAGTCTATTTTCTGGAGAAATTTACGGTTTATAAATCCATTCAGTGTACCAAAAGTTGTAATCAAAACAGTGTGAGAAGTATAGAAATGTAATTCCACAAATCACTGTAGCATGTATAATACGGGACACTGTAGCAGGTTACTGTAGCAGAGTATTTAAACACATTTTAGGGTTTTATTTGAATAACTTGAAGGGGGGAGAACGTGTTGGAGGCAGCATTTCTGGATTTCTCTCATCCCTTGGAGTTCTTGAAGGAGAAAGAAGGCTTGGAAAGAGGAAGAACTACAATCCTAAGGAGATTCATCTACAAAGGAGATTTTCAAAGGATTTGCTAAGTTTTTCTTTTCCTTTTCAATTCTGGAATTTCTCTGTATTGTATTTATGTTATGTTTAAACATGTGTAACGGAATCTGAATTGGTTGAGGGTGATTTCAAAGCCCTTGATATGGTTTTTGTGAGTTGATTGTGCAAGAAATTGTTATCCAATTCTCTAATTGAAGTTGCTTGTATTCTCCCATACTTAATGCTTATGATTGCTTGCTGATTGTATTTGGGTGGCCAACTGAATATAATCTGGATATTGTCTATTGCTAGACTAGAAATCTTGATCCGTAATTGTCTTGAATTTCTAATCATTAGTAGCAAAATTGTGATCAGAGATTGCAATTGGAGAATATAACCTAAGTTAAATAATCCGAGCTTGTGTGTTTATTGCTTAGATCAACCTATCTTTCTTATCATAATGCATCCATTGAATTAAATTTAGAGAGCTTGTTCTAGGTTGTTTAATGGATAGAGATTAAATAAAGAGCCTGTTTTATTTAACAACAAAGTAAGGAAAGATTGGGATAACAGAGCTTGTTGTTATCTACTGTTGATAATTTCAATGGTGTAATTGGATGACAATTCTATGATTAATTCGCAAATCCATATCTTGTGGCAGAGAATGATCCCTTAACCAGATTTCTGTCAGTGATTAATTCTCACTTCAATTAAGTTAGCATTGTATTATTCTTTACTTGCATTAATATTTCATCTAGTTAATCAATCAACAAAAACCCCCCGTTTATTCTGTTTTTGCTGTAAAATAACAAATTCAATTAGAATCAATCCTCGTGGAAACGATATCTTACTTGTCACTTTATTGCTTGTAAGACTAGTATACTTGCTAGTTTCGAACGCATAACAACTGCTCCAATTATGAATCTCCTAATTGGTCCTTGCCTTTCCAATTGATGTGTGATGTGAGCAATTATGTTGTTGGTACCATCATAGGACAATGAAGGGAAGGTAAGCCTTATGATATACTATGCAAGTAGAACTTTAATTGATGCACAAACAAATTACACTATAATTGAAAAAGAACTACTTGTAGTAGTATTTGCATTAGACAAATTTTGATGTTATTTAATTGGTTCCCTAGCTATTGTTTATATTGATCATGCTGCTGCGAGATATTTAATGTCTAAACAAGATGCAAAACGCAGATTGATATTATTGGGTTTTGCAGCACATGAAAGTTACGAATAATATAACTGAAAATAGTAATGTAAATCGGAACAGGATTTTTACGTGGTTTTGTTATAAACAACCTACATCCACGGGCAACAAGAGTTGCAATCCATTATGTTGTATGATTTTACACTTGACTTAGGACTCTTTACAGCGGTAGACACCCGCTCACTCACTAAGCTAATCTATGTAAACTTGATCAACCTTGATCACAACCATAGTCCTTAATACACTCTTCTGATGCTGCTCTTTTTCTGTCATGATTATCTTAACTACACACAGTTAAGAATAACATAACACCCATAACTGGTACAGACCTGTAACTGATGCAGACACATGTGATTACTCAGCTTCCTTAAGCTCACACGATCTATAACAGTTGACCAAAGCCTAAAGCTTTATACAAGGCATAAAAAACAAAAAAAAAATGCACTCAAACTTGCTCTTGCTTGGTCGCTCTCAATTTGTCTTGAATGCATTGAAAGCCTTCCACCAAAATCTATGAAGATAGCTTTATATAGTATTTGATATCAATTCCAATCCTCACCATGATCCTGTAGAATCTCAATAAAACTCATAAGGAAAGTTTGGATAATAATCAAACATTATAGGAAGTGATAATATACTCTCCTATGTAAACTAGATTACTTAAATAATATCCTAATCTAATAAGAGATAATTAATAGAAATATAAAACTTCCTATTCAACTAGAATACCAAATCCAAACTTATTCCTATTCAATTAAGATACCATATCAAAGCTTATCCTATTCTATTTAAAATTCTCCTAATACAAAATATCTATATAAAATAAATGAGATTAGGAAAATATTCACATTTAATGTTTTTATCACATGATGACAAAATACTCATATGCAATGCACATGTCATGTGTGCCACGTCTAGAACCAACAGTCTCCCCCTTTGGTATCTTGTTATGAAAACATTTAAATGTTTAAAAAAAATGCATGAGTACATGTAATGCAACTAGAATGAAACATATAAACAAATACTATAATGACAACCTAAAAAAAAATAAAGAAACAACCAAATAACACCAGAAACATCCATACTTCTCCCCCATGTTTTCTGAACAAGTGCCAAAGTATAAAAGAAATCAAAATGACAAACAAAACTCCTCCTGACTGAATATTCAACTCTTTAAATTGTGCATAAATTTAAAAAAAAACCAAGAAACTAATTAAATCAAGTACTCCTGCAACTGAACAAACTCCCCCTCAAATCAATTTCGTTGACTTGGAACTTTTGACACGTCAAAATACACTTAAGAGGATCAAACTGAGTTAGTCATAAAGCATTGACACTACAAGAAAATTATAAAATACTTGATGCATCCAATTTTTTTATTTGAGGGTTTTTCGGTGCTTCAGTCATATATGATATATTGATTAGAAAGTCAACCCGTGTTAACCAATATTTGACACCATAATGTTTTCAATTATTTACGAAATTGCCATTTGATATAAATATGCAATTTCTGTCTTCACTTTCACGGATGCCCTCTGTTTTGCCCTAGCCGCTCTCTCCCTCGTCACTCTCATCACTTTCATGGAATCCCTCTCCGCTCTCTCCCTCATCATTCTCATCACTTTCATGGAATCCCTCTCCGCTCTCTCCCTCATCACTCTCATCACTCTGTCACTCAGTCGCTCAATCGCAAACCAGCCTTTCGTCGCTCAGTCACAAACCCTTTCATCGCTCAGTCGCTCGCTCATCTCACCGGTCGTCGGTTAGTTGCTGTGTGTCGTCTCTCTGCTCAGTCAAGACAGTTAATTAGTAAGTGATTTTGTTGTTCATTTCAATTGATTTGTTTATTTTGTACAAACTTCTTTCGTTCTTTCTTCTACGGTTTTTCCTTCTTACATCTGCCTTTGTTTGTTTGACAAATTAACAAATTAACCTAGTGCAAAATTGTTTGTGGAAGAATTTTATTTTTATCTCAACAAAAATTAATGTTGTGATTTAGGTTATTTGTGTCAAAAAATTAATAGATGATTCGAAGGTGGTCACCTGCATCAACACTAATTTTGCCACTGTTCCAACTTGAATGGAGATTGTCAATCTTGTAGGACTTATTCTTCCTTTTTGGCCCTTAAAAAAAAAACACCAATTATTAGATTTACAAGCGCTAGACTTGGTAGCTGGTGCTTGTTTGGTCACAATTTGTATGTACCGCCACTGCCTATGACAAGAAATATTGTTTCTA
Organism: Boswellia sacra; assembly: GCA_013180625.2. NCBI lineage: Eukaryota > Viridiplantae > Streptophyta > Magnoliopsida > Sapindales > Burseraceae > Boswellia > Boswellia sacra. Next base: position 189,797 of record SNVD02006922.1, on the reverse strand, counting down.
CTTGTGGTAATGAACCTGGCTAAGGGGCTGTGGAAACCAAGTTACGACAACATAACATCTAATTACTAATTATAAAGGTTAAAATCCTCTGAAACAAAAAATAATAAAATAACAGAGCAGTTAAGAGTGAGTGAATGTTGAGAGAATGAAGATTGAAACTTGGAAAAAAAATTTAGTAAATTTGAAAAATCGCCAGAACTAGAACTTTGAAGAGAAGAGTCAAATGAGAAATTATGTGAACAGAATCTGAAAATTTGTCCACAATTAAGGCAAGCATTTACGGATATATAGAAATTTAGGATTTACCGCTTTTTAACTTTTGTTGAGAGATTCACAAATGAAGATTGCCAAATTTACGAATCTGCTGATAGATTACTGTAAAGTGCCTGCACCGTTCATCTTATCTTTATACATAATTTTGTGATTTGATCATTAATACCAACTACTAAATCTAATTAACGATAAAATCAAATTATGATTGGATGTTGATTATTAGATCTAATAGATGATACAATCATATTGTTTACGGTTGATTGATGAATAAGTTAACAACATTATCAAAACTGATAATGACTATTTTTTCTTATAAATTACGACAATGACAACTAATTATTAGTAGTCTATCATATGCAATTTATTGACATTTTACAAGTCAACGGTAAGAGTAAACCTCACCGAAGCAACTTGAGAAATGAGATAAATAGGTGGTTTATATCATCCATTTACATGATTCAAAGCTAAAAAATTAGCCGCTACTCCTACACCACAAAGTTGGTGGTGACTTTGCTTACTAAATGTTCCCCACAAACAGCTCTTCCAAACTTTCCAGTTCCATCAGTCCTCTCTTTACAAAAATCTAGAGGCTCCACCGCAGTATCATAGTTAGGCTGTTTATGCAACAAAGAATGTGTTAAGGGCCATTCTAGTTTAGGAAAGAAGATAAAAATAGGGAAATCAGCTAACCTCATAGAAGTAAGAAATACGGTTAAGAAATAAGGCTGTGAAATGCTTTATAATGACATTTCCCTTGTTAAGTATAGATATTGTAAGTGAATGAGTGAACCACGGTTGCGTACAACTTAAAAATAAATCCTTAAATTCAAAGACAAATGTCTAAATCCTAAAATTTCTTTTATATTTAAGTGCTCAATTGAGAGTGAGGACCGTAATATCAATGCATGAATTATAGATTTCTCTGTTGTTATCACTAGAACAAAAATGAAAATTCTGATTTATTAATCTTACACACCATTTTCTTATTAATTCCTCAAACTAATCTAATGCACACTCTTTTGAAAATGTCAAAATACTTGCTTAAATAGAATAAGTAGATATCAGGAAAAGAAGGAAGAGAAGAATAACAAATTGTGAGAAAGTATTGAGAAAAGTTATGTTACAGTTATTGTATCAGTACAACAATTATATCAAATACGTAAAAATCATAATAAATATATAAAAGTCGCAAATAAGTGAGTAAAAGTTATAAAGTTATAAATAAATAAATAAATATTATAAATATAATTTTTATTCATTTATTTACGATTTTTATATATTTTATAATTTTTATATATTTACTGTAATTATTATCCTGATACAATAATTATACCATAGCAATCATTATCCTGATGCAATAGTTATACTGTAGCGAGGCTCGAAAGTATTGGATTTTTCTCTTTAATAAGTAACCAAGACGAACACAAGACTTTTTCTAATCACTAATTTTAAGTAAACAAGCTAGCCCCAAGCTTATCAACAAGCTTAGGTACATCCAGCAGAGTAGAAAAGAAATAAATTAACAAAGTTTAACAATTACAAACTACTGCCAAATCTAGCTATTATAATAAATTTGAAGCTAGATTTGAGTTTAATTAGATTCAAACTTTCAAGCAAACTAGTGCAAAATTGATCTTGTAAGATCCCATTCCATCGGATCAACTCATCAACAGATCAAGCGATCTGTTGATGAAAGAGTACTTCAGTTCAGAAACTTAAGTGATAGAACAAAAAATTAAGAATCCGAGATTGCCCTTCACTAATTTCTCAAGTCTTCTTCTTGGAGCACAGAAAAAAGAAGAAGAATAATAATGATACTTAAATCTATCGGATAAGATTGAGTTAAAATCAAAAGACCAATTTTGCCTGTGACTATACATGATGTTACTACTATACACTAGTTCTAAGAAGGTAATTTCCCATTTTTGAACGTGATTGTATAAAAGATATATGAATATAATATTTCAAGTTAATTTCAACTGGGAATTTAATTCCAGAATTAAGGGAAAATAAAAGATTGCAAAAAGAAAACGAGAAGATGAAGATGAAGAAATCAAAAAATGATTGCTCTGCAGTAAGATGGTAACATCTAAATCTGCATTTTAAGCAGTAATCAAAGTACTATTTAATTCAATTATCACTTCGTTCACTATTTAAAACTTAAATTTAGGTAGCCCCTTTATATTTCAAACTTTGTGTCGTCTTCTCTTGAGTGATTTTGATTTATTGACATCGATATGCAATAAAATAATGGAAATTGTTCAATACTTCATGTGAAAAAAGTAGCAAAACCAACATATTTACTATTATTGGATTTGAACAAATTAAAGTTAAAAAGGTTGCAACTTGTTCTCTCTACACCCTATAACTAGTATTAATTTTCCATTAGGGTTGACCTGGAAATTAAAATGCTTGTATGATCTATATATAATATGTAATTGGATTAAAAGAAAAGAGATTATATGTATATATATGTGTGTGTGTGATGAGATTTTATTTAACGAAAATATATATATATATATATATATATATATATATATATATATATATATTACTAACATAATATTAGTAAGTGATCTCTATGTTTTATCTTTATCTAGACTCCTGATAAGTGTCTATTTATATATTATTTTCATATCAATTCGTCTATGTTTCTTTGCTATATTCCTTGGTATTTTTATGTTTTTGTGTGGTTTTGATGTTTGTAGGAGTTTTGGAGCAAGTTGCACAAAAATGGAGTAAAACCCTTCATTTTCACCTCTGCTAGTCAACCATCTTCTCGGATTTAATTGTATTGATATACAATGAACCCGATGACATATCATATACCGTTGAAAAGCTCTCGAAGTCTACTTTTTGGAGAAATTTACGGTTTATGAATCCATTCAGTGTACCGAAAGTTGTAATCAAAACAGTGTGAGAAGTGTAGAAATGTAATTCCACACATCACTGTAGCATGTATAATACGGGACACTGTAGCACGTTACTGTAGCAGAGTATTTAAACACATTTTAGGGTTTTATTTTCATAACTTGAAGAGGGGAGAACGTGGGGAGGCTGCAGCTCTGGAATTCTTTCATCTCTTGGAGTTCTTGAAGGAGAAAGGAAGCTTGGAAAGAGGAAGAACTACAATCCAAAGAGAATTACATCAAATTTGCTAAGTTTTTCCCTTCCCTTTCATTTTCTGGAATGTCTCCATGTTGTATTGTATTTGTACGTTCTGAATATGTGTAACTAAATCTGAATTGGTTGAGGGTGATTTCAAAGCCCTTGATATGGTTTTTGTGAAGTTGATTGTGCAAGAAATTGTTATCCAATTCTCTAATTGAAGTTGCTTGTATTTTCCCATGTTCTAATGCTTATGATTGCTTGCTGGATTGTATTTGGGTGGCCAACTGAATATAATCTGGATATTGTCTATTGCTAGACTAGAAATCTTGATCCGTAATTGTCTTGAATTTCTAATCATTAGTAGCAAATTGTGATCAGAGATTGCAATTGGAGAATATAACCTAAGTTAAATAATCCGAGCTTGTGTGTTTATTGCTTAGATCAACCTGTCTTTCTTTTCATAATGCATCCATTGAATTAAATTTAGAGAGCTTGTTCTAGGTTGTTTAATGGATAGAGATTAAGTAAAGAGCCTATTTTATTTAACAACAAATAAGGAAAGATTGGGATAACAGAGCTTGTTGTTATCTACGGTTGATAACTTCAATGCTGTAATTGGATTGACAATTCTACGTTAATTTAATTCGCAAATCCATATCTTGTGGAGAAGGATCCCTTAACCACCAGATTTCTCTCATTGATTTTTTATTCAAATTAACTTTCTGTTTTGTTATTCTTAATTTGCATTCTTATTTCACTTAGTTAATCAATCAACAAAACCCCCCCATTTAGTTTATTGTTGCTGGAAATAACAAATTCAATTAGAATCAATCCTCGTGGGAACGATATCTTACTTATCACTTTATTACTTGTGCGACTAGTATACTTGCTAGTTTCGAACGCATCAAGTTTTTGGCGCCGTTGCCGGGGATTGATTTTCTAATCAATTTGTTATTCTGTTTTTACTACTGATTCTTGATTGTTATTTCCTGATTGTTTGTGTTTAGGCTTTTATGTCCGAGGGAGAAGCGGATCAACGACTTAAGAGAATTAAGGAGTTTCTCCAATCCTCGAATTTGAGGCTAAATCGGTCAATTTCAACTCTACCTCCAGAATTTGACCTTGCACGACATACTTCCCTCCCATCTTCTTGCAGTTCAATCAAATCTGAATCGGAAGCAATGGCGATGGAAAACGATCAGACTCTTAAGGAGTTAGCGGCTCCAATTATTGATCAACAACTGCTATGCATAAGCACCAATTCTGAGATAGATTTTGAACTTAAATCTGGACTGATTCATCTCTTACCTACATTTCATGGTTTTGCAGGAGAGGATCCGAACAAACACCTCAAAGAATTTCATGTGGTATGCTCAAGTATGAAGCCAACCGGCGTTTCTGAAGAGCAAATTAAATTGAGACCTTCCCATTCTCATTAGCAGATTCGGCAAAAGATTGGCTATACTATCTACCACCAGGTACCATTACCACTTGGAATGAGATGAGTAAACTCTTTTTGGAGAAATACTTTCCAGCCTCGAAAGTTACAAATATTAGAAAAGATATTAGTGGCATTCGACAACACAATGGAGAATCACTTCATGAATATTGGGAGAGATTTAAGAGGTTATGTGCTAGCTGTCCAAACCACCAAATTAGTGATGGACTCCTAATTCAATATTTCTATGAGGGTCTCCTACCCATGGAAAGGAGTATCATTGATGCTGCTAGTGGTGGAGCACTAGTTAATAAAACACCGAACGTGGCAAGACGTTTGATTAGTGACATGGCAGCGAACTCCCAACAATTCAGCAGTCAATTTGAGCCACAACTACCAAAAAGAGTAAATGAGGTAAGTACTTTCAAACATTGAACAACAACTTTGTGAACTTACCTCTCTTGTAAAAAAAATGGCTGTAGGACATATGCGCAATCTTATGCATGTGGAGTATGTTCCGCCAATGTACCATCCAACCCGACAGTGTCCAACTTTTGCAAGAAGGAGATACAGAACAAGCCAATGCCATGGGTGGATTTCCAGGACAACCAAGGCAAAGGTATGACCCTTTCTCCAATACTTACATGCTGGATGGAGAGATCACCCTAATTTAAGATATGAGAATCGTCAACCAATCGCCCCAAATGCCATACCAGATCGACCACCAGGTTTCAATCAACCAAGGGTGCAGCAACCATTTCAAGCACAACCACAACCAGCACCACAACCAGCTCCACAAAATTCAGGTATGTCTCTCCAGGATATTGTTAAAGCACTTGCCACTAACACAATGCAATTTCAGCAGGAAACTAGGGCAAGTATCCAAAACCTGGAAAATCAAATGGGACAATTGGCCACTAACATGAGCAAATTTGAGAGTCAAAGCTCAGGAAAATTACCATCTCAGCCAGTGATCAATCCAAGAGAGAATGCTAGTGCTGTAACTTTGAGAAGTGGAAAGCAATTATAGATTCCACCAAAGAAATCACAAATTGATTAAGGGGATGATACCACTTCTACCATGAACAAAACATCCACTTCTAAGGTAAATCCTAAAACTTCCATTCATTCATATGTTACCCCTCCACCTTTTCCCAGCAGATTTGCAAAATCAAGGAAGGAGGAACAAGAACAAGAAATCCTGGAAACTTTTCGCAAGATCGAGGTAAACATACCACTTCTGGATGCTATCAAGCAAGTGCCTCGTTATGCAAAATTTCTCAAAGAGTTATGCACCAACAAGAGGAAGTTGAAAGGAAATGAGAAGGTAAGGGTGGGGAAAAATGTTTCAGCTGTATTGCAAAGAAAAATTCCTCCGAAATGCAAAGATCCAGGTACGTTCACCATTCCATGCACTATTGGTAATACCAAGTTTGAAAGAGCTATGTTAGATTTAAGAGCATCTATTAATGTCATGCCATATTCTATTTATGCTTCTTTGAATCTTGGACCTCTTGCGGAAACCGGTATTGTAATTCAACTTGCTGATCGTTCTAATGCATATCCCAAGGGAGTTGTAGAAGATATGCTTGTGCAGGTAAATCAATTGGTTTTTCTAGCAAACTTCTATGTTCTGGAAATGGAGGATGAGACATCTCCCAATCCAACACCGATTCTTTTGGGGAGGCCATTCTTGAAAACTGCCCGAACGAAGATTGATGTTCATGATGGCACTCTCACCATGGAGTTTCATGGCGAGGTGATTCGTTTCAATATTTTTGAGGCAATGAGGTACCCTAGTGACTTGCATTCTGTTTTTGCAGTGGATGTTATCGATTCTTTGGCACAACAACTTTTTGAGTTAACTCGCAAGGATGCATTGAAAGTAGCCATTAGTGAGCACATAGGGGCAGAAAATTCCAGAGAATCGAGGAAGTTGATACAAGTGTCTAAAGAAGTGGAGGAAGCTGTGGCAAGCTTGGATGAGACTATAGCTATCACCACAAATAGGTATGATGTTTCGTACATTGAATTGCCTTTACTTAATGAGAAACTTCTTCCTTCTGTGATGAAAGCAACTGCCTTGGAGCTTAAGCCTCTTCCAGATCATTTTAAGCATGTATTCCTGGGTGAGAAAGATACTTTGCCAGTCATAATAGCAAAGGGCCTTGCACCATTACAAGAAGAGAAACTCATCTGAGTGCTTCGAGATCACAAAACAGCCATTGGGTGGACAATCGTTGACATCAAAGGTATTAGCCCAGCCATATGCATGCACCGTATCTTATTAGAAGAAGGATCCAAGCCCACTCGAGAAGCACAGCGGAGGTTGAATCCTCCAATGATGGAAGTTTTCAAGAAAGAAATCCTGAAATTGTTAGATGTGGGTGTGATTTATCCAATTTCGGACAGCAAGTGGGTGAGTCCAGTCCAAGTTGTTCCAGAGAAATCTGCTGTTACGGTGGTTAAGAATGACAATAATGAGCTAGTTCCCACTCGTATCCAAACCGGCTGGCGAGTTTGTATTGATTATCGGAAGCTCAATTCAGCAACTCGCAAGGATCACTTTTCTTTGCCATTCATTGATCAAATGCTGGAGAGATTAGCAGGTCATTCTCATTATTGTTTTCTTGATGGCTATTCAGGATATAATCAGATTTTCATTGCCCCTGAGGATCAAGAGAAAACTACATTCACATGCCCATTCGGTACATTTGCCTATCGACGCATGCCATTCGGTCTTTGCAATGCCCCTGCCATTTTCCAAAGGTGTATGGTAAGTATTTTCTCTGATTATGTTGAGAACATTATTGAGGTATTTATGGATGACTTTAGTGTTTTTGGTGATTTTTTTGATAAATGCCTTGACAACCTTACCCTTATACTTCAAAGATGTATAGAAACTAACCTTGTTCTGAATTGGGAGAAATGTCACTTTATGGTAGATCAGGGTATAGTTTTAGGACATGTTATTTCTGCTAAGGGTATAGAGGTTGATAAATCCAAGATAGCTCCTTATTGTTTTCCTTACCAACCTCCACACAAGTGTGCGGGATATTCGTTCGTTTCTTGTTCATGCAGGTTTCTATCGTCGATTCATCAAAGATTTCTCGAAGATAGCATTTCCTCTATGCAGATTATTGCAGAATGATGTGGCCTTTGAATTTGATGAGAAATGCAGAGATGCATTTGAGAAACTGAAGGACCTCTTGACTTCAGCTCCAATAATCCAATCTCCGAATTGGAATCACCATTCGAGATCCATGTGCCGATGCAAGTGACTAGGCGGTTGGGTGCCGTTTTGGGTCAACAAATTGGCAAAATTCCACATGCCATTTACTACGCATCTCGGACTTTAAATGATGCTCAACTTAATTATTCTACCACTGAGAAAGACCTGCTAGCGGTTATTTTTGCTTTAGAAAAGTTTCGATCTTATTTGATTGGTACTAAAGTAACCGTTTATTCTGATCATACAGGTTTGAGGTACTTGCTCACAAAGAAAGATGCTAAACCAAGGCTTATCAGGTGGATACTCCTTTTACAGGAGTTTGACTTGGAAATCAAAGACAATAAGGGAAGTGAAAACTTAGTTGCAGACCATCTCAGTCGCATTGTCCATGACGAGGATATACTGCCATTACAAGAAAGTTTTCCGGATGAACAATTGCTGTCTCTACATGTAGCAGCCCCTTGGTATGGAGATATTGTTAATTACTTAGTTACCAAGAAGCTACCACATGACTTGACTCGAGCTCAAAGAGACAAGATCAAAAACATTGCCAAATATTACATATGGGATGATCCATACTTATGGAAGCATTGTTCTGATCAAGTGATAAGAAGGTGTGTTTCTGAATCTGAATTTAATTCAATTTTGACCTTCTGTCATTCTTATGCATGTGGCGGTCACTTCGGACCAAAAAGAACAGCCCTAAAAGTTCTTGATTGTGGATTCTACTGGCCATCATTGTTCAAAGATGCATATATATTTTGCAAAGCTTGTGACCGTTGTCAAAGGACAGGTAATTTAAGTGCCAAAAATCAAATGCCACAAACCCCTATACTTGTTGTTGAGATTTTTGATGTGTGGGGTATTGATTTCATGGGTCCTTTTCCTTCATCTTTTGGTAATGTTTACATTATACTTGCTGTGGATTATGTTTCTAAATGGGTGGAAGCAAGAGCTACAAGAACTAATGATTCTAAAGTTGTTGTAGATTTTGTGAAATCTAACATTTTTGCGAGATTTGGAACACCAAGAGCCATGATTAGTGACAGAGGGACACACTTCTGCAACAAATCATTTGAAGCCTTGCTCAAGAAATACAACATCACTCACAAGGTGTCTACTGCATATCATCCACAAACTAGTGGTCAAGTTGAAGTTTCAAATCGGGAGGTCAAGTCCATTCTCGAGAAGACGGTGAATCCGAACAAAAAAGATTGGAGCCTACGACTTAATGATGCACTTTGGACATATCGAACTGCTTACAAGACACCTATTGGTATGTCTCCGTATAGGTTAGTCTATGGTAAGCCATGTCACCTTCCAGTAGAGCTCGAACACAAAGCATGGTGGGCAGTAAAGCTTTGTAACATGGAGATGGATGCTGCTGGAGAACAAAGGAAGCTTCAACTGCAAGAATTGGAAGAACTTAGAAATGATGCCTATGAGAATTCCAGAATTTACAAGGAGAGAACTAAGGCATTTCATGATAAAATGATCTCCAGGAAGAATTTTGAAGTGGGACAGAAAGTTCTTTTATTTCATTCTCGCCTCAAGTTATTTCCAGGTAAATTACGATCTCGATGGGTTGGACCTTTTGTTATTACTAATGTTTTTCCTCATGGTGCAGTGGAAATCAAGAGCTTAAAAACGGACAAAGTATTCAAGGTGAATGGGCACAGGTTGAAGCCATACTATGAGAATTCAGTGATGCAAGACATCGAGGAGGTACCTCTCTACGAGCCAGCTTATCTTGATGGGTGATGGCAAGTAACGTCAGGCTGAGGACGTTAAACCAAGCGCTTATTGGGAGGCAACCCAATGTTTTTGAAACATAAATAAAAAAAGAGACAAAGAGAAGAAAGTAGTAACGATCACTTTTTGTGTTTCGAGGAGATTCCTCTCATGGGCTATTATAATTGATCAGGTTTTATCTCTCTTTACCATCTGTCTCATTTGCGTTGTTGTTTGTTTTTGACTTTCGTTTGCTCTTGTGTTTTTATTTCTTTTATGTGTCTCTATTTTCTTTTCTTTTCGTTTCTTTTCTTGTGTTTAATTTGATTATTCCGTGCTTCGAGTTCAATTGTGCAACAGCTTGAGGAAACATTCAAACGGGAGTTGAAGCCATTGTGCGAAGGTTTGAAACGTGCATATCTGGGAGAAGAACAAACTCAATCGCATTATCGGTAATATATTTTTTTTTCCCTCTTCAATGGATGCTGATATCTTTCTATCGAACCTTCGTAAATATTTCCCTTCACTTCCTCAAAATGTTGTGTTTAAAATTTATAAAGTACGGATGACTAGACTTTGGGTATTGATGCTCTTAAATCTGCCTGCGGCTATCCGATGGCTTATCGAAGCCAAGGTGAGATTGTCCGGTGAGCCGGACATTAATCTCGCAAAATACATGCCTGGTCTAGGAAAAAGCTACTACGCCAAGAGGCGAAGAGCGAAAAGGTTACAAGTATGTTATAAATGTGCTAGATGGAATTGTAACCAGACTTGTCGTTCATTAGGTTTTGTGTCCAGGAATAGAGAAGATAAACTTTCATTTATTAAGAATGGTTTGAGTAATGAGTCGCTGGATAATGTTTTGTTAACTCTCGAGTCACATTCTTGTGGACTTGTTCAGCGTGAATTGCTTAATCTATGGACACAATTTCGTGATGAATTGCAGTGTTATAGTCTAGGGAATCTGACTAAAAACGACCCTGTTTGCCAGTTTATAAGAAAACTGGATGGAAGCAAATCCCCGACTCATAGAAGGCGTTTTAGCCGTTACTGGACGTAAAACCAGAGGAAGATGTGAGCCACAATCACAACTACTTGTATATTTGAATGTGTGTGTTATTGTCAAATTTTTTTTCTTGTTTCGTTTGATCTGATTATCAATTTTGTTTTTGTGTTGTTGTTGTTTGTTGATTTTGTTTGTTTTAATTTCAAGTTTTCTTTTTGACAAACCATATGACGACCCTATGGCATAAGTACCCGTGGGAGACAAGTGTGGAGGTTTTGTCAACCTCCACCGAAAGTGTATCTCTATTTTTTATGCTTCACGTGGGAGACAAGTGTGGGGGTTTTGTCAACCCCCGCCGAAAGTGTATCTCCATTTTTCATGCTTCACGTGGGAGACAAGTGTGTAGGTTTTGTCAAACCCCGCCGAAAGCATATCTCATTTTTCAAATCTTGGGGCAATAAATCTGCATCGAGCAACCCCCACCGAAAGTATGTCCCCATGTGTCAAAATTTGAGAGTTCTATGTGTGTATATATACATTCTGCATGTTTTCATATGTCATTCCATAACCTGTCTTGCAATTGAAAAGCATAATATCTAATGTGTCTTACACAAGATTAGAGCACTTGTAGAAATGAAGAAAACACCAATTCGGCGATTCTGCAATATATGCGTATTTTGCGGATCGCAATTTGGTAAAGATGGAGAGTTTACCACAGCAGCTCTTGATCTTGGTAGGACATTAGCTGCGAGGGGTATTAATTTGCTTTATGGAGGGGGTAGTCTTGGGTTAATGGGGTGTGTGTCGACAGCTGCATCCTTAGGAGGAAGCAAAGTTCTCGGCATTATCCCTACACCATTAGCTGTACGAGATATCGTAGGCAATACAATCGGGGAAGAGTTACAGGTCTCTAGCATGCATGAGCGTATTGCACATATGGTTGTTAAGCCCGATGCATTTATAGCTTTGCCTGGTGGTTATGGTACATTAGAGGAGATATTTCAAATCACCTCTTGGGCACAGCTAAACATCCATCGCAAACCCAGTGGTTTGTTAAATGTTAATAATTTTTTTGATGGTTTGTTGTCCTTTCTTGATCAAGATGTAGAAAAAAATTTCATCTCACTGTTAGCAAGGCAAATCCTGGTTACAGCTTCAACTGCAGGGGAGTTAATTGACAAACTACAAGAATTCGTCTATTCGCCTGATCCAACAATGGCTCGGATAAATTGGTTTGAAGAAGGCAACAAAAGGCGTCAACTGGATTTAACCCTCCATCTGTAATCTCTATTTGCTGGTTTGCTTCGTTTTTGTTTGCTTTCTTTTTAGTGTTTTTATTTGAGATTTTTCATGTCGTTTCTTTTGAGCTTTTTCAGGTTATTTCTTTCGTCCCAGGTAATATTTTCTAATCTCGATTTTTAGAGTGGTGGCTTAAAAAGTTCAAGTTCTCTTAAAACGCATTCTGGATCTCTTCAATCCATAATGGCTGAATAAGGAGGCTAACTTCTAAACTTTTTAGACCCATTCTAACAACTTGTTTTTGTTTGCTGACTTGATGAACTTTGTTATTTTATGAGTGAGTTTAGTTTTGCGTAATTTAGAGTTGTTATGTGTTTTTATCTTTATCAGTTTCGATTTTAAAAAAAAATTGTGGAAAAACCTGAGAATGGCAGAATATGGGGTTTCCTTAACCCTTGAAACGCATTCTTCCTTAATAACTTTGTAGTTGTTTATTTCATGTTGTTTGAAGTGTCTTGTTTCTTGTTTTGTTCTTCATAATAAAGGTATATAGGCTGGAAACCTTAAGTCTGCGGGCTACTGGTCCTAAGGATAGTTGAAATATACAATCTTGACTCAGGTGTAACAACGCCACGTACCTCTTTTCTTGGATTTTGTGGGTCAATGATAAGATAATGATTGAATTAAGGATAACTCTTGGAAAATGATAAATGATGCATGGATCTGTGTTCTTGAAATATTTATTGGTTTTCGCTTTGCCTTTGATTCCTTGTGCAACATTGAGCACTGAGCTATTATCACTGAGTTATTTGTTCACTTAGAGAAAGTTTATGTAATTTAAATGTTTCTTTAGAATTCAATGAATTCTAGAACTTGTTTGATGGTCACTCGAGGCGAAATCCTAGACTGTGCAACATTGGGGAAATGATTTAGGCCATCTTTGGACCGTTTGAGCATTAATAGCCAACCTTGACTGAAATTGATCCCTAGTTACCCCTTTGAGCCTCTGTAAGCCTTTTTCTTTGTTAACTCACTAAAAGATTTCCTAACCTCAAATGAATTTGTTCCAAACAGTTTATCCCTTACCTATGAGCATGTACATCATTCACAATTAAATTTTGAGCTATGTTCTGGTTTTGGGAAGTTAGAGGAGGTTGGGATATGTCATGAGCAATGCAAGTGAGTTCTATTGTGTTTGAAAAAAAAAGAAAAAAAGAAAAAAAAATCAATCTGTACTTATCGTCCACGTACTTACACATTGAGGACAATGTATTGTTTAAGTGTGGGGGAGGGAAAGTGTAAAAAAGAAAAAAGAAAAAAAGAACAAAAGAAGAAGAATAAGAGATCTATACCCTTAAGTGTTCTTAAAAAGAATGAAACAACAAAGTGTGGGGGTGTAGTTTTCTTGTGTTTTCTGCAAAAAAAAAAAAAAAGATTGAGTGTTCTAAATAAGTTTTGGGGAGTAACCTGGTGAATTAAAATAAAGTTGTGTTATAGGGGTGAGCTCTACATAATCTTGAATGATTTATGTGTTTGTGGTTGATTTGAGCCAAATTATTATCCTTGATCATACCTTCACCCAAGCCAAACGTTACAAGCTTAATAAAGTCCTACTTGATCCTTGGTGTGGTGCATGTCTACATTAGTGGAGAGTGACTTGAAAAGCAAGCCTATGGAGTTCATTTATACACACATCTTCAATATTAAATATGATTCATTTTTATGCATAAACTCATCCGGGTTACAAGTGATTAGGTGAGAATGGATCTACACACACACACTCGAGGAATTGAAGTGAAGCGAAACTAATTCTTGAGATGAAATTCTTGATCAAGTGCATTATTTTTAAGTTTTCCTTGGGTTGTAATTAAGTACAATCTTTGAGGCCTATTTTCAAGTTAAAACATGTGTGTTTTAATTTTTCTTTGATTCTGTTTAGATTTAGTTTTGTTTTCATATCGTTGTAGTTGCTCGAGGACTAGCAAAGTCTAAGTGTGGGGGAATTTGATAAGTGTCTATTTAGATATCAGTTTCATATCAATTCGTCCATGTTTCTTTGCTATATTCCTTGGTATTTTTATGTTTTTGTGTGGTTTTGATGTTTGTAGGAGTTTGGAGCAACTTGCACAAAAATGGAGTAAAACCCTTCATTTTCACCTCTGCTAGTCAACCATCTTCTCGAATTTTATTGTATTGATATACAATGAACCCGATGACATATCATATACCGTTGAAAAGCTCTCGAAGTCTAATTTTTGGAGAAATTTACGGTTTATGAATCCATCAGTGTACCGAAAGTTGTAATCAAAACAGTGTGAGAAGTGTAGAAATGTAATTCCACACATCACTGTAGCATGTAAAATACGGGACACTGTAGCACATTACTGTAGCAGAGTATTTAAACACATTTTAGGGTTTTATTTTCATAACTTGAAGAGGGGAGAACGTGGAAGAGGCTGCATCTTTGGATTTCTCTCATCTCTTGGAGTTCTTGAAGGAGATTGAAGCCTTGGAAAGAGGAAGAACTACAAATCCTAAGAGATTTCATCAAATTTGCTAAGTTTTCCCTTTCCCTTTCATTTTCTGGAATGTCTCCATAGTGTATTGTATTTGTATTCTATCTGAATATGTGTAACTAAATCTGAATTGGTTGAGGGTGATTTCAAAGCCCTTGATATGGATTTTGTGAGTTGCTTGTGCAAGAAATTGTTATCCAATTCTCCAATTGAAGTTGATTGTATTTTCCCATATCTAATGCTTATGATTGCTTGCTGGATTGTATTTGGGTGTGCCCAACTGAATATAATCTGGATATTGTGTATTGCTAGATAAGAGATCTTGATCCGTATAATTGTCTTGAATTTCTAATCATTAGTAGCAAAAATGGTGAATAAGAGATTGCAATTGGAGAATATAACCTAAGTTAAAATAATCGAGCTTGTGTGTTTATTGCTAGAGCAACCTGTCTTTCTTTTCATAATGCATCCATTGAATAAATTTAGAGAGCTTGTTCTGTGTTGTTTAATGGATAGAGATTAAGTAAAGAGCTTATTTTATTTAACAACAAAGTAAGGAAAGATTGGGGTAACAGAGCTTGTTGTTATCTACGGTTGATAACTTCAATGCTGTAATGGGATGACAATTCTATGTTAATTCACAAATTCATATCTTGTGGTAGAGAAGGATACCCTTAACCAGCTTTCTCTCATTGATTTTTCCTTTGAAATAACTTTCTTGTTTTGTTATTCTTTGTTTGCATATTATTTCACTAGTAACAATAAACAAAACCCCCCATTGTTCTATTGTGGCTGTAAAATAACAAATCAATTTGCACTTTTTGTTTTGCCCTCCTGCCTAATTAATTTGAGACTAGCTGGGTTCAGGTTCATACTCAACTCTTGTAATTTGTCAAGTAACTCACCAGCAGAAGTGGCGAAACCAAGGATCTTTCTCGTGGAATGAAGGATAAAATTGGTTCCACAGCTGCATCAACAAAACTCATCAAAGATCAGAGAAATTTAATTTAACAAAACTAGGCGTTTTTGATGGAGATTCAGTTGGGCCCAAGAGGCAATTTGAAAATTTTTTTCAAAAGTGCCAAAGCCACCTGGTAAAGCAATAAAGGCATCTGAATTGATGAGCATATGTGTCATGCGTTCATGCATAGAGGAGACCTGTAACTCCTTCCCAACCGTTTTTTCAACAGTACTTTCTACAGCCAAAGCTTTAGGAATAACTCCTAAAACTTGAGTACCTCCTACATGTGCAGTTGTTGACACACAACCCATTAACCCGAGGCTACCTCCCCCATAAACCACATGAATCTTTCTTTCAGCCAGTAGCCTACCAAGATAATTCGCTACTTCTACGAACTCTTCACTTTTACCTGGTGGAGATCCACAGAATACACATATCCTTTGGATTCGACGTTTTGAAGTTCCCTCCATGTCTATGTAACTCTCTAGCTATGTGTGAAGAAGAGAACAAGACATGTGGTATTTATGGAGTGCAAAAGGTATGCTAATGATGATATCTATCTAGGTAGCTCGATTGTTTATTGAAAAAGTTGACAATAATGTACAAAAATTCAAAAGATGATGAAATAAGACACCATAAGCCAAACAAAAGATACAAATTCAAAAATGACAGCTATGAGGTATTAAAATTCAAAAATGATGGCATGCATGCATATGTACAGGTAGCTGTGACTGTGGCTCACATCTTTCTCTGGTTTTACGTATAAAAACGGCTTAAACACCTTCTATGAGTTGGGGATATGCTTCCCATCCAGTTTTCTTATAAACTGGCAAACAGGGTCGTTTTGAGTCAGATTTCCAAGACTATAGCGTTCCTGCTCATCTCGGAATTGTGTCCACAAATTAAAAATTTCACGCTGTACAAGTCCACAAGAATGCGTCTCAAGAGTCACTCGGATATCATCCAAAGACTCCTTACTCAGTCCATTCTTGATGAACTGTAGTTTATCCTCCCGATTATTAGACAAATATCCCAAGGAGCGGCAATGCTGGTTACAAGTCCATCTTGCACATTTGGGACAAACTTGTAACCTTTTCGCTCTTCGCTTTTTGGCGTAAGAGCTTTTTCCCATACCTGGCATGTGAGAAACAAGATTATCTGAAAATTCATAAGAAAATCGGACCTTGGCTTCAATTAACCATCTTACTTCGACAGGCATACCCTTAAGCATCAACATCCTTACTCTTTCTGCGTGAGCTTTGTAAATTTTAAGCAAATCATTTTGAGGAAGAGAGGGAAAATGTTTGTGCAATTTTGAAAGAATGGTGTCCATGTGAAAAAGCTAGAAAAGAAAAGAAAATGAATGCAAGGTGAGCAACAGTTTTCAGGGAACTGAAAAACCGACTTTAATAGTCACGGAGTACCGTATCTGCCACTTGACTGGAAAAAATCAATCCTTAAAAAGGATCGACTAAAGCAATGGACTCTTCATTTTGGTCAAAATTTTCAAAGAATGGTTTTAACCGTTGTCCATTAACTTTAAACACATGACCATTCTTTGGGTTCTCAATTTCAACTGCTCCATGAGAGAAAACATTTTTAACAATGAAAGGCCCAGTCCAACGTGACCAAAGTTTACCAGAAAATAAATGCAACCTTGAATCATACCAAAGAACTTTTTGTGAAGGTTCAAAAGATTTTCTAACAATAAATTTGTCATGAAAAACCTTCATTTTTTCTTTGTAGATTTTAGAATTTTTATAAGCCTCATTCCTGATTTCTTCAAGTTCACTCAGTTGGAGTTTACGTAACTTGCAAGCATCATTCAAATTTGTGTTGAATGTTTTAATGGCCCAATAAGCTTTATGCTCAATTTCCACAGGCAAGTGACAAGGTTTTCCATAAACTAGTCTATAAGGAGACATTCCTAATGATGTTTTAAAAGCAGTTCGGTAAGCCCAAAGTGCATCATTAATTCTTAAAGACCAATCTTTACGATTTGGGTTAACCGTTTTTTCTAAGATCTGTTTTATCTCCCTATTAGCTAATTCAACTTGTCCACTTTTTTGTGGGTGATAAGGTGTAGAAATTTTATGGGTTATTCCATATTTCTTCATTAAAGTTTCAAATGGTTTGTTACAAAAATGTGTACCCCATCACTAATAATGGCTCGAGGAATTCCAAATCTACTTAAGATATTCTCCTTCAAGAATTTGACAACTGTTTTGTGATCATTGTTTCGACATGGAATTACCTCGACCCATTTTGAAACATAGTCCACTGCAACAAGGATGTACACAAAACCAAATGACGGTGGAAAAGGTCCCATAAAATCAATACCCCAACAGTCAAAGATTTCAACGGCAAGAATGGGATTCAACGGCATCATGTTTCTTTTTAAAATAGATCCCAATTTTTGACAATTTTCACACGTTTTGCAAAATGCATGTGCATCTTTAAATAAGGTGGGCCAATAAAATCCACATTGTAAGATTTTAGCAGCTGTTTTTCTAGATGAAAAATGTCCTCCACATGCTTCAGAATGACAAAAGTTAATGACACTACTTACCTCATTGTCGGGTATGCATCTTCTCATTATTTGGTCTGGACAATATTTGAACAGATATGGGTCATCCCAGTAAAAATTTTCACCTCGGTTAAAAATTTTCTTTTGTCTTGAGCATTCCAATGAGGTGGCATTTTCCCTGTCGCAAGAAAATTTATAATGTTAGCAAACCAAGGTACAGTAGCAACAGAAAATAAAAATTCATCAGGAAAAGAATCATTGATAGGTGAAGTTTCAATTAATGTCTCTGTCGTTAGTCTTGAAAGATGATCAGCAACGACATTTTCGGCTCCTTTCTTATCCTTTATTGTGATGTTGAATGCTTGGAGCAATAAGATCCACCGTATCAATCTAGGTTTTGCATCCTGTTTAGACATTAAATATCTCATCGCTGCATAGTCAATGTAAACAATTGTTGGAGAGCCAATTAAATAAGAACGAAATTTGTCCAATGCAAATACTACTGCAAGTAGTTCTTTTTTAGTTGTTGTGTAATTCATTTGTGCATCGTTTAAAGTCCTACTTGCATAGTATATTACATAAGGCTTACCTTCTTTTCTTTGTCCTAAGACAGCACCAACGGCATAGTCACTTGCATCACACATCAATTCAAAAGGCAAAGACCAATCAGGAGATTGCATAATTGGAGCAGTAGTTAAAAGCCCAATTAATGTATCAAAGGCATTTTGACATTCTTGAGTCCATTCAAAGGAAGTATCTTTTATTAAGAGGTTACAAAGAGGTTTAGATATAGCACTGAAATTTCTTATGAAACTCTTATAAAATCCAGCATGCCCTAAAAATGAACGAACCTCTTTAACTGTTTTTGGTGGAGGCAAATGGGAAATTAATTCCACTTTTGCTTTATCCACTTCAATTCCTTTAGAAGACACCACATGACCTAAAACAATTCCTGAAGTGACCATATATGACATTTTTTCCAATTCAAAATAAGACCTTTTTCTACACACCGTTTTAGGACTTTTTCTAAATTTTCAAGACAATTATCAAAAGAGTTTCCAAAGACAGTTAAATCATCCATGAAAACTTCTAAACAATGTTTAACCATGTCACTTAAAATGCTTAACATGCATCTTTGAAAAATGGCTTGGGCATTACAAAGTCTAAAAGGCATTCTCCTAAATGCAAAAGTGCCGAAGGGGCACGTGAATGTGGTCTTTTCTTGGTCTTCAAGTGCAATGGAAATTTGGTAATAGCCTGAGTATCCATCAAGAAAGCAGTAGTAGGGGTGTCCTGCTACTCTTTCAAGAATTTGGTCAAGAAATGGTAAGGGAAAATGGTCTTTTCTAGTGACAGCATTTAATTTTCTATAATCAATGCACATCCTCCAACTAGATAGACACGAGTTGGCAATAATTCACCCTTTTCATTTTTAACTACTGTAATGCCAGATTTTTTAGGTACTACTTGTGTAAGGCTTACCCACTTACTATCAGAAATAGGATAGATAATTCCCACATCAAGTAGTTTGAGAACTTCAGCCCTAATGACCTCTTTCATATGTGGATTTAATCTTCTTTGAGGTTGTTGGGATGTTTTGGCATTTTCCTCTAAATGTATTCTATGTGTGCAAATTAAGGGGTTAATGCCTTTTCTATCTTTTAAAGTCCACCGATTGCATTTTTATGCCTTTTAAGCACTTCTATCAACTTACCTTGTTGCTCGCATGTGAGGGATTAAGAAATTACCACCGGATATGTCTGATTCTCCCCAAGATATGCATATTTCAGTCCTTCAGGTAAGGGCTTCAATTCTAACTTAGGAGCTTCCTCTTCCTTGCTTTCATTCATTTGTCCCAATTCTTCAAATCTTGATTTTGAGCCTTTTTCCATCACCTGTGCACAATCCAATAAAGAGCATATATCAGAAAGATCAGACTCTAGTTCCATGCTTGATTCTAATGAATTCACTAGAGAAGTTTCCAAAGGGTCAGAAGAACTCCCTTTTTGGATGTGACCTTCCACAATAGATTCGATCATATTAGCCTCCTTAATTTCATCTTCTTCTTCATTGGTTGTTTGCACATATTGAAAACATTAAGTTCCAATGTCATGTTCCCAAAAGGTAGCTTCATGACTCCATTCCTGCAATTAATCAAAGCATTAGAGGTAGCTAGAAATGGACGCCCTAAAATGACAGGAATTGAATTACATACTTCCACTGGTTGTGTGTCCAAGACAATAAAATCCACTGGGTCAATGAATTTATCGACTTGAACTAACACATCTTCTACTATTCCCTTGGTACTTTATTGATCTATCAGCAGCAAAAGATCACAGCAGTGTTTTAACTCACTAGATTGGTTTTTGAAACCGAGTATGGAAGGCAAATTCACACTAGCAACAAATCAATTAAAGCTTGTTCATTTTATGTCTCCAATACACATAATTTAGGACACCTGGATCCTTATATTTCACTTATTTTATTTTTTGAAGGATGCACTTTACTTTGGGGCCCCCTTCCAGCTAGAGGCTTTCTTTTTCACATTTAGTTTTCTTTTCACAGTGCACAAGTCTTTCAAAAATTTTGCATAAGAAGGTACCTGTTTGATCACATCAAGCAAGGGAATGTTGACCTTTACCTGTTTGAAAATTTCAAAGATTTCAGAATTGTGTGTTGGCTTCTTTTGTGTGGCTAATGCTTGAGGAAATGGAGGCACAGATGAGGATATGATTTCCTCTTCGCTAGGTGTTGGTTTAGCAACCTCTTCCTGCCCTTTAGAGATCGATTCTTCTTCTTTCTCACAAGGGTCAGGAACGTGTTTTTCAACAATCTTACCATTGCGAAGGGTCATGACTGACTTGGCTTGGTCAAAGTAATGGTTAATTGAATTTCCTGCATTTGAGTTAGATTGATCTTTGGGGTTTTGCAATGTTTGAGAAGGAAATTTCCCTTTTTTTTGGATGCTAAATGTAGATGCATATTTTGCAAGAGTGTTTGACAAATTTGCTAATGTTTGAGCAGTTTGACTATTGAAAGTCTCTTGCTTTGTAATGAATGAATGCAATGTCTCTTCAAAGTCATTTCCTAGTGAGGAGGAGCATATGCAGGTCATGGATTTTTGAAAATTTTGTCGTGTTTGAAAAAGGGACTTGTAAGATTGTGCATGATTGTCATTTTTCCAGCTAAAAGTTGGATGATTTCTCCACAGGATTGTAGGTTTGTGAAGATGGATTGTGATTTGGCCTTTTGAAAGTGTTCAAGGCATTGGCTTCTTCATGGAGACATTCCCTAAAGGCAGGCAAAGGTGGGCAATCATCAGTAGAATGGTCATTGTCATCACAAATGTTACAGACATTTTCTTGAATAGATTTCAATTGACCACTCTTTTTCATCTCTAAAGCCTCGACTTTTCTAGCTAGGGATGCGAATTTGGCTTGAAGGTCATGGTCTTTCCTAAGGTTGTAAATACCTCTATTGGATGTCGAGGTTTGGGCCTTGCTTGGTACCTCATAGGTGCCAGCAGTGTCCCAATTTTGTGCCTTTTCTGCCAAGGAATCTAGGAAGTCAAGTGCTTCCTCAGGGTCTTTTTCTTAAAATTCTCCATTACACATTAATTCCACTAGTTGCCTATCTTGAGGTGTTAACCCTTCATAGAAATGTGCAACTATTCTCCATGTTTCAAACCCATGGTGAGGACAGGTATTAAGTAGTTCCTTATACCTATCCCAACATTGGTAAAGGGTTTCTCCTTGTCTTTGAGAGAAATCAGAAATTTGTCTTTTAAGAGAATTTGTTCTATGGGTAGGAAAAAATTTTTTTCAAAAATTGTTGTTTCATCTCATCCCATGAACTAATGGAATTCGACCTCAAATTTTGTAGCCATGTTCTAGCTTTATCTTTTAAAGAAAAAGAAAAAGCTTTAATCTAATGGTGTTTATGCTACAATTTGGGTCAGTGTAGGAGCTACATACCTCTTCAAAGAGTTTCAAGTGCGAATATGGGTTCTCCATGTCAAGGCCATGAAAAGTGGGTAGAAGTCGAACAAAACTTGGTTTGAAATTGAAATGGATTGAATCTGGAGGAGAAACTACACAAGATGGCGCACTAGTCCTTACCGGATTCATGTAGTCTTTGAGGGTTCTTCGTTGGTTTTGATCATTTTGTTGCGAACGGTTGTCCCCTTCATCCGTGAATATTTTCTCATGATTGTCGGCCATGTTTTCTAAGGAAGATGATGTTTTTCTAACAAGTCTACCACTAGATGTTCGTGACCAAATTTTCATGCAAGAAAGGGAGAAGAAAAGAGAGCAAAAGATGAAAACACAAAAATAATAAATTTAGATCTAAGATGAGAAAAGAGAACACTTACAATTTTGCACGCCAATTTTTACCTTCCCCGGCAACGGCGCCAAAAACTTGACACATCCGAAAAAGGATTGTCCCCCAAGTATAGGAGTGTCGAAGTAATAAAACCCGGTGAGACCGGGGTCGATCCACGAGGAAGGGAATTTAAGCGTTACAATTATAAGCTAAATAAATGTAATATGGATGATTCAAAGAGGTGACATGATAATATCAACAAGTATGTAAGATGGTAGGTGGTATTACCGACCATTAAAATATAAAACAAAAAGCAAGAGGAGGTAAAACCATCCATGGAAATAGGTGGTATAACCAACCATAGTAAATTAAAGAACAATTTCATAAGGTGGTAAAACCTACCATAGTAAATAAAATAAAAAGTTCATAAACAATAGAATAATTAAAATACAAGAGGAACTAACACAATAATAATGAAAGCTAAGGTTAGGAGATCCGCCCTTGATATTTCGAATAAGGATAATTAGCCCATTTTAGTTATATGAATTATATTTGTTTCATTACCAACTTTTATATCACTTCTTGTAAATGGGTTCAAGCATCCAATGTGCCAATCATCATATGTCTACAACAAATCAATTTTCCTAACTAGATTCGTGTCGGTAAGGAAGAACCATACATCATCTAGAAAGGATCCAAGCATTTGATGTGCCAATGATTGTCGACAATGGATCAAGACCTCCACTTTACGAGTGGTGTCAAGATTGATTAAGAAATTAAATATAAATCATATTGAATAAACATTATAAGATTAAGATTATTAAGCACATATTAGGGTTAGAGAATCCTTATTCTCATATCAAGGGTTTCACCCTTTCACCTTAGCAAAAGAGAAATTAGAAGAACATTATAATAGAAAGAAAATAAAATGTAAGAGAAAGGAAATTCATTAATAACATAAACACACAAAACACAATACAAGATCCTAGCCAAAGCCAAAATGTTCCAGCCAAGGCAAGATGCCCTAATGGGTCACAAGGCACCTCTATTTATAGATACATCCAGGGGCAAACTTGTCAAATTACAAGGGCATAATTGTCAAATATTAGTTGTAAATATCTTTGACAATTGGGATCATTAAGTACCGACTTTGACCATCAATTTTGACATTGAAATGTTGAGAATTTTAATCACATGTCTTCATGGAAGTTGTAGATATTTCTCTCAGCTTTCTAGAACATATTGATTTGCACAATTTGGATACGTATTTTGAGAGATACGGTCCAAATACTGAGGCCTGGTCAGACTGGGCCGAGACTGTAGATGGGTTCACTTCAAGCCCAATTTTGGTCCACTAAGAGCCCGAATTTGATGATTCTTGTGAAATGCAATCTTGTAGACAATTAAATCAGCTTTCCAAAACATTAAGAATTGCACCATTCTGATCTATCAATAGAGAGTTATGCCCATTTTACCGAACCTATAACAAAACCAAAATTAAGAGAAATTAATTCCAAAGATGCAAATGCTACAAATATGCTAAAGTTGAGGAATTTAATGACACCATTAATGCAATATGATGAACTAAACTCTTATTAAACATGCATATTTTAGTGTTCAGCAAAATCTTTGTGATGAAAATGGTTTTGAATGTAATTTTTTCTCACCTAGAACTCCACAACAAAATGGTTGTTGAAAGGAAAAATAGGACTATCCAAGAAATGGCTAGGACCATGTTACTTGAAAATAATTTGCCAAAATATTTTTAGGTCGAAGCCGTTAATACCGCATGTTTTATAATCAATAGAGTTCATATTAGAGCTTTAATAAAGAAAACTCCTTATGAACTTTGGAAAGGAAGAAAACCCAACATTGGATTTTTTAAAGTTTTTGGATGTAAATGTTTTATTTTAAAACACTAAGGATAACCTTGGAAAATTTGATGCAAAAGCCGATGTTGGAATTTTTGTGGGCTACTCCAACCATAGTAAAGCATATAGAGTTTTTAACAAAAAGACTCTTACTATTGAAGAATCTATGCATGTTGAATTTGATGAAACTAACGTGATTTCTTCAAAGAATTTAGATAATGGTATTGTTGAGGTAGAAAGGAAAATCAAGGAATCAAGGCTTGATGAAAAGAGCCAAGATGAATTACAACTTCAACAAGAAAAACTTGTGGAAGTAAATGATTCTTCCCAAGAATTACCAAAGGAATGGAGGTATGCAAAAGCTCACCCTAAAGATCTCATTATTAGTGAACCATCACAAGGTATGAAAACTAGATCTTCTTTTAAGAACTTTTGTAATCATTTTGCTTTTGTCTCTCAATTTGAACCAAAATCTTTTAAAGAAGCCGAAAATGACGAAGTTGGATTTTGGCTATGCAAGAAGAATTGAATCAATTTGAGAGAAATCAAGTTTGGGAATTAGTCCCTAGACCCAAAAATCATTCTATTATAGGCACCAAATGGATTTTTTAGAAATAAAGTAGATGAAAATGGCACCATTATTAGAAACAAAGCTAGACTTGTTGCTCAAGGATACAATCAAGAAGAAGGTATTGATTATGAGGAAACCTTTGCACCGGTTGCTAGATTAGAATCAATTAGAATGTTGTGTGCATTTGCATGTTATAAAATTTTTACATTATATCAAATGGATGTCAAAAGTGCATTTTTAAATGGTTACATTATGGAGGAAGTATATGTAGAGAAAACTCTTGGTTTTCAAAATCATGATTTTTCCAAACCATATTTTCAAACTCAAAAAGGCACTTTATGGCTTGAAACAAGCACCAAGAGCATGGTATGATAGATTGAGCAAATTTCTCATTGATAATGGTTTTGAAATAAAAAAAGTTGATACTACTCTTTTTGTTAAAACAAAAAATGATGATTTATTAATTGTTCAAATCTATGTTGATGATATTATATTTGGTGCTACTAATGTCTCTATGTGTGAGGAATTTTATAAGTGCATGCAATAAGAATTTGAAATGAGCTTAATGGGAGAATTAAATTTCTTCCTTGGACTTTAAATCAAGCAATCAATAGATGGGATCTTCATTAATCAAGCTAAATACACAAGAGATCTTCTCAAGAAGTTTGGCATGGATAATTCCAGGACATATAACACGCCTATGGGTACATTAACCAAGCTTAATAAAGATGAGAAAGGAAAAGATGTTGAGGTAACAAAGTATCGAGGTATGATTGGCTCTCTTTTGTATTTAACTGCTAGTAGACCTGATATTATGTTTAGTGTGTGTATGTGTGCTAGATTTCAATCTTGTCCAAAGGAATCTCACCTAAAGCTGTCAAAAGGATATTTAGATATCTTCTTGGAACCATAAATCTAGGTCTTTGGTATCCTAAGTGTGATAATTTGATCTAATTAGTTATTCCGATGCGGACTTTGCTGGAAGTCTTCTTGATAGAAAGAGCACTAGTGGCTCTTGCCATTTTCTAGGACATGCATTAGTCTCATGGTTTAGTAGAAAACAAAATTCTGTTGCCTTATCAACCACGGAAGCCGAATATATTGTAGTAGGAAGTTGTTGTGCACAACCTCTTTGGATGAAACAAATTTTAAAAGATTATGGTCTGGTATTTGATCATATTCCCATCAAATGTGACAATACAAGTGCCATCAACATTTCAAAAATCCAATACAACACTCTAGGACTAAGCATATAGAGATTATACATCATTTTATTAGAGATCATATGCAAAAAGGTAATATTTCTTTAGAATTTATTTCCACCGATAAACAATTAGCCGATATATTTACTAAACCCCTTAGTCAAGATAGATTTTGCATAATTAGAAGAGAATTAGGCATGTTGGATATGTCTTAATTTTGCTTTAATATGATAATCTTTGAATGGTAGCATATGTTAAAGGGGAGAATATATTTAGGGGGAGTAGTTAATTTGATTACATCTTTTTTATGATAACAAAAGGGGGAGAAATAGTTGGATTGCTTATATTCATAACAAGTGTCATTTTTTTGTTTATTCTTGATTTTATTTTCATTTTTAATTTTAGATATTATTTGAAAGCAATCAATGATTTGTCATCATAAAAAAGGGGGAGATTGTTAGCCCTAAGGCTACATGATAATTTTGATGATAACAATACACATTGATTAATTGAGATTTACTAACATGTTATTTATGTGCAAGAGTAAGATCATTGAAATAATTTTAAAATCAAGAAGAGGCTTATTAAAATGAAGTGTTGAAGCTAAGGAGAAGACTACATGTTAAAGCACCAAAGTTAAGAACAAGGATTGACTCAAGGAATGTGACACTGAGCATGTTCAAATCATTGTTATATTATCTCTACAAATATCCAAATTACGGTGATTTTTAATCGCTTTGGAAAGCTTACTCAATTTATAACATTTCATATGTTTTAATGAAATTCAAATTTCAAGTGGAAAGTTGTCCAAATCATCATGCAAATTGAAAGACAAATGGAAGTAGCTGACATGAGCACCGAATACTCCTTTGGACATATCTTGAGCTAGAAAAATCAAAATGACTTGATTCATATGGCATTGGAAATATGACTTAATGAAGAACATTTCATTTGTTTTGAAGAAATTCAAATTTCAAATGGAAGGCTGACATAATTGACATGCAATTCGGTGGACTGACACAGAGAAGAAAACTTAACTCACATGAGCACCGAATGGTGTTTTGGCCATATCTTAAGATAGAGATATCCAAATGCTTTGATTCTTAATTTTTTGGAAATATTATTCAAATAGTCAGATCTTTTATGTTTCGAAGAAATTCAAATTTCAAACGAAAGGCTGACAGAATTATCATTCAATTTGGTGGACTGACACAAGAAAGAAAAATCAAGTCACATGAGCACCGAATGGTGTTTTGGCCATATCTTGAGCTACAGATATCCAAATGACTTGATTCTTGATGCGTTGGAAAGATTATTCAAATGTCAAATCTTTTATGTTTTGTAGATTTTCAAATTTCAAACGGAACATTGACAAAAATGGCAGACAAAATTACGGTTTTTATGGTGGGCAGAAAATTTGGAGATGGTGTCTTCACTTGATTAAGTTCATCTCATTTGCCTATAAAAGGAGTCATTCTCCCATGCATTCAAGTAGTGCAAGAGAAGCATTTTATCAAGCAAAAAGCAAGAGAAATATCAAGTCTAGAGAGCTTTTATATTATTTATCTACTCTTTGAAGAGAGTTATACTTTTGTTGTAAAAATTATCTTTGTTCTTGTATTGTGGTGAGAGTGAGATATTCTTGTAAAGGATAATAGTTATCCTTGAGAGAACTCTTGTTGTGTGTTATCAAGAGTTGAAGGAAGTTTCCTTGGTGAGGTTATTTATCAAGAAGAACTCTTGGTGTGGTGTTATCAAGAGTTGAAGGAAGTTGCCTTGGTGAGGTTGTTCATCAAGAAGAACTCTTGTGTGGTGTTATCAAGAGTTGAAGGAAGTTGCCTTGGTGAGGTTGTTCATCAAGAAGAACTCTTGGTGTGGTGTTATCAAGAATTGAAGGAAAAAGTCTTGGGGAGGTTGTTCATCAAGCAAGTTGTAAAGATTTCTACAACTTAGTGGAAAGCTTAGCTCGTGGAGCTAGGAGCCCGTGGACGTAGGCAAAGTTTGCCGAACCACGTAAATTGAGTTTGCACTCTCTCTATCCCTTTCCTCTTTACATTTACTTGCACTTGTGATTGTTCTTTATTCCCATTCTCTTGATTGCATTCTATTTTCATCTTCTTCACCTTTGTTTTTAAAGAAAGATTTAAATAATTTTGATCTTTCAAGAAAAGTTTTCTAAATCCGTTTTTATAAATAAAAACTCAATTCACCCCCCCTCTTGGGTTGCCATACCTGGGTCAACATGATTGTCTCCCAAGTATAGGAGTGTTGAAGTAATAAACCCGGTGAGTCCGAGGTCGATCCACGAGGAAGGGGAATTTAGCGCTACAAACTATAAGTAAACAAATATAATGTGGATGATTCAAAGGGATGGCAAGATAATATCAACAAATATAAGTAAAGAACAAGTTCATAAACAATAATTGATAATAACACAAGAGAAATTAACACGATAATAATGAAAGCTAAGGTTAGAGGATCCGCCCTTGATATATCAAATAAGGATAAGTAACCCATTTTAGTTATATGAATTATATTTGTTTCGTTACCAATATTTATACCACTACTTGTAAATGGGTTCAAGCATCCAATGTGTCAATCTCTATATGTCGACAACAAATCAAGGTTCCTAACTAGATTCGTGTCAGTAAGGAAAAACCATACGACATCTAGAAAGGATCCAAGCATTTGATGTGCCAAGGATTGCCTACAATGGATCGAGACCTCCACTTTAGGAGTGGTGTCAAGATTGATTAAGAAAATAAATATAAATCATATAAAATAAACAACATAAGATTATGATAATTAAGCACATACCAAGGGTTAGAGAATCCTTATTCTCATATCAAGGGTTTCACGCTTTCACCTTAGCAAGAGAGAAATTAGAAGAACATTATAAGAAAAAGAAAACAAATTGCAAGAGAAAAGAAATTCATTAATAACACACTAGAGAGAAAAACACAATAACAAGAGATAACCAATACAAGATCCCAGCTAAGGTCAAGATGCCTTAATGGGTCACAAGACACTTCTATTTATAGATACATTCAGGGGCAAACTTGTCAAATTGCAAAGGAATAATTGTCAAATATTAGATGCACCAACTTTGACAATTGGGGTAATTAGGTGCATTACTTTGACTACTGATTTTGACATTGAATTATTGAGCATTTAAATCATATGTCTTCATGAAATTGTGGATATTTCTCTTAGCTTTCTAGAACATCTTGATTCATATGATTTGGATACGTATTCTGAGAGATATGGTCAAAATACTGAGGCATGGTCAGGCTGGGCCGAAACTACAGATGGGTTCACTTCAAGCCCATTTTTGGTCCACTAAGAGCCCGAATTTGATGATGCTTCTGGATACAATCTTGTAGATAATTTAATCAGCTTTCCAAAACATTAAGATTTGCACCATTATGATCTATAAATAGAGAGTTATTCCCATTTTACCAAACCTGTAACAAAACCAAAATTAAGAGAAAGTTAATTCCAAAGATGCAAAAACTACAAATATGTTTAAGTTGAGGAATTTAATGATACTATTAATGCAATATGATAAACTAAGTTCTTATTAAACATACATATTTAAGTGTTCATCAACAAACATATCTTTATAAGGTACATCTTCGATTCCCTTTTTTATGAAAGTAGTAAGGTCGATGGATAAGTCCATTGGCGGTGCTTATTCTTGAGGCTTCTTTTCCTTTATGGTCATCTTCGTCATCTCTTTCACCAAGTCATTCCCCTTGGAGACTTCTTCCTAAAAGATGTCTTTAAAGATCTCGAATCCGGGCTTCAACATTCTCTTGAAAACCCACGGTTCAGTAGCTCTCACATACTTCATATTTTGGGCCTTGACAAATTTGATGAATCTCCCTTTCTTGGGCTCAAAATCTTCTTCTTCCTATTTGGATTCATAGCCTAACCCTTTTCTTAAAGTTTGACTTTTAAAATCTAGGAAGGATGGTAAACGACATTCATTCCTCCCAAGCCTAGTTCTTGGTAAGTATCCTTGTTTCTTCATTAGTCCAGCTACAATTGAGCTGACTTCATCGATCATGGTTACGTGAAAGCCTCCCATGTAAGGTATTTCTTCTACTTTCACACTTAGAGCAGTTGGTGTAATAGTTGAGCCTATATGAATTGTTATAATCTCTCCATCCATGTTGAATCAGATCTTCTGATGTAAAGTGGAAAGGGCTTTACCTAATGGATGGAACCATGCTCATCCCAACAAGGTAGCAAACGTGATTGAAATGCCAAAGACTGCAGATTTCGTCACGACTTCAATTGGCCTAGTCTTTACTAAGGCTTTGAAGATCCCAATAGCACTTTTCTTCGAGCTATCATAGGCTTTGATCACCATCTAACAAGGCTCAAGTTCGTATTCATTGACCCCATACTTGTGCAATATCTTTATAGGCACAATATTAATGGCGGATCCATCATCCACCATGATACAAGGAGATGTCTTCCTACCAATTTTTGCGATGATAAATAATAACTTATTATGGTTCCTTTTTTCAAACGGTAGATCCTCATCAGTAAAGGCAATCACACCATTCTCTTTTGTTGACCCAGGTATGGCAACCCAAGAGGGGGGGTGAATTGGGTTTTTATTTATCAAAACGGATTTAGAAAACTTTTCTTGAAAGATCAAAATTAGTTCACTCTTTCTTTGAAAATAAAGGTGAAGAAGATGAAATTAGAATTTATCAAAGATGCAATCAAAAGAATAATAATGATGAACAATCACAAGTGCAAGTAAATGTAAAGAGGAAAGGGATAGAGAGAGTGCAAACTCAATTTACGTGGTTCGGCAAACCTTGCCTACGTCCACGGGCTCCTAGCTCCACGAGCTAAGCTTTCTACTAAGTTGTAGAAATCTTTACAACTTGCTTGATGAACAACCTCACCAAGACTTTTTCTTCCAACTCTTGATAACACCACACCAAGAGTTCTTCTTGATGAACAACCTCACCAAGGCAACTTCCTTCAACCCTTGATAACACCACACCAAGAGTTCTTCTTGATGAACAACCTCACCAAGGCAACTTCCTTCAACCTTGATAACACCACACCAAGAGTTCTTCTTGATGAACAACCTCACCAAGCAACTTCCTTCAACTCTTGATAACACACAACAAGAGTTCTCTCAAGGATAACTATTATCCTTTACAATAATATCTCACTCTCACCACAATACAAGAACAAAGATAATTTTTACAACAAAAGTATAACTCTCTTCAAAGAGTAGATAAATAATATAAAAGCTCTCTAGACTTGATATTTCTCTTGCTTTTTGCTTGATAAAATGCTTCTCTTGCACTCCTTGAATGCATGGGAGAATGGCTCCTTTTATAGGCAAATGAGATGAACTTAATCAAGTGAAGACACCAACTCCAAATTTTATGCCCACCATAAAAACCGTAATCTTGTCTTCCCTTTTTTTCAATGTTCCGTTTGAAATTTGAAAATCTACAAAACATAAAAGATCTGTACATTTGAATAAGCTTTCCAACGCATCAAGAATCAAGTCATTTGGATATCTGTAGCTCAAGATATGGCAAAACACCATTCGGTGCTCATGTGACTTGATTTTTCTTTCTTGTGTCAGTCCACCAAATTGAATGATAATTCTGTCAGCCTTCCGTTTGAAATTTGAATTTCTTCAAAACATAAAAGATCTCATATTTGAATAAGCTTTCCAAAACATTAAGAATCAAAGTATTTGGATATCTCTATCTTAAGATATGGCCAAAACACCATTCGGTGCTCATGTGTTGATTTTTCTTCTTTGTGTCAGTCCACCGAATTGCATGTCAATTATGTCGGCCTTCTGTTTGAAATTTGAATTTTTTCAAAAACATATGAAATGTTCTCCATTAAGTCATCTTTCCAATGCCGTAAGAATTAAGTCATTTTGATTTTTCTAGCTCACGTTATGTCCAAAGGAGTATTCGGTGCTCATGTCAGCTGCTTCCATTTGTCTTTCAACTTGCATGATGATTTGGACAACCTTGCAATGACCAATTGATTGAACATTGCTCATGTGTCACATTCTTTGAGTCAATCCTTGTTCTTAAACTTTGGTGCCTTTAACATGTAGTCTTCTCCTTAGCTTCAACACTTCATTTTGATAAGCCTCTTCTTGATTTTAAAATTATTTCAATGATCTTACTCTTGCACATAAATAAACATGTTAGTAAATCTCAATTAATCAATGTGTATTTTTATCATCAAAATTATCATGTAGCCTTAGGGCTAACAATCTCCCCCTTTTTGATGATGACAAACAATTGATTGCTTTTAAAATATATCTAAAATCAAGAATGAAAATAAAATCAACAATAAGCAAAAAGAATGGCACTTGTTATGAATATAAGCAATCCAACTATTTCTCCCCCTTTTGTTATCATCAAAAAAATGTAATCAAATTAACTACTCCCCCTAAATATATTCTCCCCCTTAACATATGCTATCATATTAAAGCAAAATTAAGACATATCCAACATGCCAATTCTCTTCTAAATGAGCTAAATCTATCGTTGACTAAGGGGTTAGTAAATATATCGGCTAATTGTTTATCGGTGGGAACAATTCT
This sequence comes from Boswellia sacra, assembly GCA_013180625.2. Classification (NCBI taxonomy): domain Eukaryota; kingdom Viridiplantae; phylum Streptophyta; class Magnoliopsida; order Sapindales; family Burseraceae; genus Boswellia; species Boswellia sacra. Next base: position 157,183 of record SNVD02006922.1, on the reverse strand, counting down.
AAAGACATATTCCCTTTTTGCACATGATCTCTAATAAAATGATGTCAATCTCTAATGCTTAGTCCTAGATTGTTGTATGGGATTTTTTGAAATGTTGATGGCATTTCCACTGTCACATTTGATGGGATATGATCAAATACCACACCATAATCTTTTAAAATTTGTTTCATCCAAAGAGATTGTGCACAACAACTTCCTACTACAATATACTCGGCTTCCGTGGTTGATAAGGCAACAGAATTTTGTTTTCTACTAAACCATGAGACTAATGCATGTCCTAGAAAATGGCAAGAGCCACTAGTGCTTTTTCTATCAAGAAGACTTCTAGCAAAGTCCGCATCGGAATAACTAATTAGGTCAAAATTATCACACTTAGGATACCAAAGACCTAGATTTATGGTTCCAAGAAGATATCTAAATATCATTTTGACAGCTTTAAGGTGAGATTCCTTTGGACAAGATTGAAATCTAGCACACATACACACACTAAACATAATATCAGGTCTACTAGCAGTTAATACAAAAGAGAGCCAATCATACCTTGATATTTTGTTACCTCAACATCTTTTCCTTTCTCATCTTTGTCAAGCTTGGTTAATGTACCCATAGGTGTGTTATATGTTCTTGAATTATCCATGCCAAACTTCTTGGGAAGATCTCTTGTGTATTTAGCTTGATTAATGAAGATCCCATCTATTGATTGCTTGATTTGAAGTCCAAGGAAGAAATTTAATTCTCCCATTAAGCTCATTTCAAATTCTTGTTGCATGCACTTGGAAAATTCATCACACATAAAGACATTAGTAGCACCAAATATAATATCATCAACATAGATTTGAACAATTAATAAATCATCATTTTTTGGTTTAACAAAAAGAGTAGTATCAACGTTTTTCATTTCGAAACCATTATCAATGAGAAATTTGCTCAATCTATCATACCATGCTCTTGGTGCTTGTTTCAAGCCATAAAGTGCCTTTTTGAGTTTGAAAACATGGTTTGGAAAATAATGATTTTGAAAACCAAGAGGTTGCTCTACATATACTTCCTCCATAATGTAACCATTTAAAAATGCACTTTTGACATCCATTTGATATAATGTAAAATTTTTATAACATGCAAATGCACACAACATTCTAATGATTCTAATCTAGCAACCAGTGCAAAGGTTTCCTCATAATCAATACCTTCTTCTTGATTGTATCCTTGAGCAACAAGTCTAGCTTTTTTTCTAATAATGGTGCCATTTTCATCTACTTTATTTCTAAAAATCCATTTAGTGCCTATAATAGAATGATTTTTGGGTCTAGGGACTAATTCCCAAACTTGATTTCTCTCAAATTGATTCAATTATTCTTGCATAGCAAAAATCCAACTTTCGTCATTTTCGGCTTCTTTAAAAGATTTTGGTTCAAATTGAGAGACAAAAGCAAAATGATTACAAAAATTCTTAAAAGAAGATCTAGTTTTCATACCTTGTGATGGTTCACCAATAATGAGATCTTTAGGGTGAGCTTTTGGATACCTCCATTCCTTTGGTAATTCTTGGGAAGAATCATTTACTTCCACAAGCTTTTCTTGTTGAAGATGTAATTCATCTTGGCTCGTTTCATCAAGCCTTGATTCCTTGATTTGCCTTTCTACCTCAACAATATCATCATCTAAATTCTTTGAAGAAATAACATTAGTTTCATCAAATTCAACATGCATAGATTCTTCAATAGTAAGAGTCTTTTTGTTAAAAACTCTATATGCTTTACTATGGTTGGAGTAGCCAACAAAAATTCCAACATCGGCTTTTGCATCAAATTTTCCAAGGTTATCCTTGGTGTTTAAAATAAAACATTTACATCTAAAAACTTTAAAAAATCCAATGTTGGGTTTTCTTCATTTCCAAAGTTCATAAGGAGTTTTCTTTATTAAAGCTCTAATATGGACTCTATTGATTATAAAGCATGCGGTATTAACGGCTTCGGCCTAAAAATATTTTGGCAAATTATTTTCAAGTAACATGGTCCTAGCCATTTCTTGGATAGTCCTATTTTTCCTTTCAACAACACCATTTTGTTGTGGAGTTTTAGGTGAGGAAAAATTATGCTCAAAACCATTTTCATCACAAAGATTTTCAAATGCAACATTGTCTACTTCACCACCATGATCACTCCTAATGGACACAATAGAATACCCTTTTTGATTTTGGACTCTTTTTGCAAATTTTGAAAAAGCTTGTATGGCCTCATTTTTAGTTTTCAAGAATAATACCCAAGTGAATCTTGAATAATCATCCACAATAACAAAAACATAATACTTTCCACCAAGGCTTTGAGTTCTTGATGGTCCAAATAAATCCAAATGAAGTAATTGTAGAGGTTTATTTGTTGAAATAAATTTCTTTTGTTTAAAAGAAGTTCTCACTTGTTTTCCAAATTGACAAGCATCACAAATCTTATCCTTTTCAAATTTTATTTTTGGAAGACCATCAACTAAATCATTTTTAGAAATTTTTGAAATTGTGTCCATGCTAGCATGACCTAACCTTCTATGCCATAACCAAGCATCATGATTAACAATGAAAAAATTTTCTACAAGATCATTAACATCAATATCAATTTATAAATATTACCACATCTATTACCAACAAATAATGTCTTATTGTTACTAAACATCCTTAATCACACATCTATTAGGCTCAAAAGTAAACAAAATACCCCTTTATCACAATTGACTAATGCTAATCAAATCATGTTTTAAACCATGAACAAGCAAAACATCTTTAATAATAGGTGAAGAAGGGTTACCAATATCACCATGTCCGATTACCCTTCCTTTGGCATTATCACCGAAGGTCACATATCCTCCTTTCTTCATGATTAATCTTGAGAACTTGGAGGCATCTCTGGTCATATGCCTTGAGCATCCACTATCTAAGTACCACTTGTGTTTGCCACTTTGTCTCTACAATCAACATTCAAGGAGTAACTTTTTGGTACCCAAAAGTTCTTGGGTCCTTGGGGGTTAGTTATGGTACTTTTTGGAACCCATATTTGTTTCAAATTAGGATTTCTCTTAATATAGCAAGAATGCACTTTGTGTCCTTTTCTTCCACAATAAGTACATGAATGATTAGGATTATTCCTAGAAGATGCATGAGCAAAATAATTTTTAAAATACTTTTGATTTTTATGAGTTTTATATCCTAAACCTCTTTTATCAAAAACACACCTTTGGTTTTGTAACATAGAATTCAAATTTTTTGTGCTTTTTGTAAAACTATCAACAATATTTCTTAAGTCATTATTTTCCTTTTTCAAAATAGCATTTTGTTTCTCCAATTTATCAAAATCCTTTTGTTTTAAAATGTCATTTTCAGTTTTTAATAAATGTATTTGACTTTCCAAACTTTCAAAATCTTTTTGCTTTAAAATTTCATTTTCATTTTCTAAAGCTTCATTTATTTCTACCACCTCTTCTAATTGAGATAACATGATTTTTGACTTCTTTTTGAAAGCATTAATTTTTGAATTTTGCTTATCAACTTGCACATGTAAATTTTGGAATGCTTCAAGTAATTCATCATATGAAAGTTTAGGATCATAGTTTCGAATACTTACCTCATCTTCACTTAAAGCCATGAAGCACATGTTTGCCACTTCGCAATCTTCTTCTTCGGTGGAGCTAGCTTCACTATCATCCCAATTTGTGGCTTTCATTGCTTTGGATTTCTTGTTTTGACTCTTGAAGTAAGGACAATCCATCTTTACATGTCCCGGTTTCTTGCACTCATAGCAAATGACTTGATCATTTTTCTTATCTTGCTTGAGCTTTGCCCTTTGTACTCCCTTCTAGAATTCTTCTTGAATCCTTGGTTTCTTCTAATCATCCTTTTTAGCTTTCTTGTGATGAATGCAAGATCTTCATTATCTCCTTCGTCATCGGAGTCATCTTTTTCTTTCGTTGAAGATTTGAAAGCAATATTTTTCTTTTTCTTGAAATCTTCTTCATTCTCCTTCAAGGTGATTTCATGAGTCATGAGAGAACCCATAAGTTCTTCTAATGGTAATTTGGTGAGGTCCTTTGCTTCTTGAATTGCTGTCACCTTTGGCTCCCAAGATTTTGGTAGACACCTAAGAATCTTTCTCACCATTTCAACATTAGAATAAGATTTATCAAGAGATTTCAAACTATTAAAAATATCCGTAAATCTAGTAAACATTTCAGAAATTGATTCATCCGATTTCATCTTAAAAAGCTCATAACTATGAACTAGCATACTAATTTTGGATTTTTTAACTTGACTAGTTCCTTCATGAGTTACTTCAAGTGTGTGCCATATTTCTTGTGCCGTAGAACAAGTAGATATTCTATTAAACTCATTTCTATCTAGAGCACATACAACACATTCATAGCTTTAGCATTCAAACTCAATTTCTTTTTATCATCTTCACTAAACTCTTTAGGTTCTTTAAGCATGCTTTCTCCATTTTCAATTTTTGTAGGAACAAAAGGTCCTTCCAAAACAATAGACCACAAATCATAATCAAAAGATTTCAAGAAAATACTCATTCTAGTTTTCCAATAAGAGTAATCACTTCCATTAAAAAATGGAGGTCTAGAAATAGAAAGTCCCTCAACATATGAAGTTGAATTAAAAGTTGGCATAGCTCAAAAATCGATTAAGATTTAAAACATTGAGCAACCTTGCTCTGATACCACTTGTTGACCCAGGTATGGCAACCCAAGAGGGGGGGTGAATTGGGTTTTTATTTATCAAAATGGATTTAGAAAACTTTTCTTGAAAGATCAAAATTAGTTCACTTTTTCTTTGAAAATAAAGGTGAAAAAGATGAAATTAGAATTTATCAAGGATGCAATCAAAAGAATAATAATGATGAACAATCACAAGTGCAAGTAAATGTAAAGAGGAAAGGGATAGAGAGAGTGCAAACTCAATTTACGTGGTTCGGCAAACCTTGCCTACGTCCACGGTCTCCTAGCTCCACGAGCTAAGCTTTCCACTAAGTTGTAGAAATCTTTACAACTTGCTTGATGAACAACCTCACCAAGACTTTTTCTTCAAACTCTTGATAACACCACACCAAGAGTTCTTCTTGATGAACAACCTCATCAAGGCAACTTCCTTCAACTCTTGATAACACCACACCAAGAATTCTTCTTGATGAACAACCTCACCAAGGCAACTTCCTTCAACCCTTGATAACACCACACCAAGAGTTCTTCTTGATGAACAACCTCACCAAGGGAACTTCCTTCAACTCTTGATAATACCACAACAAGAGTTCTCTCAAGGATAACTATTATCCTTTACAATAATATCTCACTCTCACCACAATACAAGAACAAAGATAATTTTTTCAACAAAAGTATAACTCTCTTCAAAGAGTAGATAAATAATATAAAAGCTCTCTAGACTTGATATTTCTCTTGCTTTTTGCTTGATAAATGCTTCTCTTGCTCTCATTGAATGCATGGGAGAATGGCTCCTTTTATAGGCAAATGAGATGAACTTAATCAAGTGAAGACACCAATTCCAAATTTTCTGCCCACCATAAAAACCGTAATCTTGTCTTCCATTTTTGTCAATGTTCCATTTGAAATTTGAAAATCTGCAAAACATAAAAGATTTGCAAATTTGAATAAGATTTCCAACGAATTAAGAATCAAGTCATTTGGATATCTGTAGCTCAAGATATGGCCAAAACACCATTCGGAGCTCATGTGACTTGATTTTTCTTTCTTGTGTCAGTCCACCAAATTGAATGATAATTCTGTCAGCCTTCTGTTTGAAATTTGAATTTCTTCAAAACATGAAAGATCTGAATATTTGAATAATCTTTCCAAAACATTAAGAATCAAAGCATTTGGATATCTCTATCTTAAGATATGGCCAAAACACCATTCGGTGCTCATGTGAGTTGATTTTTCTTCTTTGTGTCAGTCCACCGAATTGCATGTCAATTATGTCGGCCTTCTGTTTGAAATTTGAATTTTTTCAAAACATGAAATGTTCTTCATTAAGTTATCTTTCCAATGCCATAAGAATCAAGTCATTTTGATTTTTCTAGCTCAAGATATGTCCAAAGGAGTATTCGGTGCTCATGTCAGCTGATTCCATTTATCTTTCAACTTGCATGATGATTTGGACAACTTTGCACTTGAAATTTGAATTTCATTAAAACATATGAAATGTTATAAATTGAGTAATATTTCCAAAGGCTCAAGAATCATGTCATTTGGATAGTTGTAGAGATATATATGACCAATTGATTGAATATTGCTCATGTGTCACATTCCTTGAGTCAATCCTTGTTCTTAAACTTTGGTGCCTTTAACATGTAGTCTTCTCCTTAGTTTCAACACTTCATTTTAATAAGCCTCTTCTTGATTTTAAAATTATTTCAATGATCTTACTCTTGCACATAAATAAACATGTTAGTAAATCTCAATTAATTAATGTGTATTGTTATCATCAAAATTATCATGTAGCCTTAGGGCTAACACCATGTTCCAAGGATTGTCTACAATGGATCAAGACCTTCACTTTACGAGTGGTGTCAAGATTGATTAAGAAAATAAATATAAAACATATAAAATAAACGACACAAGAGTATTATTAAGCACATGTCAAGATTAGAAAATTCTTATTCTCATATCAAGGGTTTCACCCTTTCACTTTAGCAAAAGAGAATTTAGCAAGACATTAGGATAGAAAGAAAACAAATTACAAGAAAAAGAAGATTTATTAATAACATTAAGAGAACAAAACACGAGAGAGAAAACACAATAACAAGAGATCCTAGCCAAGGCCAAGATGCCCTAATGGGTCACAAGGCACCTCTATTTATAGATACATTAAGGGGCAAACTTGTCAAATTACAAAAGGACAATTGTCAAATATCTTGTTGACAATTGGGATCATCATGTGCACCAACTTTGACCACTAATTTCAGCATCGAATTATTTAGAATTTTGATCACTTGTCTTAATGAAATTGTAGATATTTCTCTCAGCTTTCTAGAACATCTTGATTCATGCAATTTGGATACGTATATCAAGAGAAATGGTTAAAAATACTGAGGCATGGTCAGGCTGGGCTGAAACTGCAGATGGGTTCACTTCAAGTCCATTTTTGGTCCACTAAGAGCCCGAATTTGATTATGGTTGTGAAATACAATCTTGTATATAATTTAATAAGCTTTTCAACAAATCATGATTTAAAGCATTCTGATCTATAAATAGAAATTTATACTCATTTTACTGAACCTATAACAAAAACTAAAATTAAGATAAAGCTAATTCAAAAGATACAAAGACCACAAATATGCTTAAGTTGAGGAATTTAATGGCACTATTAATACAATATGGTGAATTAAGCTCTTATGAACCATAAATATTTAAGTGTTTATCACACCCCCAACCAGCTTATTGCTAGTCCCTAGCAATTAAAGCGTTATTATTTAGAAGTGATTTATATAATTTTACATCCAAGGTAGTCATTATTGCATTCTCTTTGATTTTATCCAAATAAATAAACTCTCAACAGATTTTTTTCTTTTTTTTTTTAAATGGCTCATGTACCCTTCAGTCAAGATATTAACAAACCTTCTTTTTGTGCTTAGTTGACAAATGACTATGGGGCTTATTAGAAAGAAGCCATATCGGTTCTAATATTTGTTAAGGCTAACAACTTTAGGCAGTAGGCATTCATTCATCATTATATTTATTTATATATTTTTTTCTTTTTTTTGAAAGAATGCATCTTTAACCCATGTAGCGAGCCTTAGGCTAATGACTCCCAGACCAGTTGGCCTTAGGGCATTAGGTGTTAAGACACCCCTACAAGCTTAACGACTCAAGTTGTCGATGCTTTATTTTTGCTTAGAAACTTGTGGATAGTGCAATGTTCAATTCCATTAAGCTTTCTCCTTAATCCATATAGCGAGATTTAGGCCAATAGCTCCCAAACCAGTTGGTCTTAGGGTATTAGGTGTTGAGGCACCTCTCGAGCTTAATTGCTCGAATTAAGGAGGCTACGATACCAAACTTATCCACGATTGCCTTTCTTTTGCTTTTTTTTCCTTTCACTTTTTTTTTTAACTTTCTCCTTCCTTTTGTTGTTATCCTAAACAAAACAAAAGAACTCAAATATTGCAACATTTTATTTTGTAGCCCACAATCATGCATCAAAGTATGTGTGTGTGAAGAAAGGTTCATAAATACTTGCTTAACGAGTACATGAGCACACAGTTTATTAAATGATTACGTTGTGAGAGTTCATAGATTTGAATAATTCAAAGTGAAATGAATAAGACCTCCTTGTTATAAAATACAAAAATCAAAACTAAATAATATCAAGTGAGCGAAAATGAGTCTTCAAAAATGAAAAATCAAAACAAAATGACAAATTGGTTAGAGTGTGTTTCAAGAGTTCAAACTGGCCCTCTTTACTCTGCCATTCCTGACCCAGAATGCTCCTTAAGAGGATTTGAACTCCTTACACCGTACACTGAAATTAATTACTAACTTGCTTTTTTTCTGGGCAAGAAAAAGAAAATTTAAGACACACTTATGTCTACTATCCTTCCCCCCAACCAAATGAAACATTGTCCTCGATGTTTAAATATAGAGAGATAAAGTATAGGAGACATTACCTGAAGCTTCTGTTATTGAAAAGAGACGACCTGAAAGACTCATAAAATAAAGTGCTACAAATAAAATAAAAGATAAGAAAAATTACAAACGGAGATTCAGATCCAATTTGCACTTTTTGTTTTGTCCCCTTGACCAATTAATTTGAGTTATAGATGAGTCAGGTTCATACTCGACTGCTTGTAATTTGTCAAGTAATTCACTAGTAAAAGTGGCAGAAACAAGGATCTATCTCACCGAATGAGAGACAAAATTTTGTTCAACAACTGCATCAACAAAATGTATCAAAGGATCAAAGAAATTTTTAACATTCAACAAACCTATGGGTTTTTTATGGAGATTCAGTTAGGCCCAAGACACAATTTGAAAAATTCCTTCAAGAGTACCAAAGCCACCTGGTAAAGCAATAAAGGCATTTGAATTGATAAGCATATATGCCATACGTTCATGCATAGAGGAGACCTGTAACTCCTTCCCAACCGTTTTTCCAACGATGCTTTCTATAGCCAAAGCTTTAGGAATAACACCTAAAACTTGACTGTCTCCTATGAGTGTAGCTGTTGATATATAACCCATTAACCCAAGGCTACCTCCCCCATAAACCACATGAATCTTTCTTTCAGTTAATAGCCTACCAAGATAATTTGCTATTGCTACAAACTCTTCACTTTTTCCTGGTCGATATCCACAGAATACACATATCTTTTGGATTCGACGTTTTGAAGTTTCCTCCATATTGATGCAACTCTCTAACTATATGTGTGTGACTGTGGCTCACATCTTCCTCTAGTTTTACGCTCAGAAACGGCTTAAACACCTTCTATGAGTTGAGGATATGCTTCCCATCCAGTTTTTTTATAAACTAGCAAATAAGGTCGTTTTGAGTCAGATTCCCAAGACTATAACGTTTCTGCTTGTCTTTAAATTGTGCCTATAATTTTAAAATTTCATGTTGCACAATTCCACGTGAATGCGTCTCAAGAGTCAATTGGATATTATCCAAAGACTCCCTACTCAGTCCATTCTTGATGAATTGTAGTTTATCCTTTCGATTATTAGACAAATATCCAAAGGAGCGGCAATGTTGGTTACAAGTCCATCTTACACATATGTGACAAACTTGCAACCTTTTCGCTCTTTGCTATTTAGCGTAAGAGCTTTTTCCCAAACCTGACATGTGGGAAACAAGATTATCTGAAAAATCACAAGAAAATCAAACATTGGCTTCAATTAACCATCTTAAATCAGCAGGAATACCTTACGCATCAACATCCTTAGTCTTTTGGCGCAAGCTTTGTAAATTTTAAGCAAATCATTTTGAGGAAGAGAGTGAAAACGTTTGTACAGATTTGAGAGAATCGATGTGAAAAAAAATGGAGAGAGAAGAAAAGAAAATGAATGCAAGATGAGCAACAGTTTTTAGGAAACTGAAAAATCACGGAGTACCGTATCCGTCACATGACTGGGAAAAATCAATCCTTAACAAGGATCAACTAAAGTAATGGACTCTTAATTTTGATAAAAGTTTTCAACGAATGGTTTTAACCGTTGTCTATTAACTTTAAAAACATTACCATTCTTTGGGTTTTTAATTTCAACTGCTGGATGAGCGAAAACATTTTTAACAATGAAATGTCTATTCCAACGAGACCGAAGCTTACCAAAAAACAAGTGCAATCTTGAATCATACAAAAAAACTTTTTGTGAAGGTTCAAAAGATTTTCTAACAATGAATTTGTCATGAAAAACCTTCATTTTTCCTTTGTAGATTTTAGAATTTTCATAAGCCTCATTCCTGATTTCTTCAAGTTCACTCAGTTAGAGTTTACGTAACTTGCAAGCATCATACAAATTTGTGTTAAATGTTTTAATGGCCCAATAAGCTTTATGCTCAATTTCTACAGTCCCAATGAAGTTTCAAAAGTAGTTCGGTAAGCCTAAAGTGCATCATTAAGTCTTAAAGATCAATCTTTACGGTTTAGGTTAACCGTTTTTTCTAAGATCTGTTTTATCTCCCTATTAGCTAATTCAACCTGTCCACTTTTTTGTGGGTGATAAGGTGTAGAAAATTTATGGGTTATTTCATATTTCTTCATTAGAGTTTTAAATGGTTTGTTACAAAAATGTGCATCCCCATCACTAATAATGGCTCGAGGAATTCCAAATCTACACAAGATATTTACTTTCAAGAATTTGATAATTGTTTTGTGATCATTGTTTCGACATGGAGTTGCCTCAACCCATTGTTTCGACATGGAATTGCCTCAACCCATTTTGAAACATAGTATATTACAACAAGAATGTAAACAAAACCAAATGAAAGTGGAAAAGGTCCTAAAAAATCAATACCTTAACAGTGAAAATTTATAACAACAAGAATGAGATTCAAAGGCATCATGTTTCGTTTTGAAATGGATCCCATTTTTGACAATTTTCACAAGTTTTGCAAAATGTATTTGCATCTTTAAATAAGGTGGGCCAATAAAATCCACATTACAAGATTTTAGCAGCTGTTTTTTTAGATGAAAAATGTCCTGCACATGCTTCAGAATGACAAAAATTAATGACACTACTTACCTCATTGTTGGGTATGCATCTTCTGATTATTTGGTCCGGACCATATTTGAACAAATATGGGTCATCCCAATAAAAATTTTTCACCTCGGTCAAAAACTTCCTTTTGTCTTGAGCATTCCAATGAGGTGGCATTTCTCTTGTTGCAAGAAAATTTACAATGTTAGCAAACCAAGGTACTGCAGCAACGGAGAATAAAAATTCATCAGGAAAAGAGTCATTGATAGGTGAAGTTTTAATTAATGTCTATGTCGTTAATCTTGACAGATGATCTGCAACGACATTTTTAGCTCCTTTCTTATCCTTTATTGTGACGTTGAATTCTTGGAACAATAAGATCCACAGTATCAATCTAGGTTTTGCATCCTGTTTACACATTAGATATCTCACAACTGTATGGTCAGTGTAAACAATCGTTGGAGAACCAATTAAATAAGATCAAAATTTGTCCAATGCCAATACTAATGCAAGTAGTTCTTTTTTAGTTGTTGTGTAATTCATTTGTGCATCATTTAAAGTCCTACTTGCATAGTATATCATATATGGCTTACCTTTTCTTTTTTTGTCCTAAGACAGCACCAATGGCATAGTCACTTACATCACACATCAATTCAAAAGGCAAGGACCAATCAGGAGATTGCATAATTGGAGCAGTTGTTAAAAGTCTAATTAATTTATCAAAAGCATTTTGACATTCTTGAGTCCATTCAAAAGAAATGTCTTTTATTAAGAGGTTACAAAGAGGTTTAGATATAGCACTGAAATTTATTATGAACCTCCTATAAAATCTAGCATGCCCTAAAAATAAACGGACCTCTTTAACTATTTCTGGTGGAGGCAAATAGGAAATTAATTCCACTTTTGCTTTGTCCACTTCAATTCCCTTATAAGACACCACATGACCTAAGACAATTCCCAAAGTGACCATATAATGACATTTTTCCTAATTCAAAATAAGACCTTTTTCTACACACATTTATAGGACTTTTTCTAAGTTTTCAAGATAATTCTCAAAAGAATTTTCAAAGACAGCTAAATCATCCGTGAAAACTTTTAAACAATGCTCAACCATGTCACTTAAAATGCTTAACATGCATCTTTGAAAAGTGGCTGGGGCATTAAAAAGTCCAAAAGGTATTCTCCTAAATGCAAAAGTGCCGAAGGGGCAAGTGAATGTGGTCTTTTCTTGGTTTTTAAGTGCAATGAGAATTTGATAATAGCCTGAGTATCCATCGAGAAAGCAGTAGTATGAGTGCCCTGCTACTATTTCTAGATTTTGGTCAAGGAATGGTAAGGGAAAATGGTGTTTTCTGGTTACAGCATTTAATTTTATATAATCAATACACATCCTCCAACTAGATGAGACTCGAGTTGGCAATGATTCACCCTTTTCATTTTTGACTATTGTAATGCCAGATTTCTTAGGTACTACTTGTGTAAGGCTTACCCACTTACTATCAGAAATAGCGTAGATAATTCTCACATAAAGTAGTTTGAGAACTTCAGCCCTAATGACCTCTTTTATGTGGGGATTTAATCTCCTTTGAGGTTGTTGGGACGTTTTGGCATTTTCTTCTAAATATATTTTGTGTACAAATCAAAGGGTTAATGCCTTTTATGTCTTTTAAAGTCCATCCGATTGCATTTTTATGCCTTCTAAGTATGTGTATTAAATTACCTTGTTGCTTGCTTGTGAAGGATGAAGAAATTACCACCGGATATGTCTGATTCTCCCCAAGATATGTGTATTTTAGTCCTTCAGGTAAGGGCTTCAGTTCTAGCTTGGGAGCTTCCTCTTCCCTGCTTTCATTCATTTGTCCCAATTCTTCAAATCATGATTTCGAGTCTTTTTCCATCACCTGTGCAAAATCCAATTAAGAACATATATCAGAAAGATCAGGCTCTAGTTCCATACTTGATTCTAATAAATTGACTAAACAGGTTTCCAAAGGGTCACAAGAACTCCCTTTTTTGGATGTGATCTTCCACAATAGTTTCAATCATATTGGCCTCCTCAGTTTCATCATCTTTTTCATGTGGTTGTTTGCATATATTAAAAATGTTAAGTTCCAATGTCATATTTTTGAATGATAGCTTCATAACTCCATTCCTGCAACTAATCAAAGCATTAGAGGTAGCTAGAAATGGACGCCCTAAAAGGACAGGAATTGAATTACATGCTTCCACCGGTTGAGTATCCAAAACGATAAAATCCACTGGGTAAATGAATTTATCGACTTGAACTAACACATCTTCTACTATTCCTCTTGGCACTTTAACTGATCTATCAGCAAGCAAATTTACACTAGCACCAAGATTAAGTAAAGCTCGTTCGATTTTATGGTCTCCAATAACACAGGAAATTGTAGGGCAACCCGGATCCTTATATTTCATTGTATTATTGTTTTGAAGAATAGCACTTACTTGCTCGACTAGAAACACCTTCTTTTTCACATTTAATTTCTTTTCACAATGCACAAATCTTTCAAAAATTTTGTAAAAGGGGGTACCTGTTTGATCACATCTAGCAAGGGAATGTTGACATTTACCTGTTTGAAAATTTCAAAGATTTCAGAATTGTGAGTTGGCTTCTTTTGTGTGGCTAATGCTTGAGAAAATAGAGGCACAGATGGAGATTTGGTTTTTTCTTCACTAGATGTTGATTTGGTAACCTCTTTCTGACCTTTAGAGATCGATTCTTCTTCTTTCTCATAAGGTTTAGGAATGTGTTTTTCAACAACCTTACCATTGCGAAGGGTCATGACTGACTTGGCTTGGTCCAAATAATGGTTACTTGAACTCCTTGCATTTGAGTTAGATTGATCTTTGGAGTTTTGCAATGTTTGAGAAAGAAATTTCTCTTTTTCTCGAATGCTAAATGTAGATACAAATTTTGCAAGAGTGTCTGACAAATTTACTAATCTTTGAGCAGTTTGACCATTGAAAGTCTCTTGCTTTGTAATGAATGAATGCAATGTCTCTTCAAGGTCATTCCTAGGAGGAGGAGCATATGCATGATCATGAGAATTTTGAAAATTTTGTCATATTTGAAAAGGGACTTGTGAAGATTATGCATGATTGTCATTTTTCCAACTAAAATTTAGATGATTTCTCCAACTGGAATTGTAGGTTTGTGAGTATGGATTGTGATTCGGCCTTTTCAAGGTGTTCAAGCCATTGGCTTGTTCATGGAGACATTCCCTAAAGGCAGGCAAAGTTGGGCACTCATTAGTAGAATGGTCATTATCATTACAAATGTGACAGACAATTTCTTGAATAGAATTCAATTGACCACTCTTTTTTATTTCTAAAGCCTCGCCTTTTCTAGCTAGGGATACATATCTGGCTTAAAGGTCATGGTCTTTGCTAAGGTTGTTAATACCTGTATTGGATGTCAAGCTTGGGGCCTTGCTTGGTGCCTCATAGATGCCATGAGTGTCCTAGTTTTGGGCTTTGTCTGCTAAGGAATCTAGGTAGTCAATTGCTTCCTCAGGGTTTTTATCTCCAAATTCTCTGTTACACATTAGCTCCACTAGTTGCCTATCTTGAGGTGTTGACCCTTCATCGAAATGCACAACTATTCTCCAAGTTTCAAAACCATGGTGAGGACAGGTATTAAGTAATTCTTTATACTTATCCCAACATTGGTAAAGGGTTTCTCCTTGTTTTTTAGTAAAAGTGGAGATTTGTCTTTTAAGAGAATTTGTTCCATGGGTAGGAAATTTTTTTTTTAAAATTGTTATTTCATTTCATCCCATGAACTGATGGAACTTGACCTCAAATTTTATAGCCATGTTCTAACTTTATCTTTTAAAGAAAAAGGAAAAAGCTTTAATCTAATGGTATATATGCTACAATTTGGGTCATTGTAGGAGTTACATACCTCTTCAAAGACTTTTAAGTGTGAATATAGGTTCTCCATATCAAGGCCATGAAATGTGGGTAAAAGTCGAACAAAACTCGATTTGAAATTGAAATGGATTACATCGGGAGGAGAATCACACAAGATGGTGCACTAGTCCTTACCGGATTCATGTAATCTCTGAGGGGTTCTTGGTTAGTTTTGATCATTTTGTTGGGAACAATTGTCCCCTTCAACCGTGAACCTTTCCACATACAATTTCCAAAAAGAAAAGGAAATAAAAGATGAGCACACAAAAAGAAAAATTAAGATCTAAAAAAAAGAGGAGCAAAAGGAATACTTACAATTTTGCACACCAAATTTTACCTTCCCTAGCAACGGCACCAAAAACTTGACACATCCAAAAATAGGATCATCTCCCAAGTATAGAAGTATCGAAGTAATAAACTTAATGAGATCGGGGTTGATCCACGAGGAAGGGGATTTAGCAATACAAACTATAAGGTAAGCAAATATGATATAAATGATTTAAATGAATAACAAGATAATATCAACAAATAAAAGTTAAGATGGTAGGTAGTACTATCAACTATTCAAATGTAATACAAAACTAAAAGGTGGTGAGACCATCCATAGAAATAGGTGGTAAAACCTACCATAGCAAATAAAAGAACAAGTTCATAATAAACAAGATTAAATGAAATACACAAGTAAAAGAAACTAATACAATAACAATGAAAGTTAAGGTTAGGGGATCCGCCCTTGATATTTCAAATAACGATAAGCAACCCGATTATAACTTAATTGGAATCCGCATATTAAGGAGGTTCCAATTGAAAGGTATGTCATTTAAGCCCAATTTTAGTTATATGAATTATATTTGTTTTATTACCAATATTTATACCACTTATTGTAAATAGGTTCAAGCATCCAATGTGCCAATCACCATATGTCTACAACAAATCAAGGTTCCTAACTAGATTCGTGTTGATAAGGAAGAACCATGTTCCAAGGATTGTCTACAATGGATCAAGACCTCCACTTTACGAGTGGTGTCAAGATTGATTAAGATTAAATATAAAAGATATAAAATAAATGACACAAGATTATGATAATTAAACAAATGTCAAGGGTTTGAAAATCCTTATTCTAATATCAAATCACCTTAGCAAAAGAGAATTTAGCAAGACATTAGGATAGAAAGAAAACAAATTATAAGAAAAAAGAAGATTTATTAATAACATTAAGAGCACAAAAAACAAGATAGAAAACACAATAACAATAGATCCCAACCAAGGTCAAGATACCCTAATGGGTCACAAGGGACCTTTATTTATAGATACATTTAGGGGCAAACTTGTTAAATTACAAAGGGACAATTGTCGAATATCTTGTTGACAATTGGGATCATCATATGCACCAACTTTGACCACCAATTTTGGCACCAAATTATTTAGAATTTTGATAGTCTTCATAAAAGTTGTATATATTTCTCTCAGATTTCTAGAACATCTTGATTCATACCATTTGGATACGTATATCAAGAGATATGCTCAAAATACTGAGGCGTGGTCGGCTGGGCTGAAACTGCAGACGGGTTCACTTCAAGTCCATTTTTGGTCCACTAAGAGCCCGAATGTAATTATGCTTGTGAAATACAATCTTGTAGATAATTTAATCAGTTTTCCAACAAATCAAGATTTACACCATTCTGATATATAAATAGAAAGTTATGCTTATTTTACCAAACCTGTAACAAAAACTGAAATTAAGATAAAACTAATTCAAAAGATACAAAGACCACAAATATGCTTAAGTTGAGGAATTTAATGGCACTACTAATACAACATGATGAATTAAGCTCTTATTAAACATACATATTTAAGTGTTCATCACCTATCGAGACAATTCGGTGTGTGTTGGCCTTTTCATCTAGTCGATGTAATCTCTCAGGAACTCTATGGATTGTCAATTTGTCCAATAAAGGATACAATTTCTCCAGCTCGATCCTCAGAGAAGTTGCCAAAGCTAAGTATGGGTTCTCAATCTTAACTTTTACATGATCGCTTCTTTCCATTTGTTCGCTACTTGTTTCAATGATCATCCTCAACTGAGATGATACTCAAAACAAAAATTAATCAACTAAATGTGAAAGGAGTATGTACTCCGCTATTACTTGCCAAATGAAGTTGTAAAATGGTTAAATTAATTTAACTTGTTGTGAAACTAAGGATCTTACCAACCAATCTACCCAAGAATCAAGTAATCATAAAGCACAAATAGACATATCAATCAAGGCAAGTAAACAAATAAGCAATCATAAATACAAGAGGCGACACTAAGATTTAAGTGGTTCAGTTCAAGAAGAACCTACATCCATTAGGAAGGTTGTAGAAGAATTTCACTAAGAAGAATAATGGATTACAAGGTTTTACAATACTCTCTCTCTCACTAAGAAAACACTTTTTTCTTAGCTCTCACGTTTTCCTAGAAAACCTAAAAGAGAATATGCAGAAGTCTTCTCTCATATAAAAAAGAAAACCTTTAAATAATGTCTTGGTTATGTACAATAACCGCTGTTGGCATTACGACGCGATGTACCTTCCACAAGAGTTTAAGGTCTCTACCTAAAGACAAAATGTCTTTCCCTTGTCGTTGTGCAGTAGCGCAACTAACCTTGCAAAGGAGTGCGGGTCACCAGGTCTAACACCAAATTCAACTAAGATTTGTGAGCCAAAACCAATAAATCTCTACCTTGGATCTCAAATCCTCCATCTTTATAACACACTGCAGCCTTTCTTTAACAGAACTCATCAAGGAACCTCATTCTACACCTTTAACAGATCCAAAAATGTAAGAACTTACTCAATGGTACTACCTTTGTAGCCATATCCGTTGGATTATCTTTCGTAAGAATCTTCTCCATTTTTATAAGCTCTTTTGCTACAACATCACGAACAAAATGCAACCTCACATCTATGTGCTAAGTAAGTTCATGACACATTTGATTTTTCATCAAAGGTATAGCACTTTGACTATCAGAAAACATAGTCATAGACTTTTGTGATACCCCAAGTTCAGCTAACAAACCCATTAACTACAAAGCTTCTTTTATAGCTTTAGTAGCAACTATATATTCAGACTTCGTAGTTGATAAAGCAACAATAGACCGTAACTGAGCTTTCCAACTATACATCCTCTACCAAATATGAACACATAGCCCGTTTGAGATCTCTTTTTATCAAGATCCTCTGCATAATCTGCATCAACAAAGCCTTTTAGAAATTTCCCTTCTTGCTCTATTTTGGCAAACATCAATCCTCTATCGATTGATCCTTTTAGATATCTCAGCAACCATTTTACTGCTTCCCAGTGGACCTTACCTGGATTCTCCATAAACCTGCTAACAATAGATATAGCCTGTGTAATATTTGGACGAGTGCACATCATCAAATATAGGACACTCCCTATTGCATTCGTATATGGAATCTTGTCGATTTGAAGTTTCTCCTTGTCTATCTTAGGACACTGCTGAGATGAGAGTTTAAAATATGCTGCCAACAGTACATTAACAGCCTTTGCACATGGGTTAAACCGATGCAAGACCTTTTCAAGATAGTTTTCTTGAGACAAGAAAAGTTTACATTTGTCTCTATCTCGGTGAATGTCCTTCCCCAATATCCTCTTAGCCTTCCTAGAGTCTTTTATATCAAACTCAGTCCGCAGCAACTCCTTCAAGTCTTGAACTTTTGAGACTGCTTTACTAGCTGTGAGCATATCATCAACATACAAGAGCAAGTAGACCATATCCAGACATGTAGTTCCCTTATAGTAAACACAACTATCATGGGAACTCCTTGAGAAACCTTTACCTATAATGAATGTATCAAACTGTAAATACCACTGTCTTTGACTTTGCTTCAAACCATACAAAGATTTTCTCAAAAAGCAAACATAATGTTCTTTACCTGGAAGTTCAAATTCCTCAGGCTGGCTTATGTAGATCTTCTCTTCTAACTCACCATACAAGAATTCAAATTTAACATCCATCTACTCAAGCTCAAGATCAAAACATGCCACAAGTGATAGAAGAACCCTGATCGACGTGTGTTTCATTATAGGTGAGAAGATCTCATTATAATTAATCCCCTCACACTGTGTAAACCCTTTAGCCACTAGCCTAGCCTTGTATCCAAGCTTCTCACCTGACAACCCTTCCTTGTGTTTGAATATCCATTTACAGCCAACAAGTTTTTGTTTCCAGGTTTCTCTACAACCTCCCATGTCTTATTCTTATTAAAAGAATTAATCTCATCTAGCATTGCCTCTTTCCATTGGATGGACTTATCACAACTTACGGCCTTAAGGTATGTAAGTGGCTTATTCCCATCACTCATATCAACCGTATTTAAAGCATGAGCCATAAAGTCAGTGTATCCATACCTTTCTTGATGTTTGATCTACCCTTTCTTTGTCCCTTGCTAGTCTATAATCTGTTTGTGGTGGTTGTTGTTGCTTAGCCTCAGGTGTATCCTCAATTACTTGCTGAAGAACAATGCTTACAAGCTCTACCTGAAAACCAATAGTTTGCAACTCTGAACCAGTTGCCTGAGACTTGTCTCTCCCAGAAACTCCACCTTGCTGCATAACTAATCCAGAAATCTCATCTTCATTAAAGACAACATCTTTGCTAATAATTGGTTTTGATACTCCCTAAGCCTTGTACCATAATCTATAGCCTTTTGTACCTTTGGGGTAGCTTACGAAGATACATTTTAATACTCTAGGCTCTAATTTCTCATCATTCACGTGTGCATATGCTACGCAGTCAAACACTCTGAAATTATCATAACTCGGTGGTCTACCACACCACACCTTACCGACTCAGGTCTTTTGCAATCAACAACTATAGAGAAACTTCTATTTACTAAATAAGCTGTAGTATTCATAACTTCTGCCTAGAACTTCTTTCCCAGTCCTGCATTAGATAGTATGCACCTAACTCACTCCACCAAAGTCCTATTCATTTTGTCAGCTAAGTCATTTTGTTGGAGGGTATGCCTAACTGTTTTATGCCTTACAATCCTATGATTTTTACAATAAGATTCAAACTTATGACTACAAAAATCAAGTCCATTATCTATCCTAAGTTTCTTCACCTTTTTACTAGTCTGAGTTTCAACAAGCTGTTTTCAAAGTTTAAAGTTTTCAAAAGCTTCATTCTTATGTTTCAATAAATAAATTCACACCTTCTCAGAATAATCAACAATCAAGGATAAGAAATACTTGTTACAACCATGTGAAGGCTTGCTAGCTATACCCCAAAGATCTAAATACACATAATCAAGAGTACCCTTTATAATATGAACATCCGTTGAGAAACGTAGTCGATATTGTTCCTAAAGGCACAGTGCTCACAAAACTCAAGTTTATCCACTTGATAATTGATAAGTCTAATTTTTATACATTATTTTCATCTTTTATCTTGAGTTTTATGTTTCCCTTTTTGTATTTAGTTGATGAATTTTGTCTAAGTTTGTTTGAGTTGTGCCTAAAGGAATTTCAGGATTGTAAATCCGATTAAATGAAGACAAAATTCTACAATATTATATTTCATATGGAAGGGTAATTTTGGAAGGCTTTTGGAGGAAAATGAGCTGGACAGGAATTTTAAAACATCCCATTTGCACTTCTAGTGGAGCAATTTTGCCAAGCTGAGTAGATTGACTTTTGAGGGGACAGAATGATCACGCTAAGGGAATCTCTAGGAGAGGCAATGAGGATGTTTCCTTTGGGATCAGCTAGAAAAGGGAGAACAAAAGGGGGGAAGTTCATGGAAGAGAGGAGGGATTTAGACTAAGGCAAAAAAAAAAAAAAATTGTGAGCAGAAGGTAGATCTCTGGTGATTCAGACTTGGAAAGGAATTACTTACAAAAGAGAGGCAAAAACCAGATAGCTATCATCTTCATCATCAAAAATTCAATTCTCCATAGCTAATTTTTCTATGCCTATCTTCACTTATGTTTAAAAACATGTTTAGCTTTGTGTTTGTTTGTAATATGAACTAATTTTAATTTTTTAGGGTGAAGATGCAGCCGTATTTTGATGTTTAATTTCTCTTGATTTTAGTTGATTGATGCTTATTCCAATATTGTTGACCAATTTAATTACATGCTTAATGCTTGCGATTTTCTAGCCAATTATTGCATGAATTTAGATGTGGATTGAGACTGAGAAGTGATGTTCACACTAGTTCTTAACTATCTTGCATAAATCATGTGAGATAGAGATATGAATGTGATTTATGCAATCTTGTATGATTTTTTTTGTTTAATGGGTATTAATAGTGAGTTAGATGAGACAGAGATGTGATTCTAATCTATTGATATACATTATTATTGCTTGAGAAAGAATAATAAACGCAACGGAGGATCTGGAATGCAACCACCTATTCTTGATGACAGTAATTATCCATATTGGAAGGTAAGAATGATGATGTTCATCAAGTCTCTTGATGATAGGGCTTGGATGAGTGTACTTAAGGGTTGGACACCTCCAACAAAATTGAATGCTCTTGGTAATGCCGAACCAAAACCAGAGGATGAATGGTCTAATGAAGGATACCGTAGATCCAGTTGGAACTCCAAGGCTCTTAACGCAATCTTTGCTGCAATTGACTTGAATAACTTCGGACAGATTTCTAGATGCAAAGCAGCCAAAGAAGCATGGGACATACTTGAGATAACACATGAAGGTACTACATCTGTTAAAAGATCTAAATTAATGAGGCCGAATTCTCAATTTGAAAATCTAATGATGCATGAGGATGAATCAATTTTTGATTTTTACTCAAAGATATGTCACATAACAAATTCCGCATACATGCTTGGTAAAACTTTCACTGATGTAGAGGCTGTTAGTAAGATAATTAGGTCTGTCCCAGACAAATTTCAACCTAAAATTTCAGCCATTGAGGAAGTTAAAAACACTGATGAGATAAGAGTTGATGAACTGATTGGCATTCTCAAAAACTTTGAAATAAATCAAAGTACTCGAAAACAAAAAGGTAAGAGCATTGCATTTAATGTAAAAGCTGAAAAATCTGATGATGAATGTAGTGATGAGCTTGATGAAGCTGATTTTGAACAAATTGCTTTTCTAACAAGTAATTATGTCAAGTTTATGAAAAGAAATTTCAAGAAAAAGAATCAAGGAAAGCCATCAAACTCAAGTGAAGAAAAATTCAGAAAGTTCAACATGGAGAATGACAAGGGTAACCTAAACAACCTGAAAAGAAAGGGCAAATTCAGTGTTATGAATGTTCTGGTTATGGGCATATTCAATTTGAATTTGCAAATCTCAAGAAGAAGAATAAAGGGTTGATAGCAACCTGGAGTGATGAATCAGAATAAGGGTCAGAAGATCAAGACTGCATGAGAAACTTTGTTGCATTTACTGCATCTACAGCTGACAAAGGAAAGACTGTTATGTCTGACATAACAAAAAATTACAGAAATAGTGTTGATCATTCGGATGAAGAAGAAGGATTAGAATACTATGAAGAGTTACAAGAGACATACAATGCCCTCTATGGTGAATGGCTGAGTTAGAAGGAAGAAATTAAAGCCTTGATGAAGAAGATTGAGGAGTTGGAATGTGAAAAATCCTTTGCTGAAAATCAGATCACAGAATTGAAAATTGTTTTGACAGACAAAACAATACATATTGAGAAAATCATAACAGAACTGGTTGAAAGCAAGAAGTGTGTTGATCAACTCAAAATTAGAGCAGCCAAACTTGATCAGGTTTTGAACCTCGGAAGAGACAACTCCAACAAACATGGATTGGGGTATACAGAAGGAAACGTTACATCTTCATCAAAAACAGTTTTTGTGAAAGCCTCAACATCTGGTAAGAATCTTGAACTTAACTCATCAAAGTCAAGTTCTAATTCCAAGAGCAGTGAAATGTATGTTTCTCCACTAAGTTCGTTCAAATCCAGTCCTGAAAAGGTAACGAAATTCATTCATATTTGTTATTTTTGTGGTAAAAAGGGACATATTAAACCTAGATGCTTTAAATTGTTGAATCTTTTGCATAAAAGGTCAAAACAATTTAAACTGTTATCAAAACCACAACAGCAGTGGATTAAGAAAGACAAAACAGTATGTAATGTTGCCTTTAATGTACTTAATCGTGCTTCTAATGATTTGTGGTATTTTCACAGCGGTTGTTCCAGGCACATGACTGAAAATAAATTGTTTCTAACAGATTTTAAAGCATGTAGGGATGGAAATGTCACCTTTGGAGATGGAGCAACAAGTAAGATCATTGGTAAAGGCATTTTGAATGCCAAAGGCCTTCCCAATTTTCAAAATGTCCTTTTGGTGGAAGGTTTGAAAGCTAATCTTATTAGGATTAGTCAAATTTGTGATGACAAGTATATAGTTAATTTCACACAAAACAAATGCTTGGTCGTAGATAATTTTGGTAAATGCGTTCTAGAAGGTAATAGATCTTCGGATAATTGTTATTTGGTAAAGAGTGCATTTCATGCTAGGATTTCAGATTTAGAATTGTGGCATCAAAAATTAGGACACTTAAATTACAAAGACTTAGTTAAATTAACTAAGTTAGGTGTTGTAAGAGGAGTTCCTAAACTTGATGACAAAATTGATAAAATTTGTGGACCATGTCAAATGGGAAAACAATCAGAAGTTCACACAAATCAAATCCACATCTTAGCACTTCTAAGATACTTGATTTGCTTCACATGGATCTTATAGGTCCTATGCAAATTGAAAGCATTACAGGTAAGAGATATATATTTGTTTGTGTGGATGATTTTTCTAGATTTACTTGGGTTGATTTCATTAAAGAAAAATTTGACACTTTTGATGCTTTCAGTAACCTTTGTGTTAAGCTTGAAAATGAGCAAAATAGGAACATCAGAAAATTGTGAGAATAAGAAGTGATCATGGCAGGGAGTTTGAAAATGTTAGCTATGCTGACTTTTGCAAATATCATGGAATTGATCATGAATTTTTAGCTCCTAAAACCCCTGAACAGAATGGCATTGCGGAAAGGAAGAATAGAACTCTTCTAGAGATGGCTAGAGTAATGCTTTATAGCAAAAAGTTGACTAAGAGGCTATGGGCCGAAGCAATAAGCACTGCATGCGATATTTCAAATAGAGTTTTTCTTAGACTTGGCACTAATCAGACACCTCATGAAATTTTGAAAGGATGAAAACCTAATTTGAAATACTTTCATGTCTTTGGTTGTAGGTGTTACATCTTAAACGACAGAGAACTGCTAGAAAAATTGGATCCAAGGAGCGATGAAGGAGTCTTTGTGGGATATGCACAAAACAGTAAAGCTTTTCGAGTTTACAATCTGAGAACTGAGGCAGTCATGGAATCTGCAAATGTAGTATTTGATGATCTTGATGATTATGCAAAATACTCACAAGAGGAAAGCATAACCAACTTCACAAAAGATGCAAAAAAATCAGATCTAGACAGCAATAAAAAAGAAGATGCTGTTATGAAGGAGGAAACAGCTGTTGTTACACCTAACGTAACAGTAACATCTGACAACTCAGATTTGGACAAAAGCTCAATCTGGGATGATGAAGAGAGAAAAGATCCCCCCACATGGATTCAAAAGGCACATCCAACAAGTTTTATCATTGGAACACCAGATGGTATGATGAAAACCCGGAGCAAGGTAAGAAATCAGGTAAGGTTTGCATGTTATGTTTCTTTAGTTGAACCAAAAAATGTGAAAGAAGCTTTGAAAGAAGAAGTGTGGATTCAAGCTATGCAAAATGAACTTAATCAGTTTAAAAGAAATGAAGTGTGGGAATTAGTTCCTAGGCCAGATGGTCCAAATGTCATTGGAACTAAATGGATTTTCAAAAATAAAACTGATGAAAATGGTCAAGTAGTAAGGAATAAAGCTAGGTTAGTTGCACAAGGTTACACACAAGTTGAAGGCATAGACTTTGATGAGACCTTTGCACCTGTAGCTAAACTTGAGTCAATCAGATTACTACTTGCAATTGCTTGTTTGCTTGATTTTAAGTTGTATCAAATGGATGTTAAAACTGCATTTTTAAATGGCTATCTCAATGAAGAAGTTTTTGTTGAACAGCCTAAAGGATTTGAAGATCCTAAACATCCTGATTTTGTGTACAAATTGCACAAAGCTTTGTATGGCTTGAAACAAGCTCCTAGAGCTTGGTATGAAAGGTTGACAAACTTCTTGATCAATAGAGGTTATAAAAGAGGCAGCAATGATAAGACCTTGTTTATCAAACATGCATCAACTTATTTTATTGTTGCTTAAATATATGTTGATGACATTGTTTTCGGTTCAACTAACAAAAGCAAAATTAATGAGTTTGTATGTTGATGCAGGAAGAGTTTGAGATGAGCATGGTAGGAGAATTAAATTTCTTTCTTGGATTGCAGGTTAAGCAAATGAATGATGGGATATTCATATCTCAATCAAAATATGCCAAAAATCTAGTAAAGAAATTTGGGCTTGAGAATGCAAAACCAATGAAAACTTCTATCAGTATTAATCTGAAACTTAACCTCACAGCAAGTAGACCAGATTTGAGCTTTAGTGTAGGACTTTGTGCAAGGTTTCAAGCAAATCCCAAAGAATCACATCTTGCAGCAGCTAAGAGACTCATCAGGTATGTTCATGGAAAATGTGATTATGGAATATGGTTTTCTAAAGACACAAATGATTGTCTTGCAGGGTTCAGTGATGCAGATTGGGCAAGAAATGCAGATGACAAAAAAAGCACTTCAGGAGGTTGTTTTTATCTTGATACTAACTTAGTTTCTTGGCACAGCAAGAAGCAGAATTCAATTTCTTTGTCTATAGCTAAAGCCGAATATATAGCAGTAGGGAGTTGTTGTACACAACTATTGTGGATGAAGCAAATGTTGAGTGATTATGGTGTTGAACAAAAGCCTATAACTGTGTTTTGTGATAATACTAGTGCTATAAATATTTCGAAAAATCCTGTTCAGCATTCTAGGACAAAACATATTGACATTAGATACCATTTTATAAGGGAACTAGTAGAGTCTAAGGTGATACATATTGAACACATCTCCACTGATAGACAATTGGCTGACTTGTTCACTAAGGCATTGGATACAACAAGATTTAAAAATCTAAGAAAAGCCTTAGGCATCTATCAGTTATAGGAATGAACACTGCTTACTGTTATGTTAATTGTATCTGCAATATCATAAGTTTTCTTCTAATTAAGCATGTGTGAACTGTTATATAAAAAAATTGTGTGAATAATTAAATACTGGTTTAAAAATGAAAAATACAGAGAGGGCTACCAGTATATAATGTGTGAAAGCCATCCATTGATAGTAACTTCATTGTATCTAGGAAATATGATGAGGTCACCCACTCAAATGAAAAATGGCTACCTCTATACATGTGTGAAAGCTACTGTATTATTTAGCAAATTCACATTGAGAGTAACTTTTGTGTGTATAAGAAGCATGCTCAAGTTGATCACTCAATTGGATTAAGTGATGAAATAATTAAAAGAAAATAAAACAGCTCTTGAATATGCTTTCTTAGAATGATTCATATGATGTTCAGATATTGTTGTTACGTTATTTTTAACTGTGTTATGTTACATTTTTCATAACATACAGTGCTCTTTGTGCTTATTCAAAATTTGATTTTCTTGTGTGTCCATGTGTCAAAAATGCCATGTTAGCATTATTGAATTGAGGGGGAGAAGTTTCAGTGGCGGGAATCCTAATTCTATTAGAATTCCTCGTTTAAATTAGAATCAAATTTGAATTTTTGTCCATTAAAGTCAGTTATGAAACAGTTTTGGAAATAGATTTGACATTAATTTTTGTTAAAAACAAAATTGTTTCTAAATTTGGCCTAGTATATTACAAATCGGTTTTGGGCTTCTTCTGTTCATTGCATACTCCCACAACATTGTCTTCCCTGTCTCGTCTTGCTTCTCTCTTTCTCAGTTCTGAAAAACTTACAGGGAGATTCGAAGAATTGTAGCTGCAGCCACTGCCACCTCTTCTGACACAGCAACTCCAATTACAAAAAGAGTAACAGTGCGCTATCATCTCCGATGCAACAAGCGCATTGGCAGTTCCTCTTTTCCTCCAATTCGCAAGTCTTCAAGACTTCGTTAACTGCTTTTGGCACTTGTGCTGAAATCAAGGGGGAGATTAAGGAGTTTTCTGATTTTTATTACCGTGGTTACTTACTTCTATTTTGTTGATTATTTCTCAAAGGATGTAAGTAAGTAGTAAGGGGGAGTAAGAAGAACTTCTTATGTTTGCTTTATGTGTGCAATCGAGATGTCTTGATTTGATGAATGTTTTGCTTGGATGTTTTTGCTCTGATCATGAATTGATTAACGTGTGTTGCTTGATCAATTTGACAAAGTCATTTTGATTACAAGATAAACTTATTCTGTAAGTGTTCTGTTATGAGTTTTGTAACAGCTCACTGGTTAATTCTTTACACATGATATTTTTCTATTTGCATTTTCAAGATAGCTTATTGATTAACTTATCATGTGTGATTTTTTTTTTATTGATCAGAAATAGTTTGGTGTTTTCATCACAAGTTGCCAAAAAAGGGGAGATTGTTGGTGTCAAAGTCTAATACATATGCATGTGTCATGCACATGATGAGTTTTGATCAACTTGTGATAAAACAAGAATTTTATTTTTATTCCTATTTTAATGTTTCTAGAATTATATTTTAAGAAGTATTTGATTTGGAATAAATATCTCTTTAGATTAGGATATAATATCTTGTATCCTAATTCGAATAGGAGAATATTTATTTGTCCTAATTCCTTTTGGAATTTGTTTATAACACTTCTTATTTTATTTCTCCTAATCCCAATATGATTTTGATTAGAATTTTTACAGGATTTCCCAAGGGATTCGGTCAGACCTCTCACTCTATATTTACAAAGCAATTCAGATGACTGATAATGTGAAGATTAAGAGATTTGCGAGTTAGCTGGATTAAGTGTGTTTTGTAAGAGAGTCTATGTCTTGACATTCCAACAATCAAGAAAGCTTCAACACAAAAGGAATGTCTTCTTTGATTTGATTCTTTGAGTCTTTTAATTCATGTATGAGTGGTAGAAATCGTACATGTGTTGTTGTTTCAGTCTGTGTGAGTTGGTAGACACTTGGAATAACTTACGGGTTGAGTGTTTATGTAATTCTGCGTCAGACGTCGGGTGTTATGTCTAACTTAACAGTGTTCTGTTAAGTTATCTGCGACAGAGAGTGGGCAGTGTCACTAGGGTTTATGATCTTTGCGAAGATTTTATTTGTCAAAGATTAGGTCAGTGTGTGAGAGTGAGTTAGCACTGTAAAAGATCCTAAAGATTGTATAAACAAGAACATAGTGAATTGCAGCTCTAAAGCTGTCTGTGGACATAGGTTTTGTAACTGAACCACGTAAAAATTCTCCTGTATCGATTTACTTTACAGTTGACTGTTATATCTTTTATAACTGCATACCTCCAGAACTTTCAGAAAAAAAAGTCATCATGACAGTTTTTTTTTTAGCATGATTTTCCAGCCACCTATCT
This sequence comes from Boswellia sacra, assembly GCA_013180625.2. Taxonomy (NCBI): domain Eukaryota; kingdom Viridiplantae; phylum Streptophyta; class Magnoliopsida; order Sapindales; family Burseraceae; genus Boswellia; species Boswellia sacra. The sequence goes on along the minus strand of SNVD02006922.1, from coordinate 128,444 downwards.
ATGAAATGAAATACTAATCATCAGCTTTTGGACAATCCATTATAAAGTTTTTAAATAATTAATTAATGTTATTGGTTAGATGGTTATACTGCCAACTTATATATACACTAATGAAATTATGGATAAGAATCCAAGGTTTTGAAGCTACACGCATGGTACATAATAACGACCTTTACTTGAGAGATTGGGATTTCATGAGTTATGGTAGGTTTGGGTGGATTTTTGGTGTGGTATTGCCTCATTGAAGTTTTTTTTAAGGCGTGGTGCTATGTGACTCTGTTTATGGGGTGGGTTTTTAGTAATTGTTTATGTTTTTTTCTTTCTTTTTTTAGTTGATTTTGAAATAATTTTGAGTTGGAATGAAAATTTTTAGCATGAATTCCTAGACTAGTCTTATCTGTTAATATAAATTATAACAGAAAATGTTAGATTATAATTTTTACACAAGTTGAGGGGTGTGATTAATTAAAAAGGAATAGTTGTTCTTCGAAAAAATTAAACTAAAACCTGAAAGTATTTATTAATATTATCTCATATATATGTGTGTGTGTGTGTGTGTGTGTTTATGTATATGTATATGTATATATCTATGTATATATGTATGTATGTATGTATTATTGCAATATTTTTTTATTTTTGAATCGTAAATTAGCTAGGTATATACTTTTACCGTATAATACAATTGAATGCCTAAAATGAAAATAATTTTTCCCTAGCTCCACTAATTATAAATAATTTTTTTTCTTTGAATTCTAATATGCATGGTTACAAGATAATAAAATGCTCATATATGGAATAGGAAATACAAACTCGAGCGTTAATATGATGAAATTAAGATGATAAATTGTTGATTAATTGATATTTAAATTTCATTATGACAATGAGACTATCGACATATAACTTATCCAAAAACCTACTACAAGTCTAGAATGGATAAGCTAGCAAAATATATTATCATATATAATAAAATTGATCAGCCATATTAATTCCCAAAAAAAAATTTCTAAATGGAACTATCCACTAAACCAAAATGGCTTGAAAGGTCGATAAAAGAATATTGTAACGGACTTTTCAAAGTGAAGGACCAAAAAATTGCTCCACTCACACAGGAACAAATCCGCAGCCCATTCTCAGCTCTAAGACTCCTCGGTGGCCTAACAAACTCAATTCAGTCTTCATGCTATGCAGCTTCTCTATAGGTAATGGGTTAGTTAGCTGTAAAGGCACTCTAATGCTCAAGTCAAGATCTTCCGGTAGATATCAGATAACCAAAATATTAGAAATGGAATAATAAGCAGGATTCAAGTAATCCCAAATAATCAATAAGTCAGCAATATAAATTTTAGAGAGGAAGAAGAAGAAGAATAGACTTCAGAGAATGGAGGAATTTTTCTTGGGGAAATTCTTTATATCCTTTCTTCCTTAGTAATCCTCATTGTTGGACCCTCTTTTCTATTTTCATGACCGTCTTCAAGCTCCCCCCACCCACTGACGTTGCTTCCAGATTTGAACTGCCTCTAATCTTGTGATTTCCTCATCTGAAATGCCATCTCTTGGAAACTCAAGCTCCCCCATAGCCTCACATTTCCATGACCCCTAACTTCCAGTTGTTCATCGTACAAAATGCTTCTGCTTCCTTTTTTGCCAGCCTCTTCGCTTTGTCCGCTGGATTTTCACCTATTCCTTTTTGCTTAAATTTGGGCTGTACTCTCTCTCCCTTGTCAATTCACATGAAGTGCCCCAGCCTTTGTCTCCTATTTAGGGGTGCACATGGGTCGGGTCGGGTCGGACAGAATTCGACTCGACTTGATGAAGCATCGGGTTGTAGAAATTTGATTCGAGATCGGGTTTTCCAATGGTGTGATCTGACATGTAACCCGAGTTCTCGGGTCGGATTGAGTTGATCGAGTTAGTCTTAAATGAAAGTTTGGAACCATTATAGCAAATTTACAAGCAAGGAAACAACTCATACATGGTTCAATCAATTGAAAAAAAAAACACTCATGTTGAAAGAATTTAATTTAGAAAAAAAAATTCAACATTTCAGATAGTAGTTTTCGTTCCTAATCTACCATCAAAATATACTATCAAAATGTATCGCACATTTATCTGTTACATTAAAATTAGTTTATAAAAAATAATCTTCAAATTCAGTACCGATGCCTTTAAAAATCATATGCAAGATTCACCAGACGTTGTAGTTAGAGGCAAGCCAAATCTTGTTTCTTGTACTACCAAAATACTATGGCTGGGAGGGCTAGTGGGGGCAGTTGTGACTCGTGCATGCGAAAGAGGAGAGTGGAGGGCCCAAGCAAGAGTGGAGAGTAGAGGCCGCTAGCAGAAGTGGAGGAGCAATAGTGGAGGGTGTGGAGGCAGAGGCGGGTTTGTGAAGGAAAAGAGGTGGTGGGGTTGGTGAAAGAGAAGTGAAGGCTGGTGGAGGCGATAGTAGGCGTGAACGCGGAAGGTGGAGGGCGCAAGCAGGAGTGGAAGCAAGAGAGGAGAATGGAGGCTGCTAGTGGCAGTGGAGAGGGTGAAGGTAGAGGCAGGTTTGTGAAGAAGAAGACTGAAGAGGCGGTAGGGTTGGTGAAACCGTGAAAGAGAAAAGAAGAAGAATTAGGTTTTCAATGGCAAGTGATTTAATTTAATGTAACTAATCTGGTGTTGCAGAGTTCATAAAAATATTGTGCATTCAACTAATAAAAAATTGACACGTGTCATATTTTAATTTTTTTAAAAGAATAGAATGATCGAATCGAGTTTTTCGGGTTTTCTTTAACAAACCTGATATTTAAAACCCGATTTCGGGTTTTTTAACAATATAATCGGTAGATATCTCGATCAAACCCGATCGGGTCGGATTGGGTCGGATTTTTTTTAACACTTCTACTCCTATTGACTCCTACTATTGTCTTATCCTTCCAATATAAATAAGTAATGGGTTGGGCTATCTGCAATCTAGAGTGGGTCACCTGTGCTCTGCGTATGGGCTTGACGAGCTAGATGAGGGGAATGGGCTTGCTAAAGTTCAATTAAGCAGTCCATCATGCTTTGGGATTATGTTGGATTAGCCAGGCCTTAGACCTTAGGGTCGAAATTGCCTTCCTTCACAAAGCATAATTAAATGCAAATGGATTAGTTTGCTCAAATATTCATTAACATATAAATATTAATACTTGAAAAACAATTAAAAATCATATACACTTATGCAATTAATTGAGAAAAGAAAACCAATATCACAAATTAAAAAGAAAATTAGGATGATATTCTTACGGTAGAAAATTAGCTCTTTTTTGCCTTCTGGACACGAACTGCATTTAATACGCAAAACTACATCAGGGGTGAAAGTATTTAATCTGCCCTTTTATGGATGAGAGATGTTCCATTGCTCTCTTTCCTCCATGAAATTAATAACAAAACTGCTGCATATATAGTAAGGAATGAATCCCCTTTAAATGATTGTCCAAAAGAAAGAAAAAAACATAAACAATTACTAAAAACCCACCCCATAAACAGAGTCACATACCACCACGCCTTAAAAAAAACTTCAACGAGGCAGTACCACACCAAAAGTCCACCCAAACCTACCACAACTCATGAATCCAGCCAACCATACACTAGCCGCCGCTGCCACCACCACCCACTTAAACCAGCCGCCACCAACATGGGCAAGACACTACTGAAATAGCTGGTCCATAGACAGCACCACCAACCCAATCCAACTGCATGCACCACCAAAAATCCCTGAACTTACAAAAAAAAAAAAAAGATCTGGCCACTACACTGCAGAACCACACAACGGACAACACCACAAACATTCACGAAGGCTCCAACACAACAATATAACACCACAGCGCCACTAACAAGCCATAACTGCTGTGGGTCCTCCACCAAACAGTGTAGAATATGGAGATAGACGCCACCATTTTGCTGCTTCTAGTTTGGGCCAAAGCCTCTACCCTCCATAATCCTGGGTATGCAGTTGGCTAGACCAGTGTTGGGCGTTGCATGCCCAGCTCCTTGCACAGGTGAACCACCCATTCGAGAAGGCAGAGGTCGACGAAAGTGGTGGTGCCAGTGGTGGAATTAGAAGCAGGGTTTGTAAACTTTTTGATGTCGATAGGGGTTTGTTTGGAAAGGCTAGGGCATTGCGGTTGTGGGGTTTGGAATTTGGGTTTATTTCTGGCTTTGGTTTTTGTGTTTGGAGAAAAGTGGGAAGTTCTTGTCGACATGATTTCGGTGGTGCAAACGTTGAGTTGCTTGTCATGGGTTTATTTCTTTTAAAATTAAGATTTTTCATTTTATAAATTATAAAGTGTGAGGTTAAAATTATCTTCTCGTTCTTCTATTAACAGTTTACCTAACAGAAAATGATGGATGATGACTTTTACACAAGTTGATGGTTATGATTGATTAAAAAGGAATATTCGTTCTTCGAGTGAAATTAAGTCAAAACTCGAAGGTACTTATTGATATTATCGTATAGATATATGCATAACTCAATAAATATATGTTAACTCTATGGTTTTGTGGTCATAATATTTAGAGGGTAAAATTTAATATCTTCCCTACCGATGAGCTTCCATTAATTAAAACCTAAAAGGGATCCCCAACCCTGCCAAAACCATTTGAAGGCCTATCTACCATACCTCTTGAGTTTAGTAAATTTTATAGTTAATTTGTCATTAGCAATTTGAAACTTGGCCCCCAAAAGATTTTATGCTATTAATGCATCTAAAACACCTTCAATAAATGGCTAAAATTTTTTTACTATATCTTAATAATAACCATAGATTTAAATACTTATACACAAAAGATTAAACCTTCAAATAAGTAAATTTACCTAATAAGGAGCAATGACGTGTGAATAGATAAGTAATAAAATTTGAGTTTTTATACAAGGTTTGTGGCTTGGCATTACTTAAATTTGAAAACGTTTCTCGTTCTTTTTTTTAAATTATTCTTTTCCTTTGATCTTTTTCAATTGTAATTTAAATTATATCAACACTTTCTTTTTTCTAATCTCTAGTTTTTTTTCTGTTAGGATTTTAATTATGAAAAATTTAGTGCAAGAATTTGTTCATTTTCTTTAAATCTTAGCATGAGTTTGATCATTTTCTTTAAATCTTGCTGCTGTTTTATTTATAAAATCTATTGTTCAAACTTTAATCTCTTATATATAAACCTAGACAAAAGATTTAAATTTTGGTTGATTTATTAAAAATTGGATTTTTTATGGTCCTTTCTAAGAATTATTAACATGATGTTATTTTCATCATAATAATTGAATTTTAAATATCAATATTTATATACAGGTTTCTAAATAATCCTACCCCCACATTAAAATCTTGGCTGCTGTTTTATTATATATAAGAGCCAATGTAATCAATATTAATGTAATTAGACAAACTAAACCAACATAATATGTTTTCATAATAAGCTAAAAAATCTCGAGTTCCTGATCGACTGTTTTAGTCAAATGAAATTTTTTTTTTACACCCTCAATAGTCTCCATTGGTCCTCTTCATCATGACGAAGAAAAGTACAAAGTAATGGAAGAGTACAAAAGAAAGTGCCTACAATATTTTCCTGAATGAATCGAGTTAGGCTTGGTAGATTTTTAGTGAAATTATAAAGCAAAATGAAGACAAGTTACATAAGCGTTATGCAAAAACCATTGAACTTATTAGTCGTGATTTTGTTAAAATGACTTTAGCGTATGCTGCCTTCATTTTTAAGGTTTTTCTAATGCTTATTTCCAATGAACATCCTATTGGTGACCATGTATGTTATGAACCATGGTTGATAAGTGATGTAAAGTATGACATATTCCTTCTTGAAAATCAACTTCCATTCTTTATTCTTGAGGAGTTGTTTAGGCTAGCAAACATTATAATATCCTTTGAAGGAGATGAGAGACTGTCCGTGCTTAAATGAGCTCCTACCTTCTCCAATGCTCAATGGAATATCCGTAGACCCAAGATGGATTTGATGAGAGCAAGTAGTCTAGGGTGAGAAATTTTGTTGATTTCATAAGAATCCGTACTCTACGTTTCGATTAGGAATACATTGAAGTATCTGAAATTCAAACCACGCCTACTGTAACATAGCTACAACAGGCTGGCATACAATTTAAGCTGGGTTAAAGTACAAACTTATTTAACATAAAATTCAATAATAGAATATTACGGATGCCAATGATCAACATTAATGACCTTGCGGAATCTATATTAAAAAATCTATATCTCACCTTGTATTCACCGTCGTACAAGCTGTATGTTCAATCTTACAAGTAATGTAAATTCTTCCATTTTGTATTCAATGCAGTGATTTAATGATAATTGTGCTTGATTCATTTTATATCTCATTTAAAAAGAATAAAAGGTGGATACTGAGTACAACTGTACAACTTATTATTGTGCATTCATTTCTTATTTTAGCCTGTAATTTTTGTTTCCATATTGATCAAAAGTATCGATTTCTGTATTATGTAATGATGTTTGTTTTAAGTGACATTTTCTTAATTTGTGCTCTAGAAGGGCAACCAAGAATTATATTGAGTTGTGAAGAAAAACAATAGCCGGCTATATTATCGCACAAAACAATTGGTAATATTAATTAGAAATTTATTGTAGATGTTGAAGACAACATAATTTAAGAAAAATTAAGAAACTTCTTGAAGTCGATAAGATATGAGACTTTCCATGCTAAAGATTACTCATGAGTTTACTTGAGAAAGAATCATTCCTTAGTCTTGTTGATACTCGTTAGAAAAGGATTGATTCTTCAGCAGCAGTATGGAGGGAAAAGAGTGAAGGAACAAATCTTTGCCTATAAAACAGCCTAAATATTCTCACTCTTGATGTAGTTTTGCGTACTCAAGGTAGATCATGTCTACAAGGGCATAGACCATGCATTTCAAGATCTGATTTTCTACGATAAGAATATTAACCCAATTTTCATTTGTCATGTTGTATTTTTTTTGGTTTTTTGAGAATATTTTTGAAGGAAATTTTGTCAATGATTCATTATTTGTGTCTCAACCATTATTATTAATTTGTTCTATCATCCCATATCATATTTTTAATTAATGGTTTTGTTTTATTAGAATATTAGGTAATATAGGATTTGTTTCTTGATTGGAATTAAAAAAAAAAATTGGAATATGTATTAGACTAGAAAGTTAAGTTTGATTGTAATTTGTTTTAATAGGAAAATCTTGAATACTCATAGATAGACAAGGAGACTGAAATATGAGAAGAATTTAATTATACTACTAGTCTAGGAATCATTGTTTAGACTAGGAAAGAAACTCAAAGTCCTATACATAAGTCTTGCTCATATGAGTGGAAAAACAACTATGAAAATGGTGGAAGAGAAGACGGAAGAAAATGTTTTAGACACTTTGGAAGACTACAAGGACTAGCAATGTGTGAGGGAGTGATATTGGAAATCAATGATTTGTAATCATTAATCGTGAGAGAGATCTGGCTGTTAGAAGTTCAAAAGTTCTCCTCGGTTAGTCTCTCCTTGGAAGCATGTATCATAGATTAGGAATTATATTGGGATATATGCATGTGAAAGCCATAAGGTTTGAAATCCTTGTAATTGTTGCTCATATTCTTGTAACACTTCTTTATTATTGATTGGAATAAAGCTATTTCAGAGATCTTCAAAGTGGACGTAGTCTTGATTGGTCGAACAACTATAAATTCGGTGTCGCTTGTCTTGTCTTTTTGCTTCTTTGATTTTCTTGCTTGTTTCATCACAATTCTGTTAAGATCTTGGATAGGACGCTTCCATGAGTAGTGCAAAATCCTCAACAAACTGGTATTAGAGCTTTAATTCTCAAGTCTGAGATGGCTGTAACAAAGTTTGAGGTGGAACAATTTAATGGCAAGGGTGATGTTGATGGTGGGAGAGACCGATTTGAGTTTAAGATAGAGTCTTGTTCAGATCGTGATCCAGAGACCAATGGAATAGATGAAGTACACCAAGAAGGCTTTGGTAAAAAGGTGCTCAAAAAATTTGGCATGAGTGGACCAAATTAAATGTATGTAATGCCTTGAGAGGTTGGTGGAGAGCAGTAGCTGGAAAGGGCAAGGAAGGAAGAAAAGTTCAGAATCATATCTGAAGTGTTTACAAGTCAGCACGAGGCGAGTTGCGCTCCTACGCAAGTCTAACAAAGACTTTGCACTCTTGCACAGTGTAGATTGCGGGCCTATATAACAGTGAGGAGTTGAGACACTTCAGGCAGAGAGTTTGCACTCCCGCACAATGTCATGAACTGGTATTCCCTCTTCAACATGAAATCAACATGGTTTTAAGACAAAACCAAGGTGGAGATTGTTAATCATTGGTTTGGTCTTATTAGAATATTATGCAATATAGGATTTGTTTCTAGATTAGAATTAAAACAAATTGGAATATCTATCAAAGTAGGAAACTAAGTTTGATAGTAACTTGTTTTAATAGCAAAATCTTGGATACACATAGTTAGACAAGGGAATTGAAATAAGAGTTTTGATTATACTGCTAGTCTAGGAATCCTTGTTAGACTAGGAAAGAAACTCAAAGTCCTATATATAAGTCTTGTTCATATGAGTGGAAAAATAGCTATGAAAGTGGTGGAAGAAAAGACGGAAGAAAGCGTTTGGAATACTACAGGGACTGGCAACGTGTGAGGGAGTAATCTCAGAAAACTACGATTTGGAATCATTAATCGTGAGTGAGATCTAGTGACCTTAGAAGTTCTTCTCGATTAGTCTTTCTTTGAAAGCATGTATCTTAGATTGGTGATTATCTTAAGGTTTATACATGTGGAAAAGTTGTAATTGGTACTCATATTCTTGTAGCTCTTCTTTACTGTTGATGGAATAAAGCTATTACTGAGATCTCTTAAGTGGACGTAAGCTTGATTGGCCGAACCACTACAAATTTGGTGTTGCCTGTCTTACCTATTTTCTTGTTTAACTTTCTTGCTTAATTTTCTTGCTTATTTTTTCATTATAATTCTGTTAATATCTAGGATAGAACGCTTCCGCGAGTAGTGCAAAATCCTCAACAATTATTTTATAGTTTTCTTTCTATTCTTATTACAATAACTAGCTTATATGTTATTTTTTACAATAACCTTATCGTTTTAGTTTTGATTTGCTATTTATTATTAAAATAATATCACAATTAAATTCTTAATATATATTTTAAGATGTTACTAAATAAAAAGATGAAAAATTAACTAAATTCTTAGTAGACAAACAAATGATATTGATAGTTATATCATATTCTTAATTTTAAAGTTTCATAAATTATCATCCACATTCCCTTGTTGATAGTTTGATTTGCAATAGGATGGAGCTATTTACATAGTAACAATCTTTATCTTTTTAAATAAAATTTTATACTACTAAAACATAATATCATAAAATTTTTCATTAATTCGGTTCTCCAGGTTTTCATATTGCCCTTTGTTATAGGAAATCTTTAAACAGCCACACCCACATTTATTATGTTAAATTAGGATACATATGTTATATTAAAAAAGGAGAGTTAAAGTAAGAGGGGAAATAGAGAGTTACAGATCTCAGCGTCCACAATTGAAATCATAGTAATCAGCTTTTCTTTTCCTTTTTAATTAACTAACAAAGAAATATTTGCAAATATACCGCCTGGATCCGGATTAGTTCCGCATACAAAAATTAAAAAAAAAAAAAGAAGAAGAAGAAGAAGAAGAAAATGCTACGTATGCTTATGCAAGATTCGATTCGATTATCACTTCAGCAGCCTATAGAATTTTGCACATTATAAGTTCTTCAAACCTGCATAAACACGGAGGAAAAATATGGAAGAGCCCAAAATTTGAGGTACGTTACAGACTTCTTCCTGGGAGTTTCTTATTTCTTCATATATATATATATATATATATATATTGGTCATGACAAAATTTTTTTTTCAGATATCAATATTTTAGTTTTGGGTAAAATAGATTTCCAAAGTACTTTTTTATTGGATAAAGCATTTGATAACTCTCTTCAAGAAACTTCGTTTTAGTAGTTTTAATGACTTTTAGAAAAGCACTTAAATTTAATTATGGACTTATGAAATTAGTTTTATATAAGTGTTTTTGCACAACCAAATAATTAGATCGAAATCATATAGGTCCCTTTGTGCACAATTAACTCTCAATTTTTAGGAGATTCTCAAGCTGCTAACAAAAAGAAATTTATTGCGGATATGTTTTGCATATTTAATCTTTTTATATTTTCAGGGTAGAAAGATGAGAATTAGCTTGATTTTCACCAAGTTATATTACTTAATATGAGATTGTTGTTAATGCCCTATTGTTAAGGATCTTTAAGAATTTCGTTGTTCATTTTATGATGAAGCACATTGTTGAAATCATCCCCTTGATTTTTTTTTGGTTAAAATTCAGACGATTACTTTTTTTTTTCTGTATTTTCTCCAATGTTTAGCTAATAATTCATTCAAGAAAGGAATGCTTGATCATTCCCAAGATTTATGTGAAGATCCAAGCTATCTCGGTCTCCCACAAAATTGATGGTCCGAGAAATCAGGACAAGCTGTTAATATCAATGAAAAAAATATTATTATAAATGAGCGCAGCTGCAGAAATTCCAAAGCAGGATCATGATTGTAGAACAGTAAGTCTTTACAAAGATGCATCCATATATTCGTTATACTGGAACAATGTCACACACAGTCAACATGATTACATTATCTGAGTTTATTCTCCTTGCTGGGTTTTTGACCTTAGAGATTGGAGTTATAAGCATATTGTTAAATCATCATACAAGAATAGGCAAGAAATTTAATGAAAAATCTACACTAACATGCAACTTAAAAATGTAAAAAATGGATAAACTCTTATGAACAAACATTGGACCGAATGTCAAAATTAAGTGTTCAGTTCTCGAGCAAAGTCCATCAGAATGGATGAATCATGAAACTACTCTTAGCTTATCATCAGTTGGTGCAATGTGTAGTTCTTTGTTTATATTTTCTTATCATTGTTTCATATCTGCAGTCACGAGGGCGTTATTGACTGTGTACATGATTTCAGTGATCATCTCCGTTCAACAGGAAGCTGGAGATTTTTGAAACAGAAATTTACAGATGGAAGAAAGTGATGATGCAATAATTGACATTGAAAATCCGTACTTACCATTGGCAAGATCTGTGAAGAACGAACTGGAAAACTTATATCCTTTATCGGATGAATGCACTATCCATAGAGTTCCCGAAAGTATACGTAGATTAGATGAAAAAGCCTACAAACCTCAAGTAGTCTCCATTGGTCCGATTCATCATGGTAGAGAAGAGTTAAAGGAAATGGAAAACTACAAAAGAAGGTACCTAAAAGATTTTCTTGAACGCACTGAGGTAACCTTAGAAGAGTTTATCAGAGTTATAAAGGAAAAGGAAGAAATGCTGCGTAATTGTTATGCAGAAATCATTGAACTTCCCAGTGATGACTTTGTGAAAATGATTTTCATGGATGCTGCCTTCATTATTGAGGTCTTATTAAGGAATATTATGGACGAGGTTCTTGTCTTCGATCGAGTATACAGCAATCCATATAAAATATTTGATGTAAATGGTGACATGTATTTGCTTGAAAATCAGATTCCATTCTTCATCATAGAGGATTTGTTTACGCTAGCCAATATCGATATATCCTCAGACAAGGGTGAGAAACTTTCTATTCTAAAGATAACTCATGAGTTCTCCAGAAGCTTTTGGGATTTTTTAGGAATAGAAGAGAATTTTGAAGAAGCCAATTATTCAGCAGTGAGACATCTTGTTGATTTCTTAAGAATTCGTATGGTACCGTCTGAGTTGCCAGAGAATAGAAGAAGACTTAGAATTCTTACAACACCAAGTGTGACAGAACTACATCAAGCTGGAGTAAAAATCAGGTTGGGTTCAAACACAAACTTGTTTGGCATAAGTTTCAAAAATGGGATATTGGAAATTCCACAAATAAAAATTTCGAGCTCCACAGAGTACGTAGTGAAGAATCTTTTGGCATTTGAACAATGTCAATGCGATGATAATCTCGTAAATGACTATGTTATCTTCATGAATTATCTCCTTAACACTTCAAAGGATGTGAAATTGCTTGTTCAACATGAAATTATTGACAATCTACTTGGGGATAATGAACGGGTGTCAAATCTTTTTCATAAACTTGCAGATCTAACTACTCGTAATTTTTGTTATTTCTACTTTTCTTCTCTTGTTGAGGATCTGAACGCGTACTGCAGAACACCTAGGCACAGGTGGAAAGCAGTCTTGAAACAAAAATATTTCAAGACTCCATGGAGTACCATTTCTGTTATTGCTGCTGTTGTTCTCCTCGTACTCACCTTAGTACAGACTATTTGTGCTGTCCTACAGGTAAAATAGTGTAATTTAGATCTTGTTATATTAATTCCTGTCTAAGGAAATTGAAAATTATTGATGAAAGAACAGGGGAGATTTAGTGTACTTATATTAATGACTTGTCACGTTTGTTGTTTCTGTCATTTCTTTTTCTCCTAGCTTCCATGTAGCATCTTAATTAGCTTCTGTTCTAGAGGGATTTCTCTACTATATGATGGTCGTTTCAACTTACATTTGCTTAATTAGTGCTTTATAATTAAGCTTAAGTTATTTTTTTGCCTTCTTCCTTTTAATACAATCATTATTAATTCTTTGCAATGTTATTATTGATACTGATGATGACAAAAAAGCTTGATAGCTCAAATTCACATAGCACATTAGCAGCCTTCTTAGAACTCTTAGTTTACTAGTAGGATTTCAACTGATTAGTTTGTCCTTTGATTTATGTGAATCTTTATTTGTAAATGTGCTAGCATTGTTCTTGTAAGTTTAGGAGCCACGAATGTAGTTACGTTAGACACACACATAAGCAGTTAAGTAAAACATAATTAACAGGAAAGTAAAAGTACACAATAACTTTCACGTGGTTCGACTATAGACCAGTGTACATCTATGGGCAGTCAAGTTACAATTCACTAAGTCATTCAAACTTACAAACTAGTTGAATTTATAGTAGTAGAGAACCCTTCTCTCACTCACTCACTTTTTTTTGTAACCAACGTTCTCTCTAAGAAATCTAACTTTAGTGAACCAACTTCCTAAAACCTATTGCACTTCAGTACCCTCCGTTAAGACCATGCTTAAAAGATTACAATTTCCCTTCGTGTATCACTCAAGCTCAGTTGAGTATTCTACAAACATTCTTGAAGACAAGAAATAAACGCAAGCTAACAAAACAATAAAGCGCTCTCAAACAGCTTGCCAAAAGTTACACACTGGGGACAATAAAGTTGTCCTTTACATAGCACAACCAGTTTCTCCTTATTGCATAAGGATTGCTTGATTTGCTTCCTAAACCTGCATAGAACTAATTCTAGGAAAGCAATATGATATTAGGACATTCAATGCATGAATAGGATAACTAACATTTCCTAAAATTAAGTTAAATAAATAACTTTTCTAATTTGAAAACCAGTTCTGGAAACAAAGGTCAGTAATGACTTTCCTGACTGAAAAAAGTTAAATAGGAAATAATCAAAATAGAAAATATTTCAAAACAGTCAACTTGTTTCTTGCTTTCTATTTCTCCAGAATAGCCAACATATCATGCCATCTAAGCTGAGACATGCCACTAACGTGGCATGGTCCTGACAGTTATCATTGTACGAATCTTTTTCTTATAGTTGTAGACATTCTATCCTCTTAATTACCTTGTGTATTGACATACTCTGGACCAATCATGGGATACAAGATTGAATGAAAATATTCTATACTCACTTGAGTGACTCTTCTATTCTTCTGGTTACTCTTCTCTTTATTTTCCTTTTTTTTTTTTTTGGTGGTTTTAACTTGTTGTAATGTAACACCTCAAATTCATAGCAATATAAGTAAGTTTTGTATATAATAAACCTTTCGTTCTTCCAAGGAGGTGCACATATTTTGGGTCTGTCAATATGGTTTAATAATCAAAATAAATAAAACAGGGCCAGAGTTTAATTGATATATTACATGGAAGGTCAGTTTAAATATTTATGCAGTGTTCTTGATTGTTAATTATTTTTGGTGTCACTCATGATTGTTTAGACTCATAAATTGTATTTGATGTGTTGATTTAGTTTAAGGCTAGCTTATTTGGCGGATTCACTATATGGGTGAAAAGAGAATTGCTTTACTTAAAGGACAAAAATTTGATGTTCAATCTCATTTACAAGATAGACAAAAGCAAGTTAGTTCTTTCATCCTCTTAAAGTGGAATTCCGAGGCACCAGATCAATAAGTATTTTAGGATTACAAATTATTGCACCAATCTAATTTCACACATTACCAGTTCAATAAAAATAATTATAAAGTTTAACTTTATTATTAAGGTGTTTGTATATTTGATTATATTTTACTGAAATCCTTTTAAACTTAATCAAATTCATAAAATTATATTACTTTTGTAAATATTACTATTATTATTCCTATATATATATATATATACACACACATACACACACACACACACACATATACATACTTATTTAATTTATGCTTATCCAAATATTAGCGCATAGTGCCTATTATCATGATTTAATCTTACATCACCAATCAAAATTGATAATAGCATTTCAATAAATATTAATTGAATAAAGACGAAAAATAAATCTTAATAAACTCCGTTATAATTGTAATTAAGGCCAGGCTTCCCTTCAGTGTAATAGATTGAACGCAACTCATGCAGATGGCCAGTGGAAAAGCAACAACCCATATGATAATATTGTTAAAAAAGCCCACTAATATTTCATATATATTAATCCATCTAAATTGTATCTCATCTGTAGATGTATTATGGGTTTCAATGTGTGAAGTTAAAATCGTGTGGATTATTATAAAATACATTTTGTACAATTTTATAGTTTTTTAAGACTTTATTAATATGCAATCTGACGGATGGTATGTTGCACGATTTTAGAGATTTTTATTTAGATATTATATAATTTCAAAATAGGATAAATGTATAAATTTATTTTATTTCATCAAAGGTAAAGAGGGTAAAACTATATTTAAAGAAAAGATTCCTGATCCATAACAGATTCTTTTAACGGTGTACCGTTTAGAGAAGTGGGGGCTAGGTGTTACTTACCAAACAGCAGGGGGCATTAAGGCGCAGATTTTCCTCCAACAGGTATGTAGTTTCCACAACTTTTCGGCTAACGCGGCGAAGAAGAATTGTGTTTTGCCGTTGTTTTGGCGGCCTCACTAGATTATAATTAAAGAAAGGGACAATATATACTATAGAACGGCCTTTGTAATGCATTTAAAAATTAACTTGAACATCTGTACATTAGCACATAAAAATAAAGGAAGAATAGAACTTTTACGTTGATTTAGTTCAAAATTAATATTTATGGATTAAAAGAACTTTTAGGTGATAACAAATTGGAAAAATAGCTTTTAGTTTGATAATACACTTGGAGTTTAGGTAATTAAGTTCTAATATTCTAAAATTTTAATTTTAATCAAATAAAATTATAATACAGGACCAGTGCCTCGGCTGCTCCTAGAGCTATGCTCGCTTAAAATTATAACACAACTTTAACACTTGTGTAATGTGAAAAACCCGATTTTGTTCTTTAACTTGAGCGTTACTGTTATCAATAAACTAAGTGATCTGATGGCTTAATTTAATAAGTTGAAAACCTTGATGGTTTATAAATCTAAAGAAAAAAGATATGGCATAATGCACACCAGCTTATGTAGACAAAAACCTTTGGGTTAAATAATAATTTTTTATTGAATATTATTTGATTAATAAAATGTTTATTAAGAATCTTTTTTATTCCAATTTTTTATCTACCTTTTAATCATTAAGTTATTTAGATCAATTGTTAGAAATTTGTGTTCAGTTTTAAATCAAAAGATTTAATGTTTTATATATTAATTTAACAGTCCTTTGTAAATAGTTTAAAGAATACTTTTAAGTAAATTAATTAAATTATTAAACACATTCAAATTTGGAATTCCTTTTACGTTATTCAAAACGATAAAAGATGATACTGATTTTAAAACATTAAATTTATTTACTTGGTCTTGTCAAAAATATAATAAAAAATACTTATTTGTGAATAATACATCAAATAATGATTAAAGAATGAATAAAAAATAGTCACTACAAGTTATCACCTAATTTCTCTTTTTTTTTTTTTGTGATATAGGAAAAAAGACTTCATAACAGTATTGAAAAGACTTATTTGAGAATATTTTTGTCTTTTATGTGGACTTGGTCTGGTTATTATTAAAATTTAAAAAAAAAACTTCGTATAAATAACGTTAATTTAAGTAAACAACCAAGCTCTAGTCAAATTTAATTATTATTATTATTAAGTTTCGTCATCTTAAGTCATTTGTCTCGCTAACGTTGTATACATACAATTTGTTTTACTTGTTCCGGAATATGTTCTAATCTTCTTCAGTTATTCGGTTTGAAGAGTTTCTACATTCACATAATAAAGACGATGTAGACAAAGGGTAGCGTCATTTAACGATGGATCTGAACCATACAGATTTATGGAAAAAAATTTTTGTTGGGTTCTTTTATCCTCTTAACTTAAATTTGTTTAGAGGATTAGATCGAGAATTCTCTCTATTAAATTTATTTAACACTAATAAAAGTTAAACTATCATATAATTTCCATGATTCTTTTGCATCTTTGATCATGAAAGTCTTTTGATTATTAATAGTGCTTTATATATCATCTCAGTTGAAGGCGATCGTGGAAACAGGTGGTGAAGAAATGGACAGAAACAATCAGCTAAGGTTGACACTGGGAACCCACACTTGCCATTGGTAACTTCTGTGAGGATTGACCTAGACAAATTGCACCTTTCATCTGATCAAAGCACTATCCGTAGAGTTCCTGAGAAACTACGTCGACTGGATGAGAAAGCCTATACGCCCCGAATTCTCTATAGGTCCAATTCATCATGGCAGAGAAGAATTAAATGAATTGGAAGAATACAAAAGAAGGAACGCACATGATTTTCTTCAACGTACTAAGGTAGGCTTGGAAGATTTTATAAAAGTTATAAAGGAAAAGGAAGTAATAGTGCGTAATTGTTGCAGAAACCATTAAACTTAACCACGATGACTACATGAAAATGATCTTAATGGATGCCACCTTTATAATCGAGCTAATGTTGAGGAAATGTTTTAGAAAATTTCGTAGTAATGATGATCATTTGTATGGTAATCTAGGTTTGATAGGCGATGTAAAAGATGACATATTTATGGTTGAAAATCAGCCCCCGTTCTTCGTTCTTGAAGATCTTTTTATGCTAGCCAATGTTGCCATGCCTTCTAACAAAGAAGAGCGGCTTAGCTTGGTTTAAATTGCCCATCAGTTCTCTAAAATGTTTTGGGGTTTTTAAGGGATTGAGGAGATTTTGGAAGAAAATAATTATTTGGAGGTGAAACAGCTTCTTGACTTCCTAATAATTTATATTCGTCCTCATCACAACATAATTCTGAAAGGAACGAGGCTTAAAATTTCTAAGCATACCGAGTGTAACCAAACAACATCACGCTGGAGTAAAAATTAGGTAAGTCGTCAACCAGAAATTTGTTTATGCAAAGGTTCAGTAACGGAGAATTGGAAATATCACGAATCAGAATACATAGAAAGATTTAATATGTTGTAGCAAATCTTTTGGCCTTCGAGCAATTTCAATATAATCAACGGATCTTAAATGACTATTTGAAATTCATAAGTTACCTTATCAACACTCCTTAGGATGTGGAGTTGCTTGTTGAAAATGAAATTATTGACGATCGTGTTGGGGATAATGAAGTCGCATCAGCTCTTATTCAAAACCTTGCCAAACGAACTACTATCAGTTTGAAACATTTCCACTTTTCTTCTCTTGTTGATCTAAACAGGTACTGCAGAAACCCTTGGCACAAGTCGAAGGCAACCTCGAGACAAGATTATTTCAAGGCTCCATGGGCCACAATTTCTGTCATTACAGCTGTTATTCTCCTCATACTCATGGTCATTCAAGCAGATTGTTCTATCCTACGCACTGATATAGCTTCTAAATCGATTAATCGTTTCATATTTTAATTAAGTAGGGATCATTCACTCCGATGTGTTACTTTGTTTCACGCCATTTTCTTCTTCATGATAAATATTTTTAATTTAGCACTTCAAATTGATGAATCCTGTATCACGTAATGATTGTTTTAAGGTATTAATTTTCTTTGCGGTTGTTATCAAACTACTTAAATTATTGCTTTTTATCTCTTCCTTATTATGCATTGCTGGCTATTAAAGATTTTGTTTCGTAGTATATACAGTGGCATGTATGTTATAGGTGCCATCATTAACATTGACAGATTTGAATTTATAAATTTAATATTCTGAAAATTAATAATTTTTTATAAAAACACTTTTATATGAACTACATTATGAAAAATTCTACTAAAACAAGAAAATAATCGACTTACTAAAATAATAGAAATGATCATAAATAAAAATAGGGAAGAGTTGAAAGAATGGAAGCATAGAACAAAAGAAGGTAACGAGTTAAACACAACAAAATGATTTGGTGGATGCTGAGGAACAACAAAAATTAAAAATGAAAGAAAATCTCAACTGAAGTTGAAGCTAGCTGCCTCAAATCCCCCAACAGTTAATCTATTGAAATTCGTCATATTACAACTCTCTCTACCCCCAAAATGAAGCTCAAAAGTGATACTTAAGGAGCAAAACCGTTATGGTACAAACGGTGCCGTAGTTTTTAGGAGTTCATATATTAATAAAACGACAGACTCTTAAAATATAAAACGGAAACAAGTTAAACACAACAAAATGACTCCAACTTAGATCCTGTATCAGGCTTTAACTCTGAATTTTGCTCGGCATCGGTTGCTCCTGCATGATTGGTTAAAATTACACATAAGTTCTCTGAAGGGTTTTGGTGGTTCTTAGAATTGAGGAGATTTTGGACAAAAATATTTATGTTGAATAAGTGTATTGGGGTGAAACATCTTCTTGATTTCCTAAAAATATCCACTTTTCTTTGGGATATTCTGCAAGAAATGAAGCATAAAACTTATAGTATGCCAAGTGCAGCCAACCTACATCATGCTGGAGTAGGATTTAAGTTAACGTCAACCAAAAATTGCTGGAAGCTTAGAGTCAGTAACGGATTATTGGAAACAATCGAGGTCATCTTGTGGATATTGACGGGTGAGCATAGTAAAATTTTCCTCTAATCCAAATTGACTAATGGGTTTATTGGGAAGATTTTCGTGGGTGCATATATATAGGTTCACTCAAAATCAACTCTCATTGAGTATTCAGCATATATCAACACATGGAAAAGCAAAGATAAACATATATAGGTAGGAACATCCAGATTTGAGATTTTCAACTATTTGCTCTTTTGCTTCTGATTTTATTATAATTCACGTAGTTTTTGTTAGGATTATAATGGGAGAAACCAATTAACTCAATAAGCACAAGTAGCAATCAAGAAAGACCATAAAAATCAAACACAAGAATTTAACATGATTCAGCTTTTTGTCTACATCCACAAGACTAACTCCAAAATAAACTTCCACTATTAAAATAATGGATTATAAAACAATACCTCCTAAGAGAATCTTGAGGAACATAACCTTATACCCTCTTGCAATCCAAGTACTACTAACTTTTACATATATATTAGAGACAACTATTGACAAGTCTAAGAAAAAACTCATCTCTCTTACTCTCTCTTTTCTCTATACTTGTAATTGTATGTCTTTGGCTCTCACACCTATTCGTGGGTATCAAAGATTTTTTATTTTATTTCGCAAAAAATTGGACATATTTTACTTCATTATTATTATTAGAATAAATCCTACTACCTTAGGTCCTAGGGTTTCCACACTTGAAAATGAAAACGTAGGATGTATTGCTCAAATCATTAGTTCGGTACTAGATGTAGCCTATCCTTTAGACAAGATGCCTAATATTTACAATGCTTGGTATTTAAAGGTCAATATATTGTCAATCAAATGATTAATATGGCTTTCAGGGTACAACAATTATTAGGGAATAATTAAGTTAGAGCTACAACTATGAGCGCTATAAATGGTCCAACGAGAGGAATGGAAAGTGAGTGACACGTGTTATTTCGAAACTAGTTGCTTTAGCTTAAGCCACTCAAATTTTCTATATTCCTTTTTATTTCTCATCAAACAAATGGCATCTTCTTCTAGAAGTCCTAGATTTTCTTAGCATGATACTAGGGAATTTCATTGCAATTACTCAAACAGGCATGAAACATATGCTTGCATATTCGTCCATAGGTCAAATCGGATATGTAATCATTGGAATAACCAGAGACTCAAATGATGCCACTTAATAATTGGATTCCTATTCCAATTAGGATTCTAATTTCCTAAGTAATTAATTACCATCAATTCCACATGGATTGAAAGTCCTACTATTACTAGGATTCTAACAATTTTGATTGCATTGCATTAATAAAATGTTGTAAATTGATGATTAAGAAACTCTAATATATTTTATTCATTATATTATTAATCTAATTGCGATAATAAGTCATAACCAATTCATAACATGCATATATCTTAAACTTTGCTCTTGCACTTTAGGACTATAGTATTTTGTATAACACAATCAATAGATGAATGTTGCCATATGCCTAATGTTGAGTAATAATATTCCAAGAAATTATGGGGCCAAAATATTCCCTAGAAATTATTGGGGAAGGTAGTTAACACAACAACATACTTAATTAATAGATGCCCATATGTTGCAATCAATTACAAACATTAGAAAATATGAGGATAGGTTCTCTACCAAGCTAAATCATTTAAAGGTGTTTGGTTGTATAGTTTATGCCCTTATCAGACAAGAAAAATTAGAACCAAGAGCTAGAAAGTGTATGTTTAATGGGTATCTAGAGAGTGTAAAGCTATACAAGTTATGGTATCAAGAATATTCAAATGTGTCAAAATGTTTAACTAGCAAGGATGTCACTTTTAATCATAATGTTTGTTCGTTTTCGCTCACAAATCCTAGCTAAATTCGGTGTTAGACCTGGTGACCAGTGCTCCTACACCATGAGAATCATGCTTCTGCGCAATACTGGTAGAAAAGTTGAGCTCCTACATAAGGTGATTTGTGCAGTTGTGCAACGACAGGGAAAGACACTTTGTCTTCAGGCAGAGACCTTAAGCTCCTACGTAAGATATATTGTGTCGTGGCACCAATGGCGGTTACTATACACGACCAAGATACTATTTAAAGGCTCTCTTTTCTATTTGAGAGAGGACTTCTAAATATTCTCTTCTAGGGTTTCTAGGGAAACGTGAGAGCTAAGAAAAGAGTCTTGTTCTTAGTGAGAGAGAGTATTGCAAAGCCTTGTAACATTATTCTTCATAGTAAAATTCTTCGCAGTCTTCATAGTGGATGTAACTTCTCCTTAAACCAAACCACTTAAATCTTGGCGTTCCTTCTCTTGAGTGTTTTTTTTTTTTTAACTTGCTTGATTGTCTTATGTGTTGCCTTGATTGATATCTCTATTGTGTAGGTTATTGCTTGATTTTTGGATGGCATTGCTTGGCAAGATTCTTTGCTTCACAACAATCTAGTATCAAAGCCTTGGTTTTGGCTTGTTTTTGCATACAACCTGTTTTTAAAAATTCCCAAGTGAGAAGCAATGGTCGGAACCAAGTTTGAAATAGAGAAGTTCAATGGCAAGGGTGACTTTGGTCTTTGGAAGATAAAGATAAGGGCGATTCTAGTAACGTAGAAGTGCGCGAAGGCTTTTGAAGGAAAAATTACCCTAAAAGAAGATCTATCTGAGGAGGAGAAAGATGAGATCATGGGGACAGTCTATAGCACTCTCATATTATACATAGTAGATAACATTCTGCGTCAAATCAATGGAGAGGATACTGCAGCAAAAGTTTGGCTAAAACTTGAATCTTTGCAAATGATTAAATCTTTGTCTAATAAGATTTATATTAAAGAGCAACTATTTGGGTTCAAGATGGACTTGTCTAAGGCACTAGAAGATAATCTTAATGATTTTAAAAAGATTGTCGTTGACATTGCTAATGTTGATGAGAAGATTAGTAAAGAAAAATAGGCAGTTATACTTCTAACACTACAAGAAATTTTTTACATATTTGACGCATTGGTTTTGTATATTTGAGGGTTCTCCTAAAACTCAGTCAAATATAACATAACTTTATAAAGTCAACCTGCCTTGACATTTATTTGACGCTACTATAATTTAAGAAAACTACAAAATTGCCATTTTATATAAATACTATCTTCCCTCCTGATTTTCGGCATTTCCCTCTTGCCCTAGCCGCTCTCTTCATCTCTTCCACCCTCTCCCTCTCTGCGTCTTCCATTATGCTAGAAATCACTTGTCCCCTCCCTCCCTTCCTCTATTAAGTGATTGAATCCTTACCGATTTGTATCCTCCCTCACTCACTCCATCGCCCCCTCCCTCACGCCCTCGATTCGTTGCTGAGCATCTCTGATTTCTCACCTCTGGTAAGTTGCCTTCTTTGTGATTTCTCATCTCGATGCTGTCACGTTAATCACTTGCCCTTCGGTTAATTTAAAAATTTTTTAGAAGCATGACCTATTTGTCCCTAACTTTTTGACTATTTATCAACTGAAGTTAGTGCTTTGGTCCCTTGAGCTCTGTGTTCTTAATCTTATTCTAAGTTTTCTTGTTTATACATGCATGCTTTTACCCTATCATCTTCAAGATATCTATTCCTATGCTTGGCTCAGTTTCTTTTTCCCTAAGCTATGCATACCATTCCTTAGAAAAGAAACTGATAACCCAAAACTTCTGTAGTTGCTGCGTCAATTGCTGTGGCACTGTTTGGCTCACTGTGATAAAATAGCTGTAAAATGGGCTATGTGGGTTTTTCTGATGGCTGATATTATGTTTCTGTGTTCAAGATGCTAATATTTTATCTGTGCACCAGAAACTGGCTAGACTAATAGTTCGTCTTGCTCTGGGTTGTATATACAGTCACTTTTTGTGGAGAATTAACTAGAATTGGTTTGCTCGCCTGTAGAGCAGCCACGAATACTGATTTCAAATTGGTGGGTCTGGTTTAACAAATCCTTACAAAAATTGTTTATACAACTTTGTTTATAGCTTTAAACTTAAAATCGCATCTCTTACTGTATGTTATGTGATATCTACTCATGATTTTAGATCTTTTAAACTGTGTTCTAATTGTTGAACAGGATGCCCAGCCTCGTACAGTCATTGCCCTTTGGAAGTCAAAAGTTGATGAACCTAAATTTCATCATTCTGATCCCACACTCAATATATTTGACCGGTCTGCAAGTAAGTTCACATCATTGACTGATCAATCAATTGAAAAGCCAATTCCATCATCTGTCTAATTGACTTCGAGTAGCTATGGGAGTGGAGTTGTGATAGAGTGGCTTACCTGTGAATGCACTCAATGATATGAACAAGTAGAACATGCACTCACACACACGCACAAAGAAGTATCTTAACAATAGATGAATATGACCCTAGAATCACATATCATTCCTAAGATATTCTTTTTCAGTGCCCTTTTTCTCTGGACAATACTTATTGCCACATATGGGAAATTTCTAGTTTCCTAACTTAACGATCTCATGCTTTTGTCTAGAAATTCAGTGTAAGCTTGCATCTGCCAATGAGGGTGACAAACAACAGCTTCAGTGGTTATATAATGCATGCAGAGGAATTCCTCAGGTATATAGTCAAACTGATATACAAATGAAAATTTTACTGGTTGAGTTCTTATTACCTGGATTCAAATGTCATGGATGTTAATTAAATCATTCTTTTGGTATTTGTTGCTATACACTAGTACCCATAAAGCCGATTTTTTCTTCTTGTTTACACTTAAAATTTTTACAATTGTAATAATATGAATAAAGTAGTGGCTGTTGGTGGATGAATGTGCATATCAGACAAGCATTATGTTGATATCTTTGCGGACTGGATATAATCATTGACTAATAGATCTTCTCCTTGCATTATGGGATTCTTCCTCATTGGAATATATGATGAAGTAAAGGTAAGCACCTAATAGAATATTTGAAAATTAGATCCTATAGTGGAATAAATTGTTTCAGATAATCAGATTTGTGAGTAGTAGTTTTAGCACTGAAATGCTTATGAAATGGAAAATTGTGAACGTATTGACAACATTTATTATTTTCATTTGTCTTGATATACATATATATAAGTAGAATTGGGTCCTTGTTGGATTTTGACCCAAATTGATCCTAGCCATCCAAATCTTAAATGGGATTTTACTGACTTGAAAAGTTCAGGGGGACTTCTATTAAATTCAATGTTACAAGAGTTAGGATCCTAGGATTATAAAGAGTTCAAAAATTGTGAAATATTATTGGAGACAGCAAGATTTATTTGTTTTTCTCCATGCTACATTCTATGGTTGATTATTCCAATTCAAGTCTTTCAAGTCGTTCTTGTCATTTAGGTTACCATTCAGAGTTCAAACGAAGAGCATCTCTTATGCCTTTTTCTAATGGGATAACTTATCCTACTTGCTTGGGTTTTAAGGGAAGATGATATAATTTAAGGCTATGTTCTGAGATTTGGCATTTGACTTGTTGACATTGCAAACCTAGTCAATTTAGTTAAATTTCTCTTGACCAAAAGACAAATATTTGTCTTAAAATAGTTTTTTTTAATTTTAAGTATTAATAATAATGGTTTGGTTTAGTAAAGCTTTCTACTCCGAGCTCCGTAGGCACAAAATGACATTGATTTTGTTACGTTGTTGAGCTGCTGTTGTTTGGTTTGTTTATTTATTTTTATGCAATCACCACTGGATATACTATTCTTAATTTCCAAAATCTCTAGTTATTTTCTTTGGAATGCCTCAGAACACTTCACCTTCAATAGGTGGGTCAGGACAGCTTGACTTTGCTTACCAATAGGCCCAGAATGAGGCACACCCCATCCATTGTATTCTTGTCTAATCGGTTCATCTGTCCATCCACTATAGCTTGCAACTGTATTTGCAGTGCTTGGGCCCCACCTATTGCTAGTGTCAGCACTCAATGAATCCTCCCAACCATTTGCATTAATTGCTTCAGCATTCTGGTGGCTGTTTGCCATTGCCAATCCTGTTGCTCCTGTGACAGTTTGTTGTTGCATTAATTGCTTCAATAACTTTAGTTATTGAAGCACCACGCCAGTCGGTCTTGTGAAAAATCAGGTATTTATTTATCTTCTATGTATCTACCAAGTCACTAGGACTGTTGTAAGAGGAAAATTTCTATTTTTTCTGACAAATTGTAAGGCTATAAGATGGATTTAAGATTTTTTTTGACATAATTTATCTCTTGGCTACACTTATTTCCATGTATATTCAGATTTAGAAGTGGCTTTTGTAATTCCAGATGAAGAAGCTCTCTTTAAGGCATTGTCTAAGACTGTGGAAGTGTACTAGAAGGCAATACTGCACTGATTAGTCAATACTATTATGGTTGTCTTTTTCATGAGCTTCTGGCTTTTCAGCTTGTTGACTGACATCCACTGCAAGAGGTTGTATTTGATGATCTGTGTATTATTTCCATAATTTATCTCTTGGCTACACTTATTTCCATGTTTATTTAAGCTTGCTGTTTTATACTTGCTTTACTGTTTGATCGGTTTGCAAGATAGTTTTGAACTCGTTATAATGATCTGTGTATTATTTTGGATTGTCAGGGAAGTGGCAGCTCGTGCATTACATCTACAAAAAGGATTGGAGAAACCAAGTGGGAGGGTGACATACATTGTTGTGCTTGAAGGGTTATGCAGATTCAGTGTCCAAGAACTTAGCGGGAGAGGAACGTATTATACTGCACGTATATCTTCACTTGAGATGACAAAGATTGGTAAATTCTTTATTGCATTCTTTTTATAATTAATATTGGGGGGATAAAAGTTTTTCTGTTTTTCTTTTATCTTTCGAGCTTGAAACGTAATATGTTTGGTTGTGTTATTTACAATTAATAGAAAGAATTCCATTAATCACTGAGTTAGTTCATAGGCATTTACAGGTAATCTATTAACTCTCTGATGGTTTAGGCACAAGCACATGAAATGGCCTTTATGGAGTCACTTTAATGTTAAATTTGGACAGTCAATACGCGTAGCAGAGAAGATTACACAAAAATGTTGAGGGGCAGTTGTCAAAATCACAGAAAGAGTTCCTTTTGCGCCAGCAGGTTAGCATTCTCACTTCAACCATCAATATTTTCTTAGAAATCAATATATGGTTGTTACAGATATGTAAAAAGATGGGTTATAGGTTCTATAAAAAATCACAGAGTTCTTTTCTGTGGAAGTGGGTTAGCATTGTTCCTCTTGAAGCAATCAATGAAAGCTTCCTTTTTCTGCTTTTTAAAATTAAAATACAAATCAACCCTTGATTCCCAATTCTGCAACACTGGATGCTGCCTTTTTGATTGAATGTCTCTCCCTATTCTCCTTTTTGATAGATCTGACCTTCCACTTCCATTTTCTAAGCTGTGCTTCATCTTCACTATCTGGCTTCACTGGTAAAGGAATCTGTCGTGCTGAAGTTGGCAGCTTGGTAAATCTAAGTGCCCCAGAGTCCCCTTTTTTTAAGAAGAAACTAAGTAGGTACGTAATTATACAATATAAAAGAAGTTACATGTATGAAGTGGACCAGCAATACAAGAATTTTTCAATTATTTGACACATTGGCTTGTTTTCAGCAAGAATGCTGCAGTATCAATTACAAGACTTACCTAAAAATAACTTTTGAATTTTCCTGGATTATTATTATTTTTTTTTGTGCATGAACCATGATCTGTTTTTCTTTTCTACCTTAGATTTTCCTGCTCTTGTTTGATAATGATAACTATAAATCTTCTTCTTCTTCTTCTTCTCTCTCTCTCTCTCTCTCTTCTTGTTAAAGAAAATATATATTTTTTTGTATTAATAGTTGATTTATAATGATTTTAATTTGGACAGGACATGCACCACTGTCTCTTGGACATTCAGAATTTTTTATGAGAAGGTAATGCCCATAATTGCTTACTCTGTGGATTTTAGTTCTTAACTGTTTTTTTTTTATTTTGGGCCCCAACAAGATCACAACAGAGGAAGAAAATTGCAAGCTGGATGGATAAATTTCAATATTGTGCTTCTCTTTGTGCTTCAGTTTTCAGGATACACATCAATTTCTTTGTTCATATGGTCATATCTCAAATGGTTAAAGATTTTATGCATTGATTTTTGAATAAGAACACCAACCTTTTTCTTTTCTAAATATGGTTCATTTTTTACAGGTCACTAATCATTGTTCTGTGCATAGTTGAATAAAATAATGAACTTTGTCTAGACACTGGCGACCACAATTCTGTTTTTTGCAATCTTGTCTAGTCAGAAACAAACCAAAAAGATGGTATTTTCTTTCCAAGCTCTGCTCATAATCTAGCCTTGATTCGATGTATGAAAATTATACAATTTAATATTTTGTTATCTCATGCATATGAAAATTTCAGTTGATGCTATCACAAACATCAAATCAACTTATGGTTTGAAAAATTGGCAAGGAGATCCATGTGCCCCTGAAGCTTACATGTGGGATGCTTTCAATTGCAGCATTAATAATAATGCCTCCATTCCACCAAGAATCAAATCCTTGTATGTATATTTCATTGCTAACTTTTCAAGTTTGAGATCTCTTTGAATATATTCATCATTTAGCATGGAATCAGGAACTTATCCTCAAGGGGGTTGAATGGGGAGAGACCTCCTTACTTGGAGAATCTTACATCGCTACAGTCTTTGTAAGTTTTTCAATATCACTTGAACAATAAAGTACTGCAAATATCAATAATAATTAATCTGACAATCAGTCATTTGTATCCACACATTTCTTACTTTTTGAATATGGTTTGAATGACTGATAGAAGTACAATAAGTTGGCTAATAGTGGTGATCTTGACAATTAAGAGTAAATGTTCTGTGTTCATGATCTCTTTTTCATGTTCTCTAATGAAACCATGAATCAACTCTGGAGCATTTTTACTCTTGCAAAATGCAAATTACGTATCTTGACCTTTTTGAAGGTCTTGTATAACAATCTTTATATAGATGGACATTCACTTTGCTGGGATTTCTTTCCTGTATTAAGAAATTTGAATAGCTCATTACAGATTCAATTCATGGTTGATTTATTTTGCCTTTTTATTTATTTATTAATCCTTTTCATTTTCAATTTATCATTTCTTATTTAAGGGTTGCTAGACATGTATCATATAACTTCCTTTAACTGTTTCCCTCCAACAAAAGCCATAGCATTGCTACACTATACTCTGCCTAGTTTACATCTTTTTATTTTATTTTTACTGTTACGTACATACCTGGGATTTTTATTTACTGATTCATTGAGTTTAACCGCACGTTAACTCTTTTGTATGATTCAGATTCTTGAAGCACCAAACAAGGAGGAAGTTTCACTATTGCTGGAGATATTTGGGTGATTTCTCTCACTCTTTTGGTTTATTTTTAATGTCTGATTACAATTTTATAATGAAGTAGTTACTTGAAGATGTACTTTTGGCCACTTTGAAGAAAAGCTAAACATTTTTGAAGGATATAATGCTACCAGCTTCATAATTTTTGAAGCTACATTTTTTTTGAATTCCCCATAAACTTCTTTTGGTTTGGTTATATACGGGCTTTGTCTTGCAGGAGGAAACGAAACTCACAATGCAGTATTGAGCAGCATACAGGATTTAGCATATGTGTTCTCAGACTACTAGGATGAAGTACTAGTAAAGTCCTGAGAGATATTCCTTTAACGTACATTTGCAAATGTTAGGAAGTTTGACTATTAATATATAGACTTACGACATTTTGGCCCAGGAAGCTATTGTACTTTCTTTTAGATCCTTCCAGTATTATGTTTTCAGCACAGCTTGACAACATGATCTAGTGTGCTCTATAGTATATGAAGTGTCAGTATTGGGCCTTGAATATTTTGCATTGGCATATGCACGTAAAGTTAACATATGCATTGTCTTCACTCTTCAGATAAAGCGAGAAGAGCTGCTCCAACATGCTCAAGGTGCAATTGCGGGGTTGAAGATTAATGTTGATCTCCCAAGGTGGTTGAGGATATATACACAATTAAACTTCGTTACAGCTCAACTTCTCCAAATTTGAATTCAGTTGCCTTTAATTTTCAGTATGTGGCTAATGTTCATAGTTGGTCTCTTTTTGGACATGTTTAACCAATGAGTTTCTGACCCCTTTCTGAAAACAACAAAGTTATATTTTTATTTTATTATAAATGTAAAGATGTTAGTTTGACTCTTGTTGGATTTTTTGTCAGTTGTTTACCAAAGCTAAGAAATTCTAAAATTGAAGTTAATTCCAGGATCCTGAATTTGGTTATTCTTGGTGTTTAGGTTTGTTCTCTGATCAAATATGTTTCGTAAAGAGTCAAATATGAGTCAAAATATTTGTCATATTTGACAGTATCAAAAGGGTCAAGTATTAAAGTAATAATATTTGTCTGTCAAAAAAGAGTCAAATATTATTCTCACATACTTGACGGTCAGAAGCAATCAAATATAGAAAAAATTTTATAAAACTTGATGATTATTGCACAATACTTGACGGTTATAAGCAGTCAAATTTTAAAAAATTCGACCGTTAGGTTCATAATATTTGACGATTACTGTAAAATATTATTAACAAAAATTTAAAAATTTTGACCCTTACTTTGTCATATTAGACGGTTAATGTCAAATATTTCTTCAATAAATCGTCAAATAAGGCCTAAAATTTGAATCCAAAGGTATACAAACTTAATTGTTTTGTAAGAGTCAAATAATGCTATAGTGAATATTTGACTGTTTGACTAACGATCAACTATTATCATATTTGACGGTGACATATATGAAACGCAAAAACCGTCAAATATTATCATATTTGACGGCTAAAAACAGTCAAATATTTACTTTTTTCTTGTAGTGTAAACTCTTTACCAGATAACTTTAGGGAGGTTATGGTAGAGATAGTCTTAATCTGGATGAAGTACTTAAGGATCTGTGATATAGGGAGCTTGAGATTAGAACTGAGAGAAAAACTGGAAATAATGGAGAGGGTTTGACAGCGAGAGGTAGATCTGAGAAGAGAGCAAAAGGGCAAGGCAAGTCGAGATCGAAGTCAAATATATATAGGCAAGGTAAGAGCTGCTTTCACTGTAAGAAGAAGGGTCACTTCAAGCGTCATTATCCTGATTGGAAAAAAAAAAAAGAAAGGAGTTGAGGATGGTGATGCAGCTATGGCATTAACATCTGATTATGAAGGTGCACAGTTTTTAACAATGTCAGACATGAGATCTGATAGTGAGTGAATCCTTGATTCAGGCTACACATTCTATATGAGTCCCAAGAAAGAATTTTTTACTTCTTATTAGTCTATTGATGGGGAAAAAGTTCTGATGGGGAATAATGTAGCTTGTGATGTTGTGGGAATCGGTTGTATTTGATTTAGGATGTTTGATAGCTCTGTTAGAATCTTGAAGGAAGTAAGACATGTTCTCGAGCTAAAAAGGAACTTGATTTCCTTGGGCACGTTGGATAAAACGGGTTGTGAATTCAAGGCGTCATCAGGAATTTTAAGTGTGACAAAGGGAGCATTGGTTACTCTGAAACCCAAGATTCATAATGGCTTATATGTGTTGCAAGGGGTAGTCTTAACTGGTGAAATAGTAGTCAAAAAGGCATCTGATAGGGATAAAACCAAGCTTTGGTCCCACCAGGTTTGAAGGAGCTAAGCAATCAAGGCTTATTGTGTGGTGATTGTTGCATAAAATCGCAAGTATATATCGTCCCACGAGGACTGTTGCTTTTAAATACCAAATTTGTATTAACCTCTAATTAATTAAACTAATTATAAAGAGAATTGAGCTGTTGGAAAGTTTAAGTAAAACTTTATAAAACTAAATTTAACACTAAGTACACTCACATAAATTTTAGATAGAAGAATTTAATGATTAAAAACTTAGGGATCCGATTTCACCAGAATTAATCAATTTAACTTCTCTGATTCAATTAACCAATATTTATTCCTATTGTTGCTAATCGATTTCACTAATTTGATATAAACTCCATCCTTTCAGATTAACTTGATCGTTTTCTTCACTTGTCTATCAGTGAACCTGCTCTGATACCAATTGAAAGTTTTGGAGGTATGTAGTTATAAAAGATATAATAGTCAACTGTAAAGTAAATCGACACAGGAGAATTTTTACGTGGTTCGGTTATAAAACCTACGTTCACGGACAGCTTCAGAGCTGCAATTCACTATGTTCTTGTTTGTACAATCTTTAGGACCTTTTATAGTGCTGACTCACTCTCACACACTGACCTAATCTTTGACAAACAAAATCTACACAAAGATCATAAACCCTAGTGACACTACCCACTCTTTGTCGCAGATAACTTACCAGAACACTGTTAAGTTAGATATAACACCTGACGTTTGACGCAGAATTACATAAACACTCAACCCGCAAGTTATTCCGAGTGTCTACCAACTCACACAGACTGAAACAATAACACATGTACGATTTCTACCACTCATACATGAATTAAAAGACTCAAAGAATCAAATCAAAAAAGACATTCCTTTTGTGTTGAAGCTTTCTTGATTGTTGGAATGTCAAGACATAGACTCTCTCACAAAATACACTTAATTAGCTAACCCGAAAATCTCTTAATCATCATATTATCAGCCATCTGAATTACCTTGTAAATATATAGTGAGAGGTCTAACCAAATCCCCTAGGAAATCCTATAAAAATTCTAATTAAAATCATATTAGGATTAGGAGAAATAAAATAGGAAGTGTTATAAACAAATTCCAAAAGGAATTGGGACAAATAAATATTCTCCTATTCTAATTAGCATACAAGACATTATATCCTAATCTAAAGAGATATTTATTCCAAATCAAATAATTCCTAAAATATAATTCTAGAAACATTAAAATAGGAATAAAAATAAAATTCTTGTTTTATCACAAGTTGATCAAAACTCATCATGTGCATGGCATATGCATATGTAGTAGACTTTGACACCTACATTTTCTTTAAAAGTTTTATGGCTTAAATATTGTTCATAAAAAGAAACGAACCTCTACAAAGATAAAACATTACAAAAACAACAAATAAAATTATGATTTATCCATATAGAATATTAATTTTGTTAATCGGGATACTAAGTAATTTAGCTATCCATATAGATGTATAATTTAACACACCATAATTTATCTTTTAGTTACTAAAAGAGTGAGGAACCTTCGTGGTTTCTAACATGCTTAATATAAGATCAAAGAATTTGTTACGATACTTTGTTTATACTGTAACATTCGAGCACTATTCCTTGCTTTGTTATAACCTGAAAGTGCGAGGAGGTGACATGAATGTGAGGGGTTTCGCAACCATTAAAGTTTGTAATAACGATAATTAATTCTTGACATAAGCTGTTGTTAGCAAAGCCAAAAAAGAACTAACAATGTAGAATTATAAACCTTTCCCTTTTTGTATGATCAAAGTAGGATTCTCATCAAATTTTAACAAAGATGATAATGAAAATTTCGATCAACCACAAGCCACAACTATTAAGACTATAGACCGAAAAACTTTACATTGATATGATATTGTCCATTTTAGGCCCAAACCCTTATGGATTTGCTTTTGAATTCTACGACATTGGTCCATACTTATATTTCTACGATCCTCCCTATGTCTACCTAATATGAAACTTTGGTTATACACCCAACAATCCTCCCCTTGAACAAAGGACCACCACATCATTTTTCTCGGCCTCCCCTCAAACAATCATCCATCTGCCCACTCCATTTAAGTCCACCAACTCAAGAGCTTGCTCTATCCAGGGGCCATAAAGCCCAACCATTGATTCAATAGCAAGCTTAATCAGAGCCCACCACCTTCGTTCGACATTTCAAAAATTTCCTCCACATATTCTCCTAGCTAAGTCTGGGCTTGAGCTCTAATACCACTTATTGAGATTATGGATCATCCAAAACTCTACAATAATACGATATTATCTACTTTGGGCTTAAGCCCACATGGATTTTCTTTTAGATTCTATCTAAAATGCCTCATGCCAATGGGGATCTTGTCCATACTTATATGCCCATGATCCTCCTATGTCTAACTGATGTGGGACTTTGGTCGCACATGCAAAATCCTCCCCTCGAACAAATGCTCACATCGTTGTGGTATTTTTTCGGGCCTCCACTCAAACAATCCTTCATTCACTCACGCCATCGAGGCCCAACCTACCTCGAGAGCTTACTCTATCCAGGTGTCAAACAAAGCCGAACCACGAATCCAATCAGGAGCTTAATCAAGGCCCACCACCTTCCTTCGGTATTTTGAGAATTTTTATCCACGTGACTAAGTCTAAGGCATGGCTCTAATACCACTTATCAAGACTATAACCACAAAACTCCATATTGATATCATATCGTCCAGTTTAGGCCGAAGTCCCCATGTATTTACTTTTAGACTCTAGTCAAAAGGCCTCATACCAATAAAGATATTTTTCTATACTTATATACCCATGATCCTCTCCATGTCTAAACAATATGGGACTTTGATCGCACACTAACAATAACAATATATTAATCAAAACTAAATTATCCACAGTCTACAATCAATTACACTAATTTTACATAGAAAACTCCAAGAAAAAAGTATAGTTAACCTTCGTCTCAATCAAACTTTCACTATGCAACAATAATGGGGTTACAAAAAGTTCTCTCTAATCAACTATAGACTCACAACAATCAGTAATTCATTAACACATATATTAGCCCAATAACTCTCCACATCATCATCAAAGATAGATTCTACAACTAATGCAATGTAAAGTAAATTTTGCGTCTAGCAACTAGTTTATGAAATTCTAAAAAATATAATGTAATTGGAAAAATAACAAAGCTATAGGATTGTATAGCATATTAATAAGCTTCATCCTTCCAAATTTTAATAAAATCATAGCATATTTAACCATTTGATCTCTTACATAGTTATTAAAACCTTAGCCATTTTCATCCACTTTCCTCTTGGCTCTCACTCTTTTCTCTCATTTTCTTTTGCTTCACTTCCTGCTAACCGTTTCACGTGCACAGGCATTCACTTTCGTTGCTTTACGTTTTGCTTCTTCTTTTTATTTATTTATTTCATGGGCTGGGCCACCCGAGCAAGATGGGCCCAACAAAACTACCCCTAGGGTGCAAAACTTCCTCAAGTGTTTCAAGGTTATTTAGGGTGTTATATAAATGACAGGGTGTTCCTTTATTCTTTTTCCTCCATTAAATACTAATAAATAGAATTTCTGCAATAAGCAAAGCATTAATCCCCTTTTAATGAGTCTCCCAAGAGTAAGAAATGTATCATTAAGTTCAGCTCAAAATTAGTTAGCTACTGTGTAACAATGAATTTCTCTGCTTCTCGAAATTCTTAATGCAAGGGGCAAGAATTTCAAGGTATGCTTTGCTTCATTATCTAACATTGGAGTGATGCCCCTTTCATGTTAATGTGCACATAAGGCAATTGTTATGAAGTTTGATTAAAAACAAGAGCAAATTGTAAGCATCATCATTTTGACATCTGACAGATTCCATTTTTTTTAATGGATCCAATATTAATTTCTTAAGTTGTAAGATTTAGTTATCTAATTGGTATACTTGCTGCCAGCAAGATTCAACCAAATATAGTGCCGTGTACTAAAAGGGAGGAGAAAAGCAATGATTTAAGCTTATTTATAATGCAAAAAGCTAGAAAATGTCACTTAACACAAACACTATTATATGTGTGAGACAGGAACCCTCTAACAGTGTCAGGCTGAAGCTCTTGGCAAATAAGGCAAGTAAAGTCCCAACTTAGAATAAGGCCTCATCTAATTGGTATTATTAATATTTTTTAAATAAAAACATAAAGTTTGCAGAAAAAATCTTGGATTGTTGCCCATAATTTCATAACGCTGAGTTGGTATTATAACCATTAAAAAAAAAAAAAAAGCTCTATTGTTTTTCAATTGCAATCAACTCAAAAGCTGGAAGCATAGGAACCATATGTACCCATAATATATATACATAGGCAATCAGGTCAAAAAGGTAGCTCACGATTACTTTCATTTAAGGTGCGTTTCATACACCCTATTAGATTGTATTCATTATATTGAATTGGATAGGATGTGAAGTTGTAGGATATAGGTTTGAATAAGATATATTATCATACTGTATTTGGTATAGTATTGGATAAAATAAAATTATAATAAATGAATTTAATTTTTTAATTTACAAAATAATATAAAATAAAGATCAAATACATAAAAAATTAATTTAAAATTATTTTTAGATTTAAAAATTACTTATATATAAATATTATAATGCATTTAATCACATAAATATATATCAGTTAATTAATAATATATTGTTTAAATTGTTTTCAATTAATTGTTTATCTTATCTATTTTATTCATTATTTAATTATATTTAAATAAAATTAAATATTCATGACATTATTTATATTATTATATTAAGTTAGTGTTAGATGTTTGCCACTTATCAAATTATTTATTGAATATCTTATTATTCATATAAATATTTGATTAAAGTTTTTTAATATTTAATTATTTAATAAATTTTTAATTAATTATTTAACAATCTTCATCTTCCCTTTTGTAATCCCACCTAAATCCATGGGGGAGGCGGGTTAAAAGTTTTGCAAATAGTGATCCGCATGCAGATCCCGTACACAATGCTATGCACCTTGAAAATCAAGCCAAACATGGGGTTTAAGAAAATTACTATGCACAGTATTTCTTTTGCTATCCTAATCCGCGCACTAAACACCCCCTTAA
Source organism: Boswellia sacra (assembly GCA_013180625.2). Taxonomy (NCBI): domain Eukaryota; kingdom Viridiplantae; phylum Streptophyta; class Magnoliopsida; order Sapindales; family Burseraceae; genus Boswellia; species Boswellia sacra. The sequence continues at coordinate 92,388 of SNVD02006922.1, read as the reverse complement.
TAGATAGTCGGGATAGTAAAGTGTGCTAAAACAAAAAACTATGATGAATTACTAATGGATATTAAACAAATAAATTACCAATATTAGAGGCTTATTTATGGAACCTAGCTAGTCACAAACTGAATATCTATTGCTCGTTAGGGCCAAATTGATAGCTAGCTACTTAATTGTGTATTGATCAACCTAAAAAATTCTTTATGTTTTATATAAGTGTGCTTTATCTTTTTAATACCTAGTAAAGAAAGAGCAAAATCGATGCTTCATATTCATGAGACAAGGTCTACAACTATCATTCCATACCATGCTTCCTCTTCTTTTTCCTTTGTTTTTTTTTTAAAGAATAATATAGGGTCCAAAAATGAAGAAAATAGGAGTATTGTTATTTGAGCCCCCCATCATCTCTCTTTAAGCCCCTCTTTAATTAAAAAATATATTAAAAGAATTTTTAAAATATAAATGACTAAAAAGGACATTATCAGTTTTCAGTATACCTAACATCAAATATTCTAAGTTATATTATTAGAAAAAAAGTTTTCTTCAACCGTAAACCATTGTTCTATTCAAATACTTAATTTCAAAGATTCAAAAGTGAAAATTTATGTTTATAAAGTGATTTTGAAATGAAGGAGGATGCATTCAAGCATTAACATTACAACCACGAAGAAGAAGTAAGTTCATGTTTTAATTTTGTTGTTTCTTTTTCTTTTGAAACAACTTTTGTTTAGTCGCTACGAATTGAATATTTTCAATTTGTTCAATCGCTATGAATTAAACATTTTCAATTGTTCAATCGCTACAAATTGAACATTACCTAAAGAGGGTGACATTACCTCACTGAATACACTTGGGCTTGTTGAGACTGCAAAGTGTTTTAGGCGTCGTGTCTGAGTGCAATATCGAGGCATCGAAGGCGACTGTATTGGTGATGTTGTTTTCTTTTCTCTAAATCTTGAATTACATTTAAATTACATAAGAAATAAAGTAAAACATCTTCCTCTAAGTTGCATATTTTCTTCGGTTATATAGATTTTGGGATGATAGAGCCTAAAGAAAAAGAGTCGCACACAAGTAGTCTTGGAGAAGAAGAGCTACATGCAAGTGGTCTTGGAGAAGAAGAGTTGTCTTTGAAAAGAATAATAGAGACACAAATAGTGATAAATTGTTTTAGAAAAATTAAATTTGAAGTATATAAAAAGGGTAAGTTTGGAATTATTTAGATATATTTGTAATTTATAATTATTTTTTAATTAAAAAGGGGCTTAAAGAGAGATTATTTTGTTTGGGGGGGTGGAGAGGGAGGGGATTGTGTTTGTTTTTGTGGCGCGGGGGCTCAAATAACAACACTTATTAAATGGTTAGACCGAAAACAAGAGAAACAAAGCCCACTCCATCAGTTGAGGTCCAGGAAGTTAGAATATCGTATGAAATTTGTCTCCATTTTAGCATAACTTCATCAAACATCGGCCAATAGGAGTTGTCATTTCTACATTAATTAAATATAAATACTGACTTGGAGAAGAGAGATGGGACCATTAGCCATTTTCGTAAAATTCACAAATAAATAAAATTCTCCATAAGAGCTTTATGAACTTTTCCCTCTCTCTTTAGAATTCTCTCCCATCTTTCCTCTCTTTCTATATGTCTCTCTCTCCCATCTAAAATCATGAAATACTTGAAATTTTGAGAAATGCAGTCTCTCGATTCACTCAGCTCAATGAGCTGTGTGTCTTTTCTAGATTATATTAGGAAGGAAATCGATTACAATCCTAGTGCCATGTGTCCACAATCCAGTAATTTAGTACTCTAGCCAATAGGATTGCAGCATCTACTGATGTCTAGAATCTGGTACAACTAATTACAAACTGAAATATAACTAATTGCAATTAAAGAGATGGATAAGTTATTAATATCAAGTTAACAAACTAAACAGAATTAACAAACAAATTAGTAACAGAATTAACAAACAAATAAGTGAGTTACCTTAACATCCCCCTCAAACTGGAGGGCACCTCTGTCACTCCAAGTTTGGTCCTAAAATGATGGAATTGAGGTGCTGTCAGGGGCTTGGTAAGGCAGTCTGGCAGTTGATCACAAGAGGGGACATATCAAACCTCAAGAAACTTCTGGATAACTCTGTCACACACAAAATGCACATTAATCTTAATGTGCTTGGTTCTTGCATGATACACAAGGTTAGAAGCCAGGGCACTACCACTTATGTTGTCACACTAGGCTATCAGGCATCAAGTTTGTTGACATTGAAGTTCACCTAGAAGTGACTGTTAATCTCTACTGCAGCATTAGTAAGAGCATGGTATTTTGATTCAATACTTGATCTAGATACTACAAGATGCTTCTTTGATTTCCAAGATACAAGTGTATCTCCAAGGAAAATCAATAGCCCCTCATTGATTTTCTGTCATCTGTATTACATGCCCAGCACCATCTAAGAATGTTGTAATGTTTATATTGCCACCAAGTTTGATAAGAAGACCAAAAAACTTTGTCTCCTGGGGATATCATAGAATCCTCTTCACTCTTTGCTAGTGTATTGTCTTAGGGGCTTGCAATGCCTGACTTAGCTTGTTTATAATGAAAGCTATGTCAGGTCTACTGTATGTTAAATACTGGAGAGCACCTACAGCATTTCTATAAAGGCTAAGATCAAAGAAGGAATTTGAACTTTTTATGGCTTGAATTTTGCTTACAGCAGCATGAGTTGAGCATGGTTTCAAGTGCTCTAATTTTAGTCTCTTCAACAAATCAAAGATATATTTAGATTGGCTTAGATACATGCTTGACGCATCTCTTCTTACTTCTATCCCAAGGAAGTAGTGGAGTTCTCCTAAGTCTCTAAAGGCAAATAACTTGTTAAGTTCTAATATAAACCTTGAATAGCAATTGAATTGCTTCCTGTTATAAGGATATCATTTACATAGACTAAGATCTAGATTAAAGTTCTATTCTCCTCGGGAATAAATAATGAAGAATCATATTTGGAAATAGTGAAACCCCAGTCTAGCAGAGCATTCTTTAGTCTATCAAACCATGCCTTTGGTGCCTGTTTAAGGCCATAGAGGGCTTTGTGAAGGTTACAAACATGAGATGGTTTTGAACAGTTTACATATCCCTCTAGTTGAGCCATAAAGACTGATTCTTCAAGAGTGCCATTCAAAAAGGCATTGTTGATATCAATTGCCTTACTTTCTAGCCTTCAGTCACTGCCGAAGTTAAAATCACTCTCGCAATACTTGATTTCACCACTAGACTATAAGTTTTAGACTAGTTTATCCCTGGAGTTTGATGAAACCCCTTTGCTACTAACCTGGCTTTATGGCTATGACAATCCCATCACTGCTCATTTTAAGTTTAAACACCCATTTGTTCCCTATCAGATTGTAATATGGGGAGAAAAGAACAGGAGTCCAAGTTTTATTTCTTCGCAAGGCTTGGAACTCATCATCTATAGCTTTTTTCCAAGTTTTTTATTTTAGTACCTCTGAAACTGTTAAGGGTTCTATGTGTTTATCATCCACACTATGTTGTTGCTCCAAACAGTAAATCTTGGGCTTGAAAATGCCTTTTTTTTTTATCTTGTAATCATAAGATGGCAAGGAGCAGTGGGGGTTATAGGTTGGTGTGTTGTTGTGATCTCATTTTGCTTACCTAAAATGGATTCAATTTCTGAGAGTGTATGTGATGGGCCTTGTAGGCTTATAGGTGAGAAATTTTGGTCAAAGGTGGTGTTTGGTTGTTCTTGGATATGAGTGTTCTGGTTATGTGAAACTGCACAAAGAGAGTCTTAAGGGCTCAAGTTTTCTTACAAGTTCACAATCTCAGGTTTCTTTCCCTTGTAATGTTGGCTAGACCACCTATTCACAACTGAAAGAAGAGGACCAAAGAAGACAGAAATTGATGGTTGAGAGATAGAGTTAGTCCTGGTGTTTAAGAAACTTGGTTTGAAAGGAAAGTCTGATTCATTGAAGAAAAGATTTATGGATAAGTAAACTCTACCAGTAGGACTTAAGCATTTAAATCCTTTGTGTGAGTCACTGTATCCTAGAAAAACACACTTAATGGAATGGAATTGAAACTTATGGCTCTAGTAGGGTCTAAGACATGGAAAACATGAGCAGCCAAAAGTTTTCAAGACTTATAAATCCAGAACCTGATTGAAAAGCTTTTGCCAAGGTGATATGCAATTTAATACTAGTGTTGGAAGTTTATTGATTAACCATACAGTTGTGTGAAATGCTTCCCACCAACATTTCAAGGGTATATTAGCCTATGCAAGCAAGGTAAGGCCCATTTCTGCAAGATGTTTATGCTTTCTTTCAGCTTTACCTTGCTGCTCATGTGTACATGAGTAGGCAACTCTAGGTTCCATTTCATTTTGGTTTAGGAAATCGGTAAAGACCCTATATTCCCCTCCCTAGTTTAATTGAATGATTTTAATTTGTTTCTCAAATTTTTTCCTCCGCCAGATTTTGTAGACACTGAATTTTTGAGGCTTGATGATGAAATGAAGATGAATGTCAAGCAAAAAAAATAACTAACATGCCCCTGGAGGCCAAGCAGAGAAGGGTGAGAAAGAGTTGGTGAAAGATCTCAAAAACTAACATATGATTTCAAAAAATCACAGAAATTAATCCAAGAGGAATTTGATGATGAGTCATATACTGTTGCGAAGCTACAGATATCTAGTTTTCATAGAAATTTATAGTTCACAATTCGAAAAAGAATTCAAATAGTTATGTGTGACAGAACAAACAAAGGTCAAAAGGGACTGGTGTACAAAGCAACAAAACAAAGGGGGTTCGAGTAATTAACCAGCTATTGGATGGCCGACCGGTGGTCTACCAACAGCCAGGCAGCTCTTGGTGGCATATTTTTGGAAAATCTAATTTTAAACCTTCCTTTTTTATTTCTTTCTTTCTTTTTCAGCTTCACTCCTCTTCTATATAATCGACCCTCTTCTCACTTTGCAAAACACAGCGATTCTGAAGAATTCTCGCTTTTTTCTCTTGAAGACATATTTGAAAACTTAAGGAGTCTTTTCTAGTTCACTACTTTTCAAGTGTTCTATTGCTCTAAACCTGGAAAGGGTAAGTCTTGAGAGTAGAAATCTCTCCTCCTTCTTATTTTCTCTTTTATTTTTCTTGCTTAGAATAAGCATGTTTAGGATTTATTTTGATACCTAGAAGTATGTTTAGGATTTTATAGAATTGTTTAATCCTTTATTTATTTTGCAAAATGGAAATGCTTGTCAAGGTAAGTCATCCTTCCTTTCTTTATTAGAATCATGCTTAGGAATTTGATTTCTTTTTTAATGCTTAGAATGATGCTTAGGAGCACATGATTAGAATCATGCTAAGAGAACTTATATTTGCTTTGATGTATGCTAAGAAATAGCATAGAATAGGTAAGAATTACCATTTTATCCTCAAATGCTATGATTGATGTTGATTGCTTTAATTAGGCTGGAATATGCCATGATTACCATGATTAGGCTAGAAATGCCATGATTTTTAATAAATTAATATAAATTATGCTAGAATAGTAATACGCTAGAATGCCATGATAGAATTATCAAATCTAGGCTCGAATATCATGATTCTAGATTATAGCTTTGTATTTTGATTGATTGATTTATGAACGTATGAATATATTGTGAATAGACTTTAATTAGAATGATGTCATAAATTGATGGTGGACTTACATTGATGGTGAGAGACCATCACTAAATAATATATATATATATATACACACATGTAAAGGTTTGATAAACATAGAATAAACTCACATACAGTGGTGAGGAATTCCTTATTTATCGAATCTCGAATTGATTGCTTATTAAATGTATGATTTGCATGAATATGCTTTTATTAGTCAATACCTAATTTATGTGAATGTTATATTTGAAGTGATTGTAAGTAGAATTACTTTATATTATTGAAGAATAATAGATGTAATCCTCTTCTCCTTTCCTCATGTTTGAAAAGAATTGTAATTTTATTCTTCCACCTCTTTTTATGTATGAAAATATAACTGCTTTGATTGAATAATCACTTCACACGACTAACAGAGATAAAATATGAAATGTATGCATAAAACGGATAACACTAAATGGACTAAGTAACAATATGAGATGTTATTATTTGGTATTTCCTAGTGGAGGTTGAATTTTGATCCGGACGAGTCGAAAGACTCATACCTAACTTTTTGAACTCGTCTCTGAAGGGATGAGGGTAGTTTAGATCCTGAAGCAAGGGATCAGATTGCCTCTATTCATTCCCAATTAAATAATTGGGTGGCGACTCCATTCTTCAGACGTGCCCATGGCTCGTTTGTGTTCCCTTAAGTCTCGAAAGAGGCTTTGACACAATATAGTGGTCGCAAATGCTTTGGCAAGATGGAAGCCCCATTCATAATGGTGACTCCACTTGGGATAAGAGAAGTTGATTCTGATAGGAATACTAAATTCTAATAGCTCATATCGGTATAATGAGTCCTTGCATCACTACGCTTTTGCACACAATGAGCACGAACTGCCTAACCTAGTTGTGTGGCATTGGCATTAGAATTCTTTGGCTCCATTCGACCCCTAATTAAATGACTCATGTTGGTGTCACCACCTAAGCACGTACCATTAAATTAGTTTAAAAAGAAATCGATGTAAGGGAGCATCTCTCTCTCGAAGAAGCCCAGACCATTGGACCTTGAAGACTCAAGCCCATATAGATAACCCTAGAAATTTCTAATATGATAAACATCCAAAAGTTGAAATGCTTGTCTATGGATGTTAATTTTTCATGATTAGAACAACATCATCTTAAAACCTCATAGAACCATGAACGAATGCCACATGTCAAGTCACCTATAAGATCAAAATTGGAACATGTGCCATGAGTTAAGGTTACCATGACGCCTAGAGAACTATGTTATGATAATAATGAAGAATCCAACATCAACTTGAATGATAGAATTAGGAGAAAGAATCTAGCATTCTTGCATCCGATAATGATGTCTAGGGAATGAGGCCAAAAATCTTACGAAAAGAGACTTGACCTCACGTCTGTGGGAGAAATAAGGTTGGAAGGCTAAAAACATGTCTATGCCTTTGTATGAGCATGCATCATATCATGCATACATCTTTATTCTGCAGCCATCATAGCTTAGGTTAGATGAGATGGTCGTTTGGCAAGGCAAGAAGAACCAGTTGATGAAATAGCTGCACCTAACAATAACAATGCCGAAATGGCCCAATTAAAAGCCGATATGATTGCACTCCAATAGCAAATGGCCCAACTCATTAAAGCACTCCAAACTAGGCACAACCACATCAACCTCCACCCGAGGGTAATGGTGGTGATAATGGTAAAACTAGCAAAGGCAGAGATCAGGGGAAAAAGCCCAATCAATCCAAAAGAACCTGAATCGGTCAGGCAATTGGCCAAGGACATGGAAAAGGTCCAATCTCTCTTGAAGAAAAAAGGGTTGAAGGGGCCAAAAACCTAGATGACATCTTATTTATAGGAGATCAAGACTTGGCTCCAAAGTTTTGTTTATCGGACTTGCCCAAATTCAATTGAGAGTGGAATCCTAAGGCGAATTTGAGGCAGTATGCAGCGATCATGGCTACTACTCCTTTGACGTAGAAGCAAATATTGAAATACTTCATGCTACCCTCAAAAGATGATATGGTATGATGGTATCATGACTTTCCAAAAAGAGGATGAGAAGATTGGGAAGAGTTTTGTCAACAATTTATGGAGCAGTAATGCCACAATACCCAACTAGGGGTAACCTTTAGGGATTTGAAGATTACAAAACAAAAACCCAACGAGACATTTTCAGAGTATCTAATTCGCTGGAAGGCCAAGGCAGCCAAGATGACCAACAGACTTGTAGAGAAGGACCAGATTCACATGGCGATTAATAGAGCCCATGGTTTCATTAGTGATAGACTAGCGAGCTTCCTTATCAAGACATTCGAAGACTTATATGATTCAGGTGTCCAAATAATAGAGTTGGAATCCAAGCAAAAGAGAAATAGCTACCCTCAAAAAAGTCAAGGGTAGTATCACCACCCTAGTGGGCCTAGCATGAAGCATGTAGAGGAGAAGGCAGTTGCCCTACAAAGAAAGTTCAATTGTTTGGGAAGGCCACTTTCCAAAATCTTTACAAAGTTGAGAGCTGAAGGGATCTTGCAACCATTGCCACCAAAAGAGCTTCCAAATCCGCTACCAAGAAATTAAAGGCATCATTAAAGGTAAAAATTCCACCAAGTGACCAGTCACAAAATCGACGATTACACTCATCTTCGCCATGAAATCCAAGATTTGATAAACAAGGGCCAAATTCCCGACCCAGAAATACATAAGCCCAACATTAGAAGTAATCTACTACCTAATTACAATAGGTGCCTCCTCTATCAACCAACATGATTGGGTCAAGCTCGACTAAAGAGCAAGTTATGAATTCTTTCGAAGAAAGTAGATCAAGTAGGGCCGAGAGAGCCGAGAGAAGGGAGAAATCCAAGCTTAAACAATCCACTAAAAAGGAGGCCCCAAAAAAGAAACCCAAGGCTGACAAGCCCATGGTAGAAGAACTCAAATAAGAAGAACCCAAAAAGATCATTGAGAGGGTGGAAGACAAGCCTATTCCTTTGGCAGCCAAGATTCATACCAAGAAGGGTGGATGGGCCAATATTGCAGTAAAAGGAGTCAAGCGAAACCTAGAACCTGAACTTGTGAACCTCATTGACCAAGAAAAAGAAAAGCCAGACGAAGAATAAGAAGAGGTAGTTGAAATAACACCACTCAAGAAAAAGTCTACATTATCAAGATCCTTTGCCAAGAAATGAATGGTCAAAAATGGGGCTAGAAAAGGCCCACCATCTAGAAGACTCAAGGTGAAGAAGGGTAGTGAAACTAGGAAAGGGAAGCGAGTTGAGAATCTTGTGAGAAGAGAAAGTTTGCCTAGGAAGTGTAAAAAAGTGAGAGTTATGGGGATTTGGGATGATATCCATAAGGTCAAGACCCTTCCAAACTTTTGAGCTGACTTTATTAGTGATGAAGAAGAAAAGGTACTACAAGAAAAATGATCATATTTGGTAGTCTTTGACTGTCAAATATGTATATATTTGGCGGTTTTAAAAACGCCACCAATGGCACCGCCAAATATAGTCAATTTGACAATATTTGACGGTCAGTCAAAGTGTCAAATATGCATCTAACCATACTTGGCGGTCTTTGAACGCCAAGTATGATAGGTTAAAAAATTAAAAAAAATATACTTTGCGGTCTTAATAGTTTTAGAAATTAAAAAAATACTTTGCAGTTTTTAACCGCCAAGTATTTAAAAAATTAATATATATATAATAAATATTTTAAAAATTTAATAAATTTATAATATATAATAAGTATTTTAAAAATTTTAATAAATTCATAATATATAGAGCAAACTACAAAGAAACAATATGCTTTTTCAATTAGGAAGGGAAAAAAAATCTCACTACCTAATCTAAAAATAAAAATTATAATTTGGATCATTCAAAGAAACCAATACAATAAAATAAAGAACCATAATAAAATTAAAGAAGTTGGATTCAATTAAAAAAATTGTGGGGAAGTTTGGTTTCTGTAGTTTCAATAGACCTACAAACAGATCAATCACAAATAGATCAATCACAACATAAGCTAATGAAGAATAAAGCAGTGCTGCAAAAAGTAATATAATTTCAAGCAGCCTTTATATATGTGGAACAAAGATTTCAACTCCACCTACTTAAGTAAAAATGGCAGTTTACAGCTGAGAATCAGGTTGGCTTAAAGAAGTAGAGTTTATGTCTGCTTTTCTTTCATCCAATCCAGGACCAATGGCCAAGCAAGATTCGGATCATAATTACTAAAGTTTGGGAAGCTTATCTGTCAATCACATGGAATCATATCTCACAAAAAGACAGCAGTAATACTAAAAGCAAATACTAATAAAAAAAACCCATTTTCCACAAAATTGAACATAAAGGCAGTCTACTATAACAGTAGGCTAACTTTAGCTGAAACTTGCTACTAAGAGAGAGTTCAATCTAGATTATATGAAAAATTACTAGAAATCAACACAATCAAACACTAGCTTTGCACCACCTCTATTTTAGAAAAACTTTTGACTAGCTTTTCACCGCCTAATGACCTCAATTATGTAATTTCTGAAGGGAAGAAATTTCACTTACAAACACTTTATATATGGAAATCTGCAAAACAGTTGCCACTTTATAAACTTTGAAAACTATATAAAAGGAGCCAAAGAACTAATGAAGAAAGAGATCAAAAGATATACACAAAACCTAGTCTTTAAAATGCAACTGCAGCAATAAGAGGAGGTCACAAATAAAAACAAACACCACATATAATTCTTAGTCAATCACTTAACAACTTTCCCTTCACATCAAAACGTCTCTGGACAGAATCAATTCATATTATTTCAAGTGAAAATTTTCCAATCCAACTCAAGCTTAAGGCCTTGAACTTTAAAAACTAGCCAAATTCTATAAATGAACTAAACTCACACTTCTATGATTTTGATACCAAAATCCATTTCATAGCATTGCTATGCACCCACCTAAAAATAAGAGGCAATCACCTCAACAAATTAACATGAACTGATCTTGCAACTTCTCTTTCTATATGGTAATATTCTTATATGCTATCAGGCAGAAAAAAATTTACAATCAACAGATGCAATGAAATTCGCATTCATACTGATCTATTATTGAAAATCATAATATACATGACCATACTCTCAATTCCCAATCCTTACAACAATTTTACCAAATAGGAAAGGATACATTTGAATACAAATTGATATGGATGCAAATGCAATTAAATGTTGAATTAAAACATTACCAACCCAATGTCCACATGCTGAGGAATTGTAAACACAAGAACTTAAGAGGTGAAATCATAACAGCACAGAAAGATACTGCAATAGGGCATTTAGTTATTATAATAAAACAATAACACGTATACAGAAATTACTTTCTAACATTACTACCTTGATCCCTTCCACCAGAATCAATATATTGGAAATCAGCCAATGTCTGCAGCATGACAAAAAGATTGTTTTTAGACAGCATTAATAAAGGTGACAAGTGAGCTGCAAAGTGTGCAATGCTGGAATTGAGGAACTGGAAATACCGATATTTGATATGCATGTTCCCTGATATCATCTATGACACGCTCTGATCCATGGGCTACTAGATAGTCCAAAATAGTCAAAGCCTGAAGCTCAACAGAAGAAATATTTCAGTCCTTTCATTATAGAAAAATAATGCAGCATGTGCAAAGTCCAAATTGAAAAAAAAAAGAAGGAGCATCACAGATAATAAGAATTATGGGTAAAGGAAATAATTTAACAGTTAAAGCACCAACATATAAATAAATAAATAAATAAATAAAGCAACATCATACCAAACCATAAAAGTTATTAGATAAATAGATACTGAGCCTAAGCAATTTGATGCAACAAATACATCAAAAGAAATGCTGACCCATGCCGCCAATTCTTTCCAGTATCATTAATCTGTTTCCATATGACTGTCATAATCATCTGGTGCTCATGACTGCAAAAAATTTTGAAAATGAATTCATCTGTACCAAGCAATGCAAAGCACAAATACAAGAAATATTCAAGCTTACTAGTTTCTGGTAGCCTGCGCAATATCTGCAAGAAGTGCTCCATGAGGACCCAGGGCTCATTGCTAGTAGCATCAAGAACCTAAAAGAGGAAAAATAAACTTTACTCCTATATTTTACATGCTTCAACACCTAGTGAAATTTGGAGACTGTATATATCAATTTGTTTACCCAAAACCGTAGCACATAACAAACTTTCACGAAGAAACTTCCAGCACCAAATATGGCATTATTGAAACACACTTCATTTACCATCTCATAAGAGTCAAATTTGCAAGTACAACCTTAAGTAGCTATAATAAGCTAAACAGAATAGGAATTCACAGGAAAAAATAAATGAATAATTTTTCACCTTCTGTTCTATTCCGGAAACTTTAAGCACTTTCTTATTAACCCCTCTCTTACTGCAAGAATAAAGAAAAGCAGGTAGGCAATCAGACAAAAAGATCACAAAATATATGGAAATCATCGAATTGATGGATCATAAAAAACAAATAAATAAATTCAGCAAGTTCAAAAGACTTAAGTGGTTCTAAAGTTAAAACAATGAAACGATCCTGTGTGATGTCAATAAGGCTACAGTACATAAACTTCTTTGTTGAAATAATTCTTGGACTTACAGATCCCTAACAGTTTGATCAAAGACTTTCTTCATCGCCGACTATGTTCAAAACAAAAATAAGTATACGCAATCCTCTTTAGATAACTGGTCCAATTGCTCCAGCCCGATTCAAATGAAAGAAGATCGCTTCAAAATCTTTGTCATGCCCTGTTCACAACACAAACCAATTGAGTGCCAGCTCTAAGAATGACAACAAAATTGGGTAAATTTTGTTGTCATTCTCATCTTATATTTCCTACACATCCCAACAAAATTGACCAAAAAACTCCTCAGTAACATACACTTCATGCTTCAGTTTGGAACAAATCAAAGAAAACCTGCAATCCCAACAACTATTAAGCCTTCTACTAACATCCACCATCAAAATCCAAAATCATCTATTTTCTTCAAATTTATTAAACATCAGATATTCATTAGAAAAAAATTTTAAATCAATTTTCCAAGAAGTAGCACACAATTCAAGTACACCCATCCAATTCTTCAAGTGTCTTAATCAAATGATTTCACCACAGCCGAGATAATCACTAAAAAAACCCTAGTTTATTAATCTTTCAAAATTTTAACAAAAAGAGAGACCGAATCAAAGAACTCGCATTAGCGGGCGTTGCAGTGGTTGAGCCACTGAAGGAGACAATCCTCGTGAACGAACTTGATGCTTCCACTACACGCGCAAGGGTACCGAAGATCCAGTATCTCCTGGATTTCGACAGATCTGACACACGTTCCCTTCTTCCTCCTCCTCCTCCTCGTACCTCAACATGCTCTTCTCTCTCTCCTCCTCGACTAGCTTCATCGCTCCACCGATCGACACCGAGGACGTCGATGTTGAGGGCCCGGTGGATGAGGAGACATCGGAGGTGAACCATTCTGGACCCCGATGGCTTTACTATCATGATGCTGCACGTAACTTTCATCGACTCTAACGGCGATTCATCAGCATCTGATCTCATGCTCCCACCCTTGTCGGAGCTTGCTCGGAAATTGAAGGTGGAGTGCTTTAGGATAGTAGAGTGGAGGAAGCTTTAGGAATTAGGGATTTAGGAGATTACGGCTAGGGTTGTATCATTTCCTTTATACAGTATTATGAAATTTGAGGAAATCCAAATCTTTTAAAAATTATCAAAATCATCCCTATGTTCAGTCCTTCTATTTAAACTTTTTTATTTACACCATTAGACTAATTTTTTATAATTTTTAGAACACTAAATGTTTTAATTTAAATTTTAAAATAAATTATAATAATTTTTTGCATATTTAAAATGTTATATTATTACAAAATAATATTTTTATATTTTTAATTGCTTAATTTTCATCAAAGTAATTAAATAATGTGATTTTTATCACATTGAAATTAAAAAATAATTTTATTTATTTTATAAATTTCCACATTTAAAAATTCATTTTTCTAAAATTAATATTTAAAAATTTATTCTTTTCATACATATAATAATGTTATCTTTAATTTAAAGATTTTTAAAAATTGTATTTAATTTGAGATTAAAAATAAAATTATATTGCTTAATTATATTTAGATAAATTTATTAAAATTTTAAATATTATATTCACATATTTGAAAGAAAAAATGAAAAGAAAGAGGAAAATTTGAGAAGGAAAAGAAAAATTTAATTTTCACATACTTGTCAAACTTTTATCAAAATGTGATATATATGTGATTGAATAAAAACAAAAAATGACAAATAAGATGAATTGATAGGTTTGACTTTTAAGATATGGTTAAATTTATCACTTTTTTAAAAAACTGCCAAATAAAAAAATTGTGAAGTGACAAATATGTAAAAAATTCTTGTAGTGAGGTGACAGTTGAGGAAGAAACATATGAGAAAGAACACTGAGGGGTGAGAGAGAGAATGTCCAAGGAGTAACAAAGAGTGGAAGATTTTACATGGAGAAAAATAAAGAGAAACCAACAGAGAAAAAAGTCAATGGAGGGCAAATAAGTTACCAAGAAAGAAGAAAGGGATCAAGTGATCAAGTAACTGAAGAAGACCCAAGTGAATGCTAGCATTTGGGATTTGCTAATATCATCCCAAAAGCATAGAGAAGCTATGGCAAAGGCTTTGGAGAAGGTAGAGATATCACTGGCTACTATGACGAATGAAATATTGATTGTCTTAATTAGAGGGGAACCCAAAGGGGTAAAAGATGTTAGCCCTAAGGCTACATGATAATTTTGATGATAACAATACACATTAATTAATTGAGATTTACTAACATGTTTATTTATGTACAAGAGTAAGATCATTGAAATAATTTTAAAATCAAGAAGAGGCTTATTAAAATGAAGTGTTGAAGCTAAGGAGAAGACTACATGTTAAAGGCACTAAAGTTTAAGAACAAGGTTTGATTCAAGGAATGTGTCACATGAGCAATGTTACAATCAATGTGGTTGTCCATTGGCCAGGGGGTTTGGTCCAAAACATCATCAAGTTTGAAAGACAAATGGAAGCAGCGACCATTAAAACCGATTTACTCCTTTGGACATATCTTGAGCTAGAAAAATCAAAATGACTTGATTCTTACGGCATTGGAAAGATTACTTAATGAAGAACATTTCATATGTTTTGAAAAAATTCAAATTTCAAACAGAAGGCCGACATAATTGACATGCAATTCGGTGGACTGACACAAAGAAAAAAAATCAACTCACATGAGCACCGAATGGTGTTTTGTCCATATCTTAAGATAGAGAAATACCCAAAAATGCTTTTTGATTTCTTACATGTTTTAGAAAGCTTTACTAAAAATAAATGCATATCTTTTATGTTGTTGGAAGAAATTCAATTTTCAAAACAAGAAAAGCTTGAACAAATTTTCATTCAATTTTTGGTGGACTGACACAAGAAAGAAAAAAATCAAGTCACATGAGTACCGAATGGTGTTTTGGCCATATATTGAGCTACCGATATCCAAATGACTTGATTCTTAATGTGTTGGAAAGCTTATTCAATTTGAAAGATCTTTTATGTTTTGTAGATTTTCAAATTTCAAACGGAACATTGACAAAAATGGCAGACAAGATTAGGGTCTTTATGGTGGGCAGAAAATTTGGAGATGGTGTCTTCACTTGATTAAGTTCATCTCATTTGCCTATAAAAAGAGCCATTCTCCCATGCATTCAACAAGTGCAAGAGAAGCATTTTATCAAGCAAAAAGCCAAGAGAAATATCAAGTTTATAGAGCTTTTATATTAATTATCTTACTCTTTTGAAGAGAAGTTTTTTTATACTTTTGTTTTGTAAAAATGATCTTTGTTTCTTGTATTGTGGTGAGAGGTGAATATTTATTGTAAAGGATAATATTTTAATCCTTGAGAAACCTCTTATTGGTGTATTATCAAGAGTTGAAGGAAGTTGCCTTGGTGAGGTGGTTCATCAAGAAGAACTCTTGGTGTGGTGTTATCAAGGGTTGAAGGAAGTTGCCTTGGTGAGGTTGTTCATCAAGAAGAACTCTTGGTGTGGTGTTATCAAGGGTTGAAGAAAGTTGCCTTGGTGAGGTTTGTTCATCAAGAAGAACTCTTGGTGTTAGTGGTTTTTATCAAGTTGGTGGTTGGTTATCAAGAAAATTGGGGAAAAAGGAAAAAAAGAAAAGTCTTGGTGAGGTTGTTCATCAAGCAAGTTGTAAAGATTTCTACAACTTAGTGGAAAGCTAGCTCGTGGAGCTAGGAGCCCGTGGACGTAGGCAAGGTTTGCCGAACCACGTAAATTGAGTTTGCACTCTCTCTATCCCTTTCCTCTTTACATTTTACTTGCACTTGTGATTGTTCATTATTATTATTCTTTTGATTGCATCTTTGATAAATTCTAATTTCATCTTCTTCACCTTTATTCTCAAAGAAAGAGTGAACTAATTTTTGATCTTTCAAGAAAAGTTTTCTAAATCCGTTTTGATAAATAAAAACCCAATTCACCCCCCCTCTTGGGTTTCCATACCTGGGTCAACAAGTGGTATCAGAGCAAGGTTGCTCAATTTTTTTTTAAATCTTAATCGATTTTTGAGCTATGGCAACTTTTAATTCAACTTCATATGTTGAGGGACTTTCTATCTCTAGACCTTCATTATTTAATGGAAGTGATTACTCTTATTGGAAAACTAGAATGAGTATTTTCTTGAAATCTTTGGATTATGATGTGTGGTCTATTGTTTTGGAAGGACCTTTTGTTCCTACCAAAATTGAAAATGGGGACTGCATGCTTAAAGAACCTAAAAAGTTTAGTGAAGATGATAAACAAAGAATGGAGGGATGGAAATGCTACAGCTGAATGTGGTTGTTAATTGTGCCTAGATAGAAATTGAGTTGTTTAATAGAATATCTACTTGTTCTATGGCACAAGAAATATGGCACACACTTGAAGTAACTCATGAAGGAACTAGTCAAGTTAAAGAATCCACAATTAGTATGCTAGTTCATAGTTATGAGCTTTTTAAGATGAAATCGGATGAATCAATTTCTGAAATGTTTACTAGATTTACGGATATTATTAATAGTTTGAAATCTCTTGGTAAATCTTATTCTAATGTTGAAATGGTGAGAAAGATTCTTAGGTGTCTACTAAAATCTTGGGAGCCCAAAGGTGACGGCAAATTCAAGATCCAAAGGGACCTCACCAAACTAACTACCATTCAAAGAAACTTATGGGTTTCTCATGACTCATGAAACTCACCTGAAGGAGATGAAGAAGATTTCAAGAAAAAGAAAAATATTCGCGTTTTCAAATCTTCAACAAAAGAAGATGATGAGTTCCCGACGATGAAGGAGACAATGAAGATCTTGCATTCATCACAAGAAATCTAAAAAGGATGATTAGAAGAAACCAAGGATTCAAGAAGAATTCTAGAAGGGAGTACAAAGGGCAAAGCTCAAGCAAGATAAGAAAAATGATCAAGTCATTTGCTATGAGTGCAAGAAACCGGGACATGTAAAGATGGATTGTCCTTACTTCAAGAGTCAAAACAAGAAATCCAAAGCAATGAAAGCCACAAATTGGGATGATAGTGAAGCTAGCTCCACCGAAGAAGAAGATTGCGAATTGGCAAACATGTGCTTCATGGCCTTTAGTGAAGATGAGTAATATTTTTTAACTATGATCCTCAAACTTTCCATATGATGACTTCTTGCCGCATTCCAAAATTTAAATGTGCATGTTGATAGACAAAATTCAAAATCAATGCTTTCAAAAAGAAGTCAAAAATCATGTTATCTCAATTAGAAGAGATGGTAGAAATAAATGAAGCTTTAGAAAATGAAAATGAACTTTTAAAGCAAAAAGATTTTGAAAGTTTGGAACGTCAAATACATTTATTAAAAACTGAAAATGACATTTTAAAACAAAAGGATTTTGATAAATTGGAGAAACAAAATGCTATTTTGAAAAAGGAAAAAAATGACTTAAGAAATATTGTTGATAGTTTTACAAAAAGCACAAAAAATTTGAATTCTATGTTACAAAACCAAAGGTGTGTTTTTTATAAAAGAGGTTTAGGATATAAAACTCATAAAAATCAAAAGTATTTTAAAAATTATTTTGTTCATACATCTTCTAAGAATAATCCTAATTATTCATGTACTTATTGTGGAAGAAAAGGACACAAAGTGCATTCTTGCTATATTAAGAGAAATCCTAATTTGAAACAAATATGGATTCCAAAAAGTACCATAACTAACCCCCCAGGACCCAAGAACTTTTGGGTACCAAAAAGTTACTCCTTGAATGTTGATTGTAGAGACAAAGGAGTGGCAAACACAAGTGGTACTTAGATAGTGGATGCTCAAGGCATATGACCGGAGATGCCTCCAAATTTTCAAGATTAATCATGAATAAAGGAGGATATGTGACCTTCGGCGATAATGCCAAAGGAAGGGTAATCGGACATGGTGATATTGGTAACCCTTCTTCACCTATTATTAAAGATGTTTTGCTTGTTCATGGTTTGAAACATGATTTGATTAGCATTAGTCACTTGTGTGATAAGGGGTATTTTGTTGCTTTTGAGCCTAATAGATGTGTGATTAAGGATGTTAGTAACAATAAGACATTATTTGTTGGTAATAGATGTGGTAATATTTATACAATTGATATTGATGTTAATGATCATGTAGAAAATTGTTTCATTGTTAATCATGATGCTTGGTTATGGCATAGAAGGTTAGGTCATGCTAGCATGGACACAATTTCAAAAATTTCTAAAAATGATTTAGTTGATGGTCTTCCAAAAATAAAATTTGAAAAGGATAAGATTTGTGATGCTTGTCAATTTGGAAAACAAGTGAGAACTTCTTTTAAACACAAGAAATTTATTTCAACAAATAAACCTCTACAATTACTTCATTTGGATTTATTTGGACCATCAAGAACTCAAAGTCATGGTGGAAAGTATTATGTTTTTGTTATTGTGGATGATTATTCAAGATTCACTTGGGTGTTATTCTTGAAAACTAAAAATGAGGCCATACAAGCTTTTTCAAAATTTACAAAAAGAGTCCAAAATCAAAAAGGGCATTCTATTGTATCCATTAGAAGTGATCATGGTGGTGAAGTAGACAATGTTGCGTTTGAAAATCTTTGTGATGAAAATGGTTTTGAACATAATTTTTCCTCACCTAGAACTCCACAACAAAATGGTGTTGTTGAGAGGAAAACTAGGACTATCCAAGAAATGGCTAGGACCATGTTACTTGAAAATAATTTGTCAAAATATTTTTGGGCCAAAGCCGTTAATACCGGATGCTTTATAATCAATAGAGTCCATATTAGAGCTTTAATAAAGAAAACTCCTTATGAACTTTGGAAAGGAAGAAAACCCAACATTGGATTTTTAAAGTTTTTGGATGTAAATGTTTTATTTTAAATACCAAGGATAACCTTGAAAAATTTGATGCAAAAGCCGATGTTGGAATTTTTGTTGGCTACTCCAACCATAGTAAAGCATATAGAGTTTTTAACAAAAAGACTCTTACTATTGAAGAATCTATGCATGTTGAATTTGATGAAACTAATGTTATTTCTTCAGAGAATTTAGATGATGATATTGTTGAGGTAGAAAGGCAAATCAAGGAATCAAGGCTTAATGAAAAGAGCCAAGATGAATTACAACTTCAACAAGAAAAGATTGAGGAAGTAAATGATTCTTTTCAAGAATTACCAAAGGAATGAAGGTACGCAAAAGCTCACCCTAAAGATCTCATTATTGGTGAACCATCACAAGATATGAGAACTAGATATTCTTTTAGGAACTTTTGTAATCATTTTGCATTTGTCTCTCAATTTGAACCAAAATCTTTCAAAGAAGCTGAAAATGACGAAAGTTAGATTTTAGCTATGCAAGAAGAATTAAACCAATTTGAGAGAAATCAAGTTTGGGAATTAGTCCCTAGACCCAAATATGACCAAACCCCTTAGTCAAGATAGATTTTGTATAATTAGAAGAGAATTAGGCATGTTGGATATGTCTTAATTTTGCTTTAATATGATAATCTTTGAATGGTAGCATGTGTTAAGGGGGAGAATATATTTAGGGGGAGTAGTTAATTTGATTACATTTTTTGATGATAACAAAAGGGGGAGAAATATTTGGATTGCTTATATTCATAACAAGTGCAATTTTTTTGTTTATTCTTGATTTTATTTTCATTCTTTATTTTAGATATTATTTGAAAGCAATCAATGGTTTGTCATCATCAAAAAGGGGGAGATTGTTAGCCCTAAGGCTAAATGATAATTTTGATGATAACAATACACATTGATTCATTGTGATTTACTAACATGTTTATTTATGTGCAAGAGTAATATCATTGAAATAATTGTAAAATCAAGAAGAGGCTTATTAAAATGAGTGTTGAAGCTAAGGAGAAGACTACATGTTAAAGGCACCAAAGTTTAAGAACAAGGATTGACTCAAAGAATGTGACACATGAGCAATATTCAATCAATTGGTCATATATATCTCTACAAATATCCAAATGACGTGATTCTTGAGCCTTTGGAAAGCTTACTCAATTTATAACATTTCATATGTTTAATGAAATTCAAATTTCAGGTGCAAGGTTGTCCAAATCATCAAGCAATTTGAAAGACAAATGGAAGCAGCTGACATGAGCACCGAATACTCCTTTGGACATATCTTGAGCTAGAAAAATCAAAATGACTTGATTCTTGTGGCATTGGAAAGATGACTTAATGAGGAACATTTCATATGTTTTGAAAAATTCAAATTTCAAACAGAAGGCCGACATAATTGACATGCAATTCGGTGGACTGACACAAATAAGAAAAATCAACTCACATGAGCACCGAATGGTGTTTTGGCCATATCTTAAGATAGAGATATCCAAATGCTTTGATTCTTAATGTTTTGGAAAGATTATTCAAATATGCATATCTTTCATGTTTTGAAGAATTCAAATTTCAAACGAAAGGCTGACAGAATTATCATTCAATTTGGTGGACTGACACAAGAAAGAAAAATCAAGTCACATGAGCACCGAATGGTGTTTTGGCCATATCTTGAGCTACAGATATCCAAATGACTTGATTCTTGATGCGTTGGAAAGCTTATTCAAATGTGCAAATCTTTTATGTTTTCAAAATTTTCAAATTTCAAACAAAACATTGACAAAAATGGTAGACAAGATTACGGTTTTTATGGTGGGCAGAAAATTTGGAGTTGGTGTCTTCACTTGATTAAGTTCATCCTATTTGCCTATAAAAGGAGCCCTTCTCCCATTCATTCAAGAACATCCATCAAGCCAACAAATAAGGGAAATATAATTTTTAGAGAGCTTTTATATTTTTTATCTACTCTTTGAGGAGAGTTGTATTTTGTTATAAACAATTATCTTTGTTCTTGTATTGTGGTGAGAGTGAGATCTTATTGTAAAGGATAAAAGTTATCCTTGAGAGAAATATTTCCTTGGTGAGGTTGTTCATCAAGAAGAACTCTTGGTGTGGTGTTATCAAGGGTTGAAGAAGTTGCCTTGGTGAGGTTGTTCATCAAGAAGAACTCTTGGTGTGGTGTTATCAAGAGTTGAAGGAAGTTGCCTTGGTGAGGTTGTTCATCAAGAAGAACTCTTGGTGTGGTGTTATCAAGAGTTGGAAGAAAAAGTCTTGGTGAGGTTGTTCATCAAGCAAGTTGTAAAGATTTCTACAACTTAGTGGAAAGCTTAGCTCGTGGAGCTAGGAGCCCGTGGACGTAGGCAAGGTTTGCCGAACCACGTAAATTGAGTTTGCACTCTCTCTATCCCTTTCCTCTTTACATTTACTTGCACTTGTGATTGTTCATCATTATTATTCTTTTGATTGCATCTTTGATAAATTCTAATTTCATCTTCTTCACCTTTATTTCAAAGAAAGAGTTATATAATTTTGATCTTTCAAGAAAAGTTTTCTAAATCCGTTTTGATAAATAAAAACCCAATTCACCCCCCCTCTTGGGTTGCCATACCTGGGTCAACACATAAGACTGCCAAGCTATTAGTAGCAGGTTTTATAGGATCACTGAAATATTGGTGGGACAATTGTATAGGATTCAATAATCAACAAATCATACTTAATCATGTAGAAAACTCAAGTAGAATACGAAGATGGATTTGTAACTATTCAAGAAACTCAAAATGCTCTAGAACTACTAATATGTACAATTTCTATGCATTTCATAGGAAATCCTGAAGAGGAATTAGCTAGTTCAAAAATAATTCTAAGAAATCTTAGATGTCCAACCTTAGGAGATTTTAGATGGTATAAGGATGCATTTTTAACAAATATATTTAAAAGACAAGACAGCAATGCTTCTTTCTGGAAAGAAAGATTTATTGCAGGATTACTAAAATTATTTTCTGAGAAAATAATCAATAATTAATAGAGATAGCAGGAGGAAATTCAATTCCTTGGGACAATATAACATATGGTCAATCATTTGCTTTTTTTAAAAAAGAAGGCTTCGCAGTATGTCAAGAGCAAAAAGAAAAAAGAAAAATAGAAAGTTTTAGCAAAACGATGGGATCTTTCTGTGAACAATATGGTTATGAAAATCTTAAGCCACCATCATATTCAAAGAAATGTAAGAAAAATAAATCAAAGAAACTTTATAAAAGTCAATTTGAATCAATACTATAAGAAGAATAAGAAAAAATATAAACCTACGAACAATTATTCAAAGTCTAACAAGCAATTAGTATGCTGGAATTGTAGACAACTCGGTCATACATCAAAACAATGTAAAAAGAAAAATAAAGTCAATGGACTTTTAAATTACCAAGATGAACTAAGAGATAAAATTAATAAATTATTATTTAGTGAACAATCTAGTCAAGAATCTAGCATTAGTGATAATGAAGATGATTATATTCTAGATATTCAAGATACTGATAATACTTCAGAAAGTAGTAAATCTTTAAGTTGTACAGAGTGATTATTGAACTGTAAGCAAATTAATGTAATTACTAAAAATACTGATAAACAATTTTTATATTCAATTTAATGGCTGAGGTCTGACGCTAATAAACGTGTATAGTTATATTTAAAAACTACTGCTTCATTCATTATATTCAATCTATCTACTTGTTAATCAATAATTAAAAAAAAAAAATTTGAGATGCAAAATTTTAAATAAAATTTAGGAACATTATCATTTAAATATAAAGATATATGGAATAAGTAATCTGCGGATGATATGTTTAACATATATTTGCATTTTATATTAACATAATCTTCGAATGATATATTGTGCAACTGTGGGCATACTTTTCCTCTTATTGCACGTTTAAAGTTGCAGTTTTTACCATTTATGATGCAAATTTCAAAATATTCATGCTAGGCATAGATTTCAGGTTTATTTTAGAGATTTGAAGTCAAGATGTAATTATTACTTATAAGTGCTTTTTATGGGGCAATGTACAATAATCATTAATGCAAAAAAGAAAAGGGTTGAGAAATAGGGCCAAACAAATTGAGTAAGTTTGATTTTCAATTTAGTAATTAATAGCGAAGTATAGTTTTGAGTTAAACTAATAGTCTAATCCCCGAATCGAATAAAAAAAAGTAATAACTAAATCAAGCATTCTGAGCACATTGTAGAAAGTCAAAATCTCTCAAAACATTCCTAGATCAATTAAATTAGTAAAATAACCTCAAAAATCTTAAATCAAAATATTCTTGAGCTAAATTAGATTCTTCAATAATGATTCTTTGATAATTAATCAATCCATGTGTTTAGCTTTTTAAATGATTTTGAAACTTTAAATATTTATATTTAAATATTTACACATTTTAAGGCTTGAATTAAGAGACTCTAAGAAGAAAAAAAATCTAGTAGATAATTATATTCTCTGCAAAAAAAAGGGAAGAGGATATTTTATGTATATAATTACATCCACTCATTTTAAACTAAAGACACAGCAAACAATTATATTCGTTTTAAATGTTTAACTCTCGATGGTCTCATATTGTTTTAAATTTTGTATAAATTTTATAAAAATTAATGTATGAGTCACAATGTTTTATTGTTTAATTTAATAAATGATCATTCCATTTATGTGGCGGTATTTTTGGTTGGTTACATAAATTTTTCATATTTATAACATAAGGAAATTAAACAAATAAAGATCAATAGACCATAGTAACCATGAACACATTGAATATTACTCCTATGACAAATCAATTCCTCCCTATGACGCAATAACCTAGTTGTAGATCAATAAAATTCTGGCTAAATTGGGATGTAGCCAATAATTTATTCTCGGGAGGTAGCAAAAAAATTTTAAAATGCTTTTTATAAGCCTCAACATTGGAAAATTATCTTATTAATTGAAAAACGAAAAAGACTAGATAATAAAACTCTAGATAAATGACAGAAAAGAGCGAATTAAGAGAACATATTAAAAGACATAGAATTGATTATAACAACACAAAAAATTTCCTTAAAAACAATCGGTATAATATTTTATGAGAAGATAGATTAGATTTAATAGAATTAGATTGGCTCAAAGATCATATTTTAGACTTAGAAATATACTGTTGGACGCTTTGTGAAAGAGGCAGAATTTAGAGAAATTCTAATTATAGATATCATTCCAGATTGTTAATAAAGAAAAATTTTAGTAAATAAGATTTGAAGGATAAGGCTAGGTAGCAGTGAGAGCTGTGCATACGATGGTAAGTTAGGTTTTCCCAGCAGCTAGGAGAAAGAGTGAGACCATTGGTAAGCGCCTTACGTGTTCCCGTAGCCTTCCTGTCCTGAGAAGATTGTGTGCTAAAATTTGAGGTTATTAATAATTCTAAAATGGCATCTACAGTTAGAAAATATCTAAATTCTAAATCTAGAAAAACGTCCAAGGTAATTAGTTCAAGAGAAATAATGACAAAAATTACTAATATTAAACACAGTTTAAACAAAAACACATTACCCAGTATTTCACCAAATAGTATATGTAAAATGGAAACATTTGACTTTAAACCTGCTTATTCAATAAAAGAACGTGAAGAAACTTTAACTTTACAGAATGAATTTGAAGAAATAAGATTGCTTAGTCAACTAGCTATAGAAATTTATAAACAAAAAAGATTTAATTATATAAATTTTGGACTAATACAAATAGGTATAAAACCATTATCAAAAATAGGAATAGATTCTCCAGTATTAATGTTATTAAGAGGTAAAACACTATTAAAATTTCAAGATTCTTTATTAGGGATAGTTCAGTCAAACTTTGTAACGATGCTATTTATTTTAATTATGCTCCAAATTTCCAAGTCAATCTGCATGACCCAAAAATATTGGACACATTAGTTTCAAATATTCATTTACCAGAATCAGTCTTTACACAAAATAGGCATGGGTATTTATTACTCTGTAGGATATATTTTAAACAAGCTAGTTCAAAGTTTAATCCAAGATGTAGACTGCAAGACACTATAGGAGAAACTACGATATTAACAGTTGGAACATAAGAAAATACTCCAACATCAACTTACACACCAAAATTACTTAAATTTAAATGAAATTACTATACCAGAAGTTTGGCAGATAGATAATCCATTACCACCTAGGAATATAGCACAAAAGAAAATAGCACAAATTACTCAAAATCTAGAAGGAAAAATATTACTATGATTTAATTCTTTAAGAATAAGAGAAACTTCATCAAGTTATTCTGATATTAAATCTGCTAAAAGTTCATTGTCATTACCAAAATCTAGTAGTTTTAATTATAGAAGTACACAAGCAAGTGAAATAAATAATAATCCTGCATATTCAGTAAATTATACAACACCTGAAGTAGAACCGGTTAACAAATCACCACCAATGTCACCTACACAATTAGATTTTCAAACTATTAATTCTATTCAAAAAGAAGACTTTGAAATAAATAAAGAATATTTAAGAAATGAATTTTTACAAGAAGAAAATAATTTTAAAAGAAAATGGTATTTTAGTACATTTACTAAACAAGAAACCGAAGAAATTAGGAAAAAATGGTATAATGAGATGAAAAAATTAAAAGTCAACATTCCTTTCTTTATTTGGTTTAACACATATGCATCAAAACATAATATTCAATTTCCATTTAAAAGTCAAAATTTTAATGTTCAAACAAATGAATTTAAAAAATGGGAAACTATACAACATGGAATAATTCAATCAGTACATCCACCTTTAGAACAAATCAAAATCCAAACAAATGAAGCAGAGATTTTAGCAACCCCATTTAAAAAGGGATCGAATAGACTAGATAATGGAACTGCAACTTTAGGAGATATTAAAAAAATTTATGAACAAAATAATTTTCATAATCAATTACTACATACTGTGTCCAAACAAGTTACAAGAATTGAAGATCAAATAGATAATATTAAATTAAAACAACATGTAACATTTCCTCAAGATATATCTCTACCATTATTTAAACTAGTTCAGCAAAATAATACGCCAATAAGACTTCCTAAAATAGATTTAATTGATCAAATAAATCAAAAAACTTACGATATTGCCAAGTACTTCAAATAATATTAATATTATAGATCAAAATCAACAAAGTGACACTCAATCTATTACAACATCTGAAGATATTGATGAAATAAATAAAAATGAAATAAACAAAATCACTAAAAAGAATAAATGGAAACAAGCCCCTACAAGAACATATTACCCAAGACCTACTCCATCAGATTTAATGTACGAAGAAAGAAAACAAGTCATTTCCAATAAATATGCAGGAGATTCAATTTATGAATGGAACATAAATGGAAAATTAGAATATGAAATAATAAATGCCTTACAAGAAATGGGAATGGCATCCACTGCATATAAAGCTTATAAATCAAGTGATCATGAGACTACCAAGCTATTAGTAGCAGGTTTTACAGGATCACTGAAATATTGGTAGGACAATTGTATAGGATTCAATAATCTAGAAAAAACTCAAGTAGAATATGAAGATTGATTTGTAACTATTCAAGAAACTCAAAATGCTCTAGAACTACTAATATATACAATTTCTATGCATTTCATAGGAAATCCTAAAGAGGAATTAGCTAGTTCAAAAATAATTCTAACAGATCTTAGATGTCCAACCTTAGGAGATTTCAGATGGTATAAGGATGTATTTTTAACAAATATATTTAAGAGGCAAGATAGAGTGCTTCTTTCTGGAAAGAAAGTTTTATTGCAGGATAATTCTTTTCTGGGAAAATAATCAATAAATTAATAGAGTTAAGAGGAGGAAATTCAATTCCTTGAGATAATATAACATATGGTTAATTGTTTGCGTTTATTAAAAAAGAAGGCTTAGCAATATGTCAAGAACAAAAAGAAAAAAAAATAGAAAGTTTTAGCAAAACGATGGGATCTTTCTGTGAACAATATGGTTATGAAAATCTTAAGCCACCATCATATTCAAAGAAATATAATAAAAATAAATCAAAGAAACTTTATAAAAGTCAATTTGATAGTCAATACTATAAGAAGAATAAGAAAAAATATAAACCTAAGAAGAATTATTCAAAGTCTAACAAGCAATTAGTATGCTGGAATTGTAGAAAACCCGGTCATACATCAAAACAATGTAAAAAGAAGAATAAAGCCAATGAACTTTTAAATGACCAAGATGAACTAATAGATAAAATTAATAAATTATTATTTAGTGAACAATCTAGTCAAGAATCTAGCATTAGTGATAATGAAGATGATGATATTCTAGATATTCAAGATACTGATAATACTTCAGAAAGTAGTAAATCTTTAAGTTGTACAGAGTGATTATGCAACTGTAAGTAAATTAATGTAATTACTAAAAATACTAATAAACAATTTTTATTATATATTATTGATAAAATTGAACATCCGAAGATAAAAAAGAGAATATTTAATAAGATTAAAAGAAATATTAGAGCAAGAAAGTAGTATTAAGACTCCAGAAACATTTAGTTTAAATAAAATATAGGATAAATATCCATCACAAACTCTATTCAAACAAATTACTACAAGAGAATTAAAAAAAAAATTATAAACTTAAAAGAACAAATAAAAGAAATAAAAAAAGAAATTCAAAATCAACAATTAGAATAACTCCAAACTCAAACAAGATTAACAATACTTGAATCTAAAAATAAAGATCAAAATATACCTTCTAGTTCACAAATAGAAAAAGTTATGTGCAAATTATAGACAAAATTAATTATAAAAAATGGTATATAGGAATATTGTTATATATAGATAATTATTTACAAATAGAAACAATTGCTTTAGTTGACTAGGGAGCAGACCAAAATTATCTTAGAGAATGTCTTATTCTAACACAATATTATGAAAAACGTCTGAAAGACTTCGAGGTACAAATGGAATGAATTTAGAAGTCAAGTATAAGTTATCAAAAGTCAAGTATGCAATTTGATGGGGTGACGTAGGTAAAGTACATTTCCTAGTATAAGAAATCAATTTTAAAATATTAAAAGGAGAACAAAAATTAGTACTTAAAAGGAGAAAGAAACATAAATTAATACTCTATACGATAAAAAAAAAAAAGATAGATAAGTCATTAAATAGGAAAAGAGATAAATTAGCTTTTAAATAGGAACGAAAAATTAATCAATATTTTAAAAGAAAAAGAAAATGTGAGAGAATATAAAACTTAGTTAAAAATGGGGACCATTTAATTAAAATATCTATTTTATCCACTATCTATATTTATACTGTCTATTAAAAACTCTTGGCTGGGGAGGCCAAACTACGGAGTTTCATGGTATTTAACTTACATGCCTAGGAAAATATAAAATAAATTTAGGAAAAATTTTCAACTTTGGGAGGGCCACAGTCACGTCAGGCATGAACATGGCTCCGCCCTTGAATAAAATAAAAGAATAAATAAGAAAAATAAGAATAAATGAGGAAATAATCACACATCTAACGAAATAATAACAGACTAAGGTGTATAAAGATAATTATATGAATTTATTGTGTTTGTAGAATTAATTATAGTTATATAAATTGATTATATACATAACATTAATTATTCATTTATTTATTGTTGTACGCATCATTTTTCGTTCATCAAATGGGTAATAAAAAAAAATATACTAGTGAATACAGAAATCCTCGTGAATCGTGCTGGCTGCGATTATCTTATATCTGTCTACTTTTCACGTAAAGCACATATAAAATATTTTATTATTATTTCAAGTTTTTGGCTGAAATTTTGTTTAAAGAATTTCAACACCTGTTACGAACCTATGCCTAGCTATAAATACAGATATTTGCTTTGAGCCCTCGAGAAAAAACATAAGAGTGATATTTTTTACTAGTGAAAGCCGGATTAATGGCATCTTTCATTGCATCAAACTCTGTTTTCTTGTGCTGCCCCGCAGCTAACCAATGCCCAAGAGTACTTATCTCACAAGGAGCAGTTAACGGCAGAATCAGTAGTAATTTACGCATGCCAGTCCAGTGCATTGCTACCCCTAATCATGATCAACTTAGTAATTCAACGGCCAGGCGATCAGCACGCTACCAACCTACAATTTGGGACGATAATTATCTGCAATCATTGACGAATAACTATGCGGTATATATTATAAGATATGATCTTAATTTGGTTTTCCCTTAAAATTCAGCAAATTGGTTATATAAATACTCTCTTAGCTAGCTAGCTTATTAATATAGTTCAAATTTTGGCAGGGAGATGCATACAAAAAAACAAGCTGAGAAACTGCAGGAAGAAGTGGGGTCGATGATTTGCCATGTGGAAAAACCATTAGACCAACTTGAGCTGATTGACACTTTGCAAGGACTTGGATTGTCTTATCATTTCGAGACCGAGATAAACAACATTTTGCATACTTTATACAGAAACAGCGATGATAGTTGGAAGAAAGGGAATCTACATGCAAAGTCTCTTGAATTTAGGCTCCTCAGACAATATGGTTATAACGTTTCTCAAGGTACTTAATTAAGGTGGTCCTATGCTCTTAATGTTTGGTCGAGGCCAAGGGGTTGATTATTACATGCATATCTAAAAAAACAATTGAAATTTTGACTTCATTATGTAAGAATTTGATTAATTTATATCGTGATCAATTGTTTCACTCTATATAGTTGTTATTCTAAAAACTGCTCGTACGTACATGATTAATTTATTCGCATTTCTATCCGTTTATTAATACGATAAGATGTGTTTTATTTGACGACAGAAATTTTTAATGTTTTTATGGACGAGATGGGCAGCTTCAAGCGGTGCCTTTGTGGTGACATCAAGGCAACGCTTAGCCTCTACGAAAGCATCATGGAGGCGGCCTAGAGGTTCACTACTAAGGACCAGCTTCACGATGATATGGACGTGAATGTTGCAGTGCAAGTGAGGCACGCGTTGGATCTCTCCATCCACTGGACACCGCCAAAATTTGATACAAAGTGGTTCATAGATATTTATGAGAAAAGAGAAGACAAAAACCACCTTCTACTTGAACTTGCTAAGTTGGAATTCAACATTGTGCAGAAAATTTATCAGGAAGATCTTAAAAGACTTGTCAAGGTAACTCTACATGAACATCAAATCAAATGATCTTATTATTATCTAAGTTTATATGCCAATTAAGTTGATTTGTTCTATTTTTCCTGTGAACTGAGGTGGTGGTCTAATAGTGCTCTTGGAGAGAAGTTGAGTTTTATCAGGGACAGGTTGGTGACATCATACTTATGGGCAGTGGGGATAGCTTTTGAACCTCAGTACTCATACTGCAGGAAAATGATTACCAAGGCCATTACTCTAATTAGCGTAATTGATGATATCTATGATGTCTATGGTAACTTGGATGAACTTGAATTCTTCACTGAAGCTTTCGAAATGTTTAGTTTTCGCGCCTACTTTGATTATGTGTATCTAAGTTGACACTTTTGGAAAGCAAGTATATGTTTGATTTATTTATTTACTTGTTCGCCAGGTGGGATACAAAAGCAATGGAAAAACTTCCACACTACATGAAATTAGCATTTCTTTATCATTACAACTACGTTAATCAAATGGGTTATGACATTCTCAAGGAAAAGGATTCAGATGTCATGCCATCACTAAGAAAATCAGTAATTAATATATCCATTATTTGCTCTGTTTTATTTATTTATTTATAAATAAATAAAATGCTCTAACCATATATACATACTCTGGAATGTTCATATATCGATCAGTGGGCAACTACTTTTAAAGCCTACATGGTGGAGGCAAGATGGTACCACACTCGATATACACCAACGCTGGAGGACTACTTGGAAAATGCATGGATATAAATTACAGGCCCCACAATTGCATTGATAACATATCTTTCTACCCAAAATGCAATAACACAAAAGGAATTACAATTTCTAGAAAGCAGACCAGAGTTATTACGCTTGTCAGCTATGGTTTTCCGACTTCAAGATGATTTGGGAACTTCATCGGTACATCCAGATACGATATATATATATATATTTGAATGATCATTACAATAATCAAAACCTGTTTTGAATATTTCTCTATATATATTATCATTTGAATAGGTTGAGTAATTTTTTTTTTCCATTATTCAGGATGAGATAAGGAGAGGTGATGTTCCTAAATCGATCCAGTGTTACATGCATGGCACTGGTGCTTCAGAGGAAGTTGCACGTGAACACATTAAGGAAACGACGAGACAGCTATGGAAGAAGATCAATGTATACAGAACAGCCGCAGATAATCCCTTATCTCGAAAAATGACTGAAATGATGTTGAACATTACGAGAACTTCTCTTGCGGTTTATCTCCGTGGAGATGGGTTTGGTGTTGAAGAATTGACTGGAGATATTATATCGACATTGTGTTTTCAGCCCGTGCCCTTAATCTAGCAGTAGGACAATATGTCGCATCTCCTCTATAATGACAATTTTCCCTTCTGACTGAATAAACAATATTTGACTGCTTTGTTTGTTTTGTTTTGTTTCTTTTCTTTTTCTTTCTTGCTTTCTTTTTGTGACTGCAATTAAAATGATATGTTATGAGATAATTATAACCTAAAAATTGATTAATCGGAGAAGCAAAATAAAAGATAATTAACACTAAGAGAATAACCAACCTAACTGGCCATTTATAATAAACTTAATGAAAATAAATCTAACTTCTTTAAACTGATACGAAATGACCAATCATCACACAGATGTCAACTTGCAACTTCCGAGTGTTTTTTTTTTCTTTTCTTAGCTCCTTAATTTAGAAGACTTCCGCCTTCCATCACTTCAAAGTAACCTGTTTATCCCATTGGGCGGCTGCCAAATCAGAAGAGCCGCATTTCCTTCCTGGCAAGCGAACCATATTAAAGAATTCTTCCAATGAGTCTTTCACCACTGCAGATATAAACAAACTAGAAAATTTTTGCTATCTCCTTGGTTTTGTATTAGACCACAAAATGCTAGTATACATAAGGATAAATAGTGTTCGTAGAGCTGTAAGTAGCACATTGAGGATAACAATGAATAAGCTAGGTAGTCATAAATGTTAGCTGAATAGTGATACTACTAAAAGACTGTAAAAAGAATGACACTTAAAAATAAAGCGTTTTAATTTAAACCATTCTTATAATACTTTTCAGACGTTTAATTAAAAAACGTCTTCTTTTTTTTTTTTATAAAGAAAAACATTTTTAACCTATTTTTTGTATCATAATATTATTCATCAAATTTTATTAACTATTTTCAATATTAAACATTCTTTAACAATCATTTAGTTTGGAAGCTGTTCAATTTTTTAAAATAATTAAGATTTTAAGACACTGCAATAGAAGATGGTTACTTACGAAAAAAAAAAAAAAAAGCCCTTAGAAACATTTCAAGATGGTTAAAACGCATGCTTAATGACTTTTTTGCAGTAGTCTGACTTGGTGGGTGTTGATGCTAATATTAACACAAGAGATCAGATTAGTTAGTAATTTTACTGTGCCCATAATGTTAATGTTCAACTACATATAAAAATCTGAGACCAGACATAATCTGATAAAATTTCCAGCCTCAAAAAACTTAAATATAATTATTGGCTGCTTAGAGGATTCACGCATGGAGGGCATCAATTTCATGAGCAACAAAGGTGAAACTCATCGGTACACCTACAAATTATAAAGGTTCTGATACAGGACAAATAATAATGCAAGTGATGTGAAGGACGAAGGACTCCACAATGAACGCCATGTTATATTTTATTAAATTGAAATCACTGTGAAACAATATGAAAAATGCGTCTTCTTCAAGCTGTAATCATGACTTCTAGAAGACTAAATACTTAAAACATTTGATATATACTAGGAGGACTTTCCTTTGCTAATAGAAGATATATATCCTTCATTCTTCAATTTGTGGTTGCTAGAGAGAGTTCTCAAAGACAGTTGAGAGGGCATCGCGCAATCAGGTGTGGGAGGATGCCACGCCCCGCGCGACACACGCATGGTTTTGCGCCAAGCTTGCACCATTGCACACCAAGGATTTGGATTTCGGGGCAATTGTTATAGTAATTCGGGATCCTCGTGTCGAGAGGAACTCAAAGACGCAAAGAATGGGCGTGGCATTCCGAAAGTTTCCGAGACCTTCCAGAATGTTTGGGACACTTCTAGAATACTCCAGAAGGCGCCAGAAGCATGCGGAAGACATGAGAAGGCCCAAGAAGACTCCGGAAGGTTCCAGATGCTAATGGAAGAGAGCAGAAGACTACGGAAGCTTCTAGGAGACCATGGAGCTCTCTAGTGTCTAGGGTTCTCTAGATATGTCTTGAGTCTTGTAGATATTTCTCGGCTACAAGATAGGCTTGTAAATATCTTTGGATCCTTCTAAAGTACAAATAGGATGTAGACAAGTGGAGCATTGATAGCCACACGTTGAGGAGGTGCTCCTCTATAAATAGGGGTAAGCACTCCGTTATAGGTAGATGTTCTCTCCTTGAGAGTTTGTCCAACACACTTCCTTGTGACACCTCTCTTGTACAATTGCTTTATAAAGTAATAACAATTGTACATTCCTTAACTCTCTCTTGCTTCCCTTTATCTTGCTTGGCATTCTCAAGTGTTCGAAGGCTTACTTAGATGCCAGCTCTGTTCATTGAGCGCCTAAGACTGGATGGTCTAAACGGTGTATCAGAGCAAAGGTTTGCTAAGCCAAGTTCTTGTGTGATCAAGAGCAAGAAGGGTGGGAGGTATGGCATCAGAGGTGAATGTGATTGAGGAGTCACGTGGGCATGAAACCACCCCCACCGTCGGCAAGAAACCGTGTGGCCAAGAGAAATCTCGTGATGTGGTGAGCACTTTAGAGACTTGGTTGGTTAAGGTGGAGCTAGCCATGGCCGATACGTAGGAGAGGCTAGACAAGCTAGAACAAGCATGGAGCAAGGCATGGATGAGCTCAATGGCAAAGTGGAAAGCCAAGGTAATAAGCTCAAAGAATTCATGCAAGGTTTCAAGGCCACCACTGAAGCGCTACGCCAAGAGGTACATGCCTTCCAAGCAAGGGTCTAGAGGTCTTGGCTAAAATAGAAACTCGGATGGATGAGTTGACTACGGGGTTAGAGGACACAAAGGCTGAGGTCACTACATGAAAAATCACCTTCAGCGACGAAATAATTTGTCCCAGAAGGACCAAAAATCATCGCAAAAATTTTATCGACGAAATAAATTTTATCGCACCATCAAAGCAGAAGGCGCGTCGCAGAAAAACCAAGCGAGAAAATAATTGTTGTTGCTGAAAACTTTTTTGCGATGATACTTAGTCGCACAAAGATATTTTAGCTACAACGTATTTCCTTGCTAAAATGTCGTTTCCTGATTTTAAATATCATTTTGCGACAATATTTCGTAGCAGAAGATATTTTCAGCTACAATGATTTTCCTTGCTAAAATATTGTTTCCTGGTTTTGAATATCATTTTGCGACAATATTTCGTAGCATAAGCTATTTTCAGCTACAATGATTTTCCTCGCTAAAATGTTGTTTCCTGATTTTGAATATCATTTTGCAACAATATTTCGTAGCATACGAGATTTTTAGCTGCAATGATTTTCCTCGCAAAAATGTTGTTTCCTGATTTTGGATATCATTTTGCGACACTATTTCGTAGCAGAAGAGATTTCAGCTACAAAGATTTTCCTTGCTAAAATGTTGTTTCCTATTTTGAATATCATTTTGCGACAATATTTCGTAGCAGAAGATATTTTCAGCTACAATTATTTTCCTTGCTAAAATGTTGTTGCCTGAACTTGAATATCATTTTGCGACAATATTTTGTAGGAGAAAAGATTTTGAGCTACAATGATTTTCCTCGCTAAGATGTTGTTGCCTGATTTTGAATATCATTTTATGATAATATTTCGTAGTAGAAGAGATTTTCAGCTACAATGATTTTCCTCGCTTGATTATGTTTTCAGCTACAAATACTTTCGTCGCAAAATCATTTTTTAAGACATTCTGCGACAATCTATTTGTCGCTATAGCCATGAATCTAAAACTATGGCGAGAATTTTTCGTCGCAGAAGGATGTTCCGGACACAATGTTTTCCTCCGTAAAATAGAATTGATATTTTTATTAATATTTTCCCACAATTCTGCTCTCTTCGAGAACTATAATGTAAATCTATTGAGACAAAGTGACAATATAGACAAAAATATATATGCTAACTAGTATGAAGATGGTGACTGATATGAAGATCATGTTGTCATCCAAATGATAATATATGCAGCAATATGCACACAAAAATATATATGCTAACTTGGATGAAGATGAAGACCAGCTGAAGGTGTTGGCTACTGTGAAGGTGAACCAACAGAGATATCACCCACATAACGATGCATCATTTTCTCAAATTCTCGAAACTTAGTATTCAAGTCTTCGATGATTTTCTGCTGTGAAGATATAATATCTTCAAAATGGGACTTTTGTTCCTCTATCTGACCTTGAAAATGAGCCTTTTGTTCCTCCATCTTACCTTCAAAGTGAGTCTTTTGATCAACTATCAACTTCTTCAATTCATCAGTATGTATTGAAACATATGGAGCATGAGAAGTTTGTATTCGCATTGCTAATCCTTTAGCATAGCCAGATTTTTTTCCAAACACCCTTTGAGATATCTCTATCTCAGTTAAATCTGTTTCTCCACGAGCATTGGATGCCTCTATCTCACATAACGATGCCTGTAAATTAGAAAAAATAATAATACAAAGTTAATACAAAAGAAAAGAACTTAACTTAAAAAATTAAAAATAAAACTTAGAACAATTTATTTATTTATTTATTGAGTTACTCTTATATCCTAAGAATAACTGACAATTATCAATATCAAGAGGATCAGGCATCACAATTATCTCACCAGCACCAAGTTAATTTAGTTTGTGAACAGGTTGAGATGGAGACAACTGAAACAATTCTTCATTTATAGGAAGAGGTTGCTGCCCTTCCAATAGAACTTGATGAAAGATTATGTTGCATGACTTAACAAAATGCAAGTCTAAGAAACACTATAGCAGCTAAAGAGGAGGAAATAAGGGCACTTCGTGTGGAGTGGAAAAGGCAACCTTGGAACTGACCAACTTCCTTATATTTTATTCTAGATTGGCCAGATAGAAAGTTTGTCTATTTATTCCCTCAATTTAATGTTGGGATTAGTGAAAATATTGAGAAGGCTGCCAGAGTTTGCATGGAGAAGGAACATAAAATTCTATTTCTACAGAAAAGCTTAGAAGATGTGCAGAAGATGGTAATGGAAATAGAGGAGAAGTTAACCTCTTTGAAGGGAGCGATAATTGCTTTAAATGATTCTCAACCACAAAATAATGAAATAAGAAAAGAGGAGGCAACTCAGTTAAGCATGTTGCTGAATGAAAAAATCAATAAGGTAAAGGTGCTGGAGAGTAAACTCGAATCTGAGGTTCAGATCATTGAAACAGATAAACGTGCTGAAACTACTTTTGTGGTTGCAAAATGGCTCTCTAATACAGATGTTCCAAATCCAATATCAAATCTGGCCACCCAAATGCAAAACTATAAGATTTTTGAGATGGAGGATAATGCAAATGCTCCACAGCTGAAGGTGTTCAGGGTCAAGTTGAGTTTGCAAGGTTAGCAGTGTTGGAGTCTGAAAATCCTATTAATGCATGTTATGGTGATGCAGAGATTCATAAAGCAGCTCTCTAAAGTGATATTTTTGAAGCTTTGGTATCATATAGAAAGATGGTTCAGGATTTAGTAAAAGAAAATCATGAGATAAGGACTAGATTACTTGACTTAAAAGAAAAAAGCAAGAGTTTTCTATTTTGTACGAGTGAACTGCAACCATTCAAAGAGCACAAATCTCTGAAGTTAAAAAATAAAACTCCAATTCTACAGCAGATAAAATATGAACTTGCTAAAATAGATTATAGACTGAGTATCATTGAAGATTGCATTAATAAAGATTCAAATTCTGTCTGCCCTACCAAGGATGAAGATTTGGTCCAAGTGTATGCATGGAGTGCTGACTGTTCTACATTAGATTCAGATTATTCAACTGAAAGTGTTACTTCAGAAAGCAATATGGAAAGCTCATGTACAGACTTCTCTAAGTATAATCAAAAGACAATAGAATAGGTAACAGACCTGAAATTTCAAGGAGGCTCAGCACCTGATTTTGATCCTAAAGACTATGGAGAGGAAGAGGAACAATTGAAAAATTCAGTTCATATTGAAGCAACAGCATCCCGCTTAAAAGAGGAATTGAAGATAGCATTTGATGCTTTCAATAAACTTCATTTTCATTCGATACTCATTCCTTATTCATGATCATAATATTCATCTAATTGTTAACTAAATCATAGTAAAGAAATTTAAATACCAACTCCATAAATTATATATATTTTGTTGATATCATTCTTATAATACTACCAAGAACTATGAAACAAAAAACATCTTTTGAAGTTGTTTTCTTAAATAGACTGGACCAAAACAAGTATATTTTTAGTACAACATTAACTAAATGTTTTTGGCTTATAAATTAAACATTTCTTAAATTAACATCTTTAAGTTTGTTGATAATTTTGTTTTTCCATATGATCTATATCCTAAGAATGTTAACTTACACTAATTGATGAAGCTAAATCAATAGCTAAAATTTTAAATTATAATTTTAGGCTAGGCCCTCTTAAATTGGAAAGTCAAGCTATAAAGCGTAGAAAAAAGAGACATCTGGCAACTACATATATAAAAAGCATGTCAATATGCAAATGTTGTAAACTGCAGTGATACTGAATTTTTTCCCTTCATTCTAACCATGCCTTAAATATTCACCATCAAGCTGAATAAAATAGAACTTAATTCTCCTTTTCTTATTTTTACATCTTAAACTAGAGTCGCATTTTTCGTGATACAACATCCAAATCATTGAAGGTGCTTTTCTAAGCCATAGCAAACAATTAAGGCATCATAACTTAAAAGTTTTGATGACTAAGAAAAGAAAAACATTAACTTAGTACATAAAAATAAAAACTTACATGCTTCTCTTGTGCTGTAGAATTAACCCATCCCTTTTTAGTGCTGTAATGAGTGGCTTGGAAGGAAGCAGAGAAACTTTGTGTCTCACCTCCTTGCTATCCAAAACAATCACTCCATAATTAATCAAATTATTTCTGTGAATTTTTTATTAAATTACATTAAGTAGAAAAAGAGAAAACTCTGAAAACCTTCACCCTAGAGCTCTCTAAACGATGAGCCACAAAAGATTTTGTCCCTCCACGATGAGTAAATTTCAGTTTCTTTCTATTTTGTGAATTTTTTCGGCATCTCTCCTAGCACATCAGATATGAGCCATCAATTAATTAAAGAATTTGAATAACCTTTGGAGGAAACCAGATTAGCATATTTTACTATCAAAATATATTTAACTAGCATATTTCAACAAGTGAATAAACCAGATTAGCACATCTTAAGTATATTCTTTTTCACTATCAAAGAATACCTAAAGATTGAGATGAAGTAAATTTATAGGAAATAAAAAATATAATAATAATAACAATAACACAGCTTCAGTTTCACAGATGCTGCACTTTCATGT
This sequence comes from Boswellia sacra, assembly GCA_013180625.2. Taxonomy (NCBI): domain Eukaryota; kingdom Viridiplantae; phylum Streptophyta; class Magnoliopsida; order Sapindales; family Burseraceae; genus Boswellia; species Boswellia sacra. Next base: position 53,501 of record SNVD02006922.1, on the reverse strand, counting down.
GTTGCTAATTAGATTCCTATGATTGATAACAATTAAGAAAGGCAAAAATATAACAAAAATATAGAAACAGTTTAAGGAATATATATATATTAGATACTGTAGCTAGGTTTTTTTTGTTATTTTTATCTTCAAGATGAGAATGGTGCAAACTATCTAAATGTGGTAGTTTCTAGCAACTTAGCTTTCATTCGATACTCATGGACCTTGAAAAAAAAGCTAAGAAGTAATTCTTTTTAAACATCAAAGAATATCTAAAGATTCATATGACATAAATTTTTCGAAAATAAAAACTTGTAATAATAATAACAATAACGCAGCTTATATTTCATAGATGCTACACTTTCATGTGTTACTAATTAGAAAGTCCTATGATTGATAACAATTAATAAAGCAAAAATATAATAAAAATATATAAACAGTTTAATTAAATCCCACTCCCGTTGCTTAATATTAGGTGAAGGATATTGACGAGCTGCATCATTGCCCCAAGTTTCTCATATTCTTTCTTCAAATGATAACGAAAATCTCTATATCGCCCACCCATAATGTCATTGATGCAACGAACATCATGATCTTGGCTAAAATCCAAATCAAACTTTTTCTATATTTTACAATAAAACATAATATATGTCAGCCAAAAATTTATAATTCAACAATCATAAATAAGCTAAATGTTTAAAACTTTATATACTAAACATACCAAAAGCATATTGAACAAATTCCCTTTATCAGGTTTCCAAGGCATCTTACTCCATGACTCATGCTCTTGTGAAGCATGGTTTCGAACAATAACCCCACATTCACTCGAAAGACTTTCTGCATAATCTCCTGTCACTTTACCAGTTTCTGCGGAAATGGCCAACACTATCTTACCCTACGAGCTCACAATGTAATCAGAACGTAGGCCTCAAGTAGGTCCACGAACCTTATGTTATGAAGGTTGTGAGTCATCTATAAAATAGAAAATCGTCAGCTAGATCAAAGAACTAACATTTTTCAACATGAAAAAAAAAGTTTATACATGATATGTTAATTAAGAAACCATTTTACCTATTTCACTGTGGACTTGTCTTGGCCTTTCACTATTCTCCTCTGTGTTAGCAATGTTAATCTCTGGAATGTCACTCCTTGAATTGCTACTCTCTAGAATTCTACTTCTTGCATTGTTGCTTTGTGGAATACTACTCCTTGCATTGTTACATTCTGGAATGCTACTCTTTGCACTGTTAACATTTTTTGTTCTCTTCCGTCCACCTGGAGCCATTTACAAAACACAACATATGCATGTTTACTAACATAAACACAAATAATGAAGAAATAAATAAATATATAGTTAATAACATGAACAATAATATTTTGACAAAACTAAAAATTCACATTACTGTCATTAATTTTATTCCGATTCAGTATCTTGTAGCATTTCTTCATTGTCTTCTTCATTGTCACTATCATCTTCCTCATCTGTCGCATTGCATATAAAGTCATGTAAATCATTTTCTCGTCTACTTGCACTTTTTCTTGTAATGGGAACATTAACCTCTTCTGGATTTACATCATGCCTATTGTATAGGCTAACATCCAACTCTTCTTGTTCAAATGTGAAAACAGAATCTGCTAATTCATCACAAACCTCAATATGGACTTCACTTATCTTATCCTTCTCTTGAATATCCCATACACCCCTACGTCCTAGTTTCTTCACCACTTTCCATCCTTCCCCAAGATTTGGGTCATCAATGAATATGACTTGTTGTGCTTGAGTTGCAAATATATAAGGATCTTCATCATACCAACTGTGAGAAACATTAACAGATGAAAGATGATAACTTTGGCGAATCCTTTTCTTTTTAGGATCAGTATCATACCATTTGCAATGAAATAAAACAACCTAATTGTCTTTTACATAATCTAATACCATGATATTCGATAAAGATCCGAAAAAATCAATCTCTCCTCCATCATGTTCACCAGGTATAGATATCCCACTATTTTGAGTTGTAAGTCCCTTATCTCTTTCTTGAGTACAATATCACACCCCATTAACATCACATTCAGAGTAATATTTCACTCTTCGATCAGGTCCGCATGCCAATGCATATAAAAACTCATTCACTATTGTAGATCCTTGCTCAAGTAACTCCATTAACTATATCACACAAACCATTATTAATAATTTTATTAAATCACAACATTGTATACAAATTATATATCGAATATTATCACTTACATGTTTCTTAAATCAATCAGGAAAAGATTCTTGTCGTAACATGTTTAAATTTGTTTCACCTTTCTCTTGCAAAATAACCTTGTGTTGCCTACATGGATTAAATTAAACATAGTAGATTAACTTTTCATAGCATATATTAAAGAGAACAATGAAGTCCATTATAGGAAACTATATGTAGTGATAGACTTACTCAAGGAATGGTTGCACTTCATCACAATTGTTTAAAACATACCAATGACCTTATCAATCTCTAAATGGGCTAATAATTTGGATCTCTTTGATTCGAAAACCCTAACATTTTGGGAGAAAACAGATATTCCCCCATCATGTTCACCACTACCATAAATTCGATCAGGGCGGGTGAATGTTGTTTCAATTTGTTGCAAATACATTGAACAAAAAGTCATTGCTTCTTGATCAATATAAGCTTTTGCAATGGACCCTTTTGGATAAACTTTATTCTTGACAAAGCTCTTGTATCTACCTAGAGCCCTGTCACATAGAAATTTATCATCTTATAACTTAAAATAATTTCTATAATGTATATGAAACATTTAAATTCCATAAGTTGTATTTGAAAAAGTATACCTTTCAATTGGGTACATCCACCTAAATCCAACTGGACCACCATATTTTGCCTCCTGAGGCAAATGCACTGCTAAGTGGATCATTATGTCAAAGAATGCCGGTGGAAAGATGAGCTCCAATTTACAAACTATCACCACAATACCCTTTTGAAGATAACCCAGAATATCTTCTCTTCTGAAACTGTACATACAAATGAACACAATTTTAGGAAAACAAGAGCTGTGCATTAAACATATTTGAGGTGGGTAGTACTGTATCCCAATAGTAAATAGTCGCAGCCAATACAAGCTTTATCTAGGATATTTGAAAGCATAATAAACAGGCTTATTAAAGGTTGGAGCATATAATGCTCTTATTGTGGTATTCCACAATAAGCAATGTATCAGCTACATTGGTGCTGAGAAATGTTTTCAAACGCTAAATGTCTACAGAGACAGAGTTGAGAAAGGGAGTTCTTAAACCTGTACGGCACTTGCAGGTTCAATTCAATATGGGTATAGCCTGTTCTGGGAGGATAAATGAAACTAGTAATAGTTGTTACCACTCTGTATTAGCTAATACTCTGCACTCAAGCAGGGAAAATATTGTGCTACTAATGCTTCAACATTCAACTTCTATACCAGTCCTACATTACACAAGCAAAAGAGGGAAAGGAGTACAAGTTCCAACAACACAAACGCAAACCAAGCATGACAATATAGAGCAATCAACATTAGATACCTAAAGCAATTAGTTGTCCGTGAATGAGAAGCGAAATTTTGACGATCTTGACCTGTACTCCAAAACCATGAACTAGAACAAGAGCAGGACCACTACTTCCAGAACAGTGATAGTGAATTGAATAACCCCTCCATTTCCATATACTACAACACAAAATATGAAATCACAACTCAAAAAAAGCAAATCCATCAAATTAAACAAAACCTTTAATAAATGCATGCTATCATTTTTATTCGTTAAACTTTGAGTTTCAGCATGGCCTTTTTAACTGCAAAAGGTGTTCTTCAATTACAAACTGGGGTTTTTTAAACTACTAAAATCGATTAAAAAATCAGGGTTCCCTTGTAAAGATTATCATAAATCAAAAATTAGCAATCAGAAATGCAGATATATATAGTTCATTTCACCTTGCCTCTGGCCACTTTACATCTCAACCCTAACTAATAGACACATGCGTCACTAAATTAAAAGAAAATATCTTTGCAAGTAGTGCAGGTCTCAAGCTCCAATTTTATTTTAAACAGAACAGTAACTTATAACATCTGAATTATCAAAAAATACATACATATTGGTTTGGGATACTATTATAATAAACCTACTCTTTTAAAGGTTTTACAAACTAGAGTTTTTTATTCTCAAACCAGAGTTCATTCGTCAGTTGCAACCTTGTAATAGCAATGAATTCACAACTTGCTATCTCATTCTATGGCTTCTAAATCAGTAGGAACATTTTTTTTGGCAATGACCAAGTTCACCAAATATGCAAATATGAATAGCCTCACAACCATAATACAGATTCGTTAGCTCTCCATGTGCATTCCAAAACCCCACAAATGCTTATAGATGGTATAAAAGGCAATTCGCTATGGAACATAACATTTTATAGAATCAAATTAATTGATACTTCAACACATTTACTTATTAAGAAGCAGATTTACAAGTGAATGACGTCAGTCCATGTTCAAGGTTTCAAACTACCATAAGTCTTCACAAACTCTAACAACATCATCTAGTGTTAGAGGGATTACTGAATACGAATGGTAATCGATTACCTTGATTAGAATTAATTCATTCAACTTCTATACCAGTCCTACATTACACAAGCAAAAGAGGGAAAGGAGTACAAGTTCCAACGACATAAATGCAAACCAAGCATGACAATATAGAGCAATCAACATTAGATACCTATAGCAATTAGTTGTCTGCTAATGAGAAGCGAAATTTCGACGATCTTGACCTGTTAGCTCCAAAACCATGAACTAGAACAAGAGAAGGACCACTACTTCCAGAATAGTGATAGCGAATTGAATAACCCCTCCACTTCCATATACTGCAACACAAAATATGAAATCACAACTCACAAAAAGAAAATCCATCAAATTAAACAAAACCTTTAATAAATGCATGCTATCTTTTTTATTCTCTAAAGATAGACTTCCGTTAAACTTTGAGTTTCAGCATGGCCTTTTTAACCGCAAAAGGTGTTCTTCAATTACAAACTGGGGTTTTTAAACAAGTAAAATCGATTAAAAAATCAGGGTTCCCTTGTAAAGATTATCCTCCCGTCGGACAAAGAGCAATGAACGATGGAAACTGACAAAACAATTATTTTTATGTTCTTTCCTTTCGCACAACAGAACAGAATCAGCAAACCGAACCAGATGTTATGTACATAAACTTCAAACGATCAGTTACAAATAAGCTAAGCAATGAAATTCATTTCTCGAAAAAAAGCAACCTTATTAGACAGCTCATTAAACTCTCTAAGCATCAACAATCAAATGCCTCTGAGTCACACAACACAACACAACATAATAGGGTCTACATGAAATTCCCATATTCTCAAGCAACAACATGAAATCAAAAACAGAACCAACTGATCGATCAAATAAGAAAAAACCCAGCTAATGAAGACAAAGAGATAATAAATTACTGATAAAACTCCATCGAATTCCATATTCAACTCCAAGCTTCCAACAAATTCATGAGAGTAGCCATTTCTCAAAAAGAAACGAAACACTACTTAATCAAACAGAAATCAACAGAATCAAAATTATAATTTAAGAAAAATTATTTATAATATTAATTAAAGCTGTATAACTTGAAAGTTGAAAGTGGATGAGATTACAGTTCAGGTTGATATAAAGGGTAGATAGGTACACCTAAACAATGCTTGCATAGACATGAAAGAAAAAATTGCTGAGACCAAGGACATGGGGGATATATTGTCATTTTACTATGGGGAGTTTTATATGTCCAAACAATACCATAGGTGGTCAGATTGCAAAAAAACCAAGAAGTAGGAAATGTGTATATGGACGGAAAGTTTTTACTGGATGGAGGCTGCAAGAATTGTTATCTCGTTTGCTTCCCAGTGTTCTGGAAGAGTCTCAGAATCCTTTACTTGAGGTACTGCATTACTGTATACATCGGATGTTATTTTGAATATAGCCATTGATGATATAAACTTGTACATGCTAAGACTGGTTTCACCGAATTGAACTGTTTACCCTGTTTTATTCTTCTTCTTCCATTTTCTATTGTTACTTTTGTATTTTGAAATGAGTTGAAAAAAGATGCCTTGTGTTTGTTTTGGTACTAACTGGTCAGCTACTATTTCTATTCATCTTGTTTTACTACTATTCTCCAAATTTCTTGCTATATAGTTTATCTTAATGTCCTCCCCTGCATAAAGAATAGGGAACTTCCAAAACTATTTAAAACATAGGACAGTTCTAACAATGAAGTCATTAATTTGATGCCATGGTCACAGGAATGTGAACTTCATACCAGATTATAACCGTAAAGATCAACTCTTCTGCTTATGTTTCACAACCAAAAGTTTACTCTGGGAAGATACTTTATTCATTGGAAAATCAGTAGCAGGAATATAATAGAATGTGAGGAGATTTTTCTGATAATCCATGAATTTTATATCAAATTGGCTATGCAAAATGCATTGCTTTGTGGTTACTACAAATATGTCTTATCTATGAACAGTTACATGAGGGACACTGTGTTATTCGATCTTTTATTTAGGTTCTCATCTCTTGGCAGGTTTCCAAGTCATTTGCAGAGGGAAGAACTTCATTAGAGAGTTATGTCTCTTATTTGAAGGCTACAGTTGGAATTCTTACTCTTGTAGAATCTATAGGCATTGGTAAGGGGAAGGAAGATCTCATAAGCCTTGCTATCGAGCCTGTGAAGACCAATCAATGGTTTCCTATTTGTCCCACAATGCAGAGTGGCAAAGCTTGCTCCTTTCTTACATCCAGTGACATAATCAATTTTTTAACTGGAGGCTTCCGCTTAAGCAAAGCTTGATGTAATGATATTTTCTGGGAAGCTGTTTGGCCTCGTTTGCTAGCAAGAGGATGGCACTCGGAGCAACCCAAGGATCATGGATATGTCAGTTCCAAAGGTTATCTAGTTTTTCTAATGCCTACAGCTAAGAAATTCTCAAGAAGGAAACTTGTGAAAGGAGACCACTACTTTGATTCAGTAAGTGATATTTTGAACAAAGTGGCATCTGAACCAAAACTTCTTGAACTGGAAGTTGAAGAAACTAAAGTCAGAAGCTGCACTGAAGAAGATCGATGGGTTCCAGAAGAGTTATCAGATCAGGATGATCCATCCAATCAGCGACCCCATTATTACCTTAGACCCCGTACATCTAGTTGCAATTTCGAGAATATGAAGTTCATGGTTCTAGATACCAGTTTGCTTCATGAAGGAAAATCATCCAAGATGCGAGAGATGAGATTTTTACCAGTTGATTTTAAAGACAATTCCAAACTAATCCGTCTTTCAAAAAAAACAAAGGGTATTTCTTTGAGAATTTCCTGGATAAGAGTAAGCCTGATGCTACTAATATACCATTAAATGGGCAAAAGAGTATCACTCGTTCTGAACAAAGCAAAGACATATTTAATACTGGTGGTCTAGACAGTATGAAGTTCATGGTTGAATGGAGTTAAAGTTATGATTGTTGCAAAGGATCATCAAAAGTGAAGAATTCTATTAAAAAGGAAAAAAAGGAAAAGCCAGACGAAACACAAGAAAATTAAATTTTTGGGGCCTGCAAGTTCAAAGCATTTGACTCAATAGAAGAGCTAACAACAACCAAAGTGCATATTAAAGCATTCTTTGCTTAAAACTAACCAGATGTTATCTACATAAACTTCAAACGATCAGTTACAAATGAGCTAAGCAATCAAATTCGTTCCCTCTCCCTTTTTACGACAAGATACAGCGATGAAATAGAAATTTCATTGCAAAAAGTGGCCTTCAGCAACGAATTTTATTTCCTCGCAACAAATTTTGTCACTAAAAATAGTTTTTCTTGTGGTGGTAGGATTAGTGGGGTTATATTTTTCTGCTTACGTTTTATTTTCTGTTTTACTGTGTTGATGAATGGGCTGTAGGAGTTAGTTATCCAAGCCTTGGGAAAAGTGCATAGTTAGTTAGAGAAGAGAGGGAGGGGAAGGGGAGAAGGGGGCATTCGGATGGTGTGAAAAATTATAGAGTTTCTCTACGGGAGGACTGGCAGACCTCTTGAATAGTCTGCTATTTTGCAGAATTATATAATTTTTTTGCTACATTTCTTCTTCTTATTGACTCTCTTCTGGATCTCTACTTAATTTACTGTCTTTTGTGCCTGCTGCTGTGTAAGTGAGAGTGTGTGTGAGAAGCCAGATATATCAGGAAGCTTTGTTAATTAGCTTGTTTAGGAAGTTAAGTTACTTTCCCAGCTCTCTTACGTAAAAATAGACTTGGTTAAAGCTTAACCCAAGTTAACAAATTAACTCAACTCCCTAAGCAAGTTAATTAACTAAGCATTTGACATACACTTGATGTGACATCCATACCAGGTAAGTCATAAGCCACTTCGTTTTTAATATATATTCCTTTATAAATGTTTTTAACACTTACATTACTTTGATGTAAACCCACATTATTTTAGTGCATACTGTATTATTGTATGCCACTGTTTATGAAGTTTAATACTGGTGGCTACTGATTTGGATAGTATCTTGCCATGACCTTACTTTGTAAATAATTACTGGCTTGCAGTTCACAGGTTAGTTGGTCAGTCTGATATATTGACATCTCATTATAAGAAGTTTTCTTCACTAAGCATCAGATCTTGATTTAGTTATCTAATTGGATTAACTTTTACATCTGCAGGTTTACATGTTGTGCTTATAATGTTTACTAGCTATTTAGTTAGATATGTAGCATTCAGAGCCCTGTTTAGCCACAGTCCTGTGATGGTACCTTTGGAAGACCATCTTAAACATATTTTATGTTTTTTTGTCCCTATGGATCGTTAAACTTTTCTCCATTAATATCTAATTACTTCAAACTATTTCATCTTTGTTTTCTAAGTTTTGCTGAAACCAATGGTCTTTTAATCCTAATTTTCAGAGTGCTGCTGGAGGAATTCTTGGATTGGTTTTGGGCATGCTAGTAGAGACACGTCTTTTTATTATTAGAATTTTTTATAATCAAGATCCTAAAGTATCTTTTGCTGCTTCTAAGCTAAAGAAGAATCAATAGACATGGGCTTTTATAAAGGAGGCAAAAGTTGGAGATGAAAAGTGGAGCTTAGAGGACACTTGTTATCTACTTGGTAGAGTAAGGAAAATGAGGAGGTAGGTATGCAAAGGGCAGGCATTTCCAAACTTTTCTTCTCCAATCCTCCCAAATTGTGGAGAATAGAAGAGATTATGAATACTGGAGTAAAGTCTATATTTGCCTCAGCCGCCGGTTTTCCAATCTTCCAAATCATCGCACCTATAGTTTTATCCATTCTATCAATCAAGTGATTAATTGATTAACGATACGGCTTGCTTGGACAACCTACTATTTATTTACTTTGTCATCTATAAAGAGCTGTTGTAACACTTCTCTACCAGTTTATTGGAATACATAGTCAGGGATATGTACCTCAATGAGCAACACAACAAAGCAGCAAGATGGAAGAAAAATATTTGAACAGATAATGTGACGTTACATGAATTCTATGAGAAATCATAGTTTTTGAATGATTTCGGATTTTCTAATTTAAGCTTAGCTTAGTCTTTGATCTCGAGATGCGACGTGAATTTAGAAATTATATGATAAAGATTTACTTATATTTGTTTTTATGAACCATTAATCATAAAGTTGGGTTAATTCTAGCAATAATTCATTTTTAAAAATCTTGGTGCTTTTGGAATATGCAACCTATACTTTCTAGTAATTGGAAGGGTGGGGTAATAGATGTAATAAACTTTGAGATTCTTTTAAGACTCTTAAATTTCAATAGCAACATGAAAGACCTCAATCAGTTTGCCGCTTGAAGCCGATAAATAGTGCGAGATGATTGTCATCTTTGTAGCAATCGAATAAAAAATATACTAAAAATATATTTTTACAAAAAATTAATATAATCAATTTTTTTATTTTCATTTTTATATTTCTTATCCTTCTCTTCTACAGTCCCCTCAGACGCAAACACAATCAATTAACCAATAAACATTAAAGAATAAACTAACCTCTAAGAATCTAGCTTCTTGCTCGAGGCATTTAAGTTCAGCTTGTAGTCTTTGCTTGCCTCTGTTATCACCAGCCACCAAAGATACAGTTCTCTGAACCCCAGAATCTGACCTCAATTTAACTTGCAATGGAATGGAGAGGAGATACGGTCATGGAACGTCAAAGGTATGGCGAGCCTAACGTGGGCAATGCAGGAGAGAGTGCAGGTGAGACAAGCAGACAAGTGTGAAGGGCTTGGCAGTGCAAGAGAGAGAGGAGGTGAGACAGGCAGACTGCCGTTGAGTGTACAGGCTGGAGGGTAAAGAGAGAGAATGGCGGTAGTCAATGCGAGAGAGAGAGGAGGCAAACCAGTCAGATAAGCGTGGGGGGCCGTAGAAAGGGAGGAGGCAAAACAGGCACCACAACAGAAAGAGAGAGGAGTCGAGACAGGCAGATAGCCGTGGAGCGTGGAGGGTATGGCGAGAGCCTATCCGTGGGCAATGGAGGAGAGGAAGGAGACGGAGATGCTATGCTATTAATTTCTTAATTTTAGGTTAAGCCTTTTAACTTCAGGACCAATCAGATTAGGCATGAAAAACCAAGTGTTGGGCATATGAAAATTGGTCCTGTTTCAAAAATTTTGGGGGGCTTAGGCGCTTTTATTGCCGCTTATCCAAAATTTTGTGTTCAGTCTATATTTTTAGTAAAATAAATTTACATATTAGCCATTAGTTAATTGTATATTAAGTTAAGATTATTTAATTATTTGTATGTTATAATTTAATTTATCTTAGTAAAATTAAATTAAATTAAATTAAACCAATCACTCGACATTCTTTAACTAAATAAAGACTAATTTATGATTTTCTACTTTTGTAATGATAATGAGTTAATTATTCAACTCTTTTAAAATGTACAAATATTTATTTACAAATTAATAAATAATTAGTCCTTCCTTAATTATTTATTTACAAATTAATAAATATTTATTTGCAACTCTTTGTCCTTCCTTAATTAGCCCAGATCCTTTGAAAGTTACTTGGGCAATGTGTTTTTTCAAGTTGAGCCCATTTTCCTGGCCTAGTTAATATCCTATTATTTTTAGGCCAGGCTTTTTTTTGCACAGAAAGTTTTGTTAGCCATGTTGTCCATCATTAAGAGTCTTGAGCTAGATATTTATTTTTCTAATAAGGCCTCATTAATTGGGCCCAGAGCCTTTTGCAATGTCCAGGCTAGATACAAAATTTCTCACTAAACCAAATTAAATTAAGGCTAGTGTCATGAGCTTAGGGTTTTGCGCAGCTCGCTCGTGCGGCACTTAGACAACTTGAACCTGAAAGTTGCTAAGTAAGCCTTGTAGTTTGCTTCTCGCTCAAGGAGAAGTTAGGACTGTTGAGCTTAAGAGCTTTAGAGGCAACAAGAGAAGAGAAGAGAACTTAGAGGCAAGTGTTGCAAGTGCAAAGAGCTTTGTATTACACAAATGCTTGCTTACAATGCTTTGTATTTGTGTATTGCTTGGTTTAGCTTGGATTTTGTGGGATTTGTGGGGATGGTTTGCAAATGAGCCTAGGAGGGGTATTTATAGTAATCCACCTCCTCAATGGACGGCTCAGATTTATTACATTTGACGGTCCATATTTTCTATCTAGAATCATCTCCCTAAATATCTAGCTATTTATCCTAAAATATCTTAGATATTTCCATGGAAGGTTCTAGCAACTTGGCTTGCTAGAGGATTCTAGAATGGGCTAGGCGTTCTAGGACCTTCCGTAGCCTTTCACACTCTTTCGCAACCTTCTTGAGTATTCTAGAGTCTTCTAGTGCCTTCCGCATGTATCTCATGACTTCCGAATCCTTCCGGATCTTTCCAGAATGTCTTGGAACGTTGCCGAACCTTCTAGAAGCTTTCGGATCACCGCACCTACTCTTTGCTCCATTGAGTTCCTCTCGACGCGAGGATCCCAAATCACCATAACACTTGCCCTGAAATCCCATTCTTTGGTGTTCTTTCAAGCAAGCTTGGCGTGGAATAGTGCGCATGTCGCACGGGGCGTGACATCCTCCCCCACCTAATTTTGTGACGTCCTCGTCGCGTCTTGGAGGATGGGTCATTGGTTGCAAGTGAGTGGTCTTGGCTCCATGTTGATGCTTCCCTCTCATGTGTTTGCGTGGCTTCTTGGTGGCCTTCTTTAGCTTCACGATCTTGGATGGCGTTGTGGATGGAGGTTTGGCATCGGGCTCCAACTTGTCTTGGTGAGCCTCTTCTCTTGGCAATAACCTCCTTGGTAGCCTTTGGGGCGTAACATCCTTGTACTTTTCAAGGATGGCCTGGACACGTCTTGCTAATGGTCTTTGGTAACGCCAATGTTTTTCCCATCATCTCGTTCCCGAACGGTGGCAAGGAGGTTAGGATCTTCCTTCATTCCTTGTGTGAGTTGTAGCGCAGATATCATCTTGCTCTCGACCTTGGCTACACGCTCTACCATGACCATGCATGCTTGACTCCCATTGAGGATGTTAAGGGAGTTAGATACTGGTATGGGAAAAGCGTGAGCTTGGTCAAAGAACTCCATGCCCAACACTACTTGGAAATCGTCCATGGAGACGATGGTGAAATCAAGGTGGCCTTTCCATGCACCTAATTGCACTGGCGTTGCCTTGGACACACCCACTATGGCTTTGACGGGTGAGTTTATCGCCTTAATGGTGCCTCCTCCATTGGTATATTTGAGGCCTAACCATTTGGCCTCCTCAATAAAGATGAAGTTGTGCGTGGCTCCCGTGTCAAGCATCGCACGCACGTCCTTGCCATTGATTATGGCGCTCACATACATGAGACCCTCATTGGCATATGTGGGTCTCTTGAGTGCACTAATGATATGAAGAGAACCCATCTCCGCTTGGGGCTCTTCATCTTGGGTACCCTCATATTGAGCCGCGAGGGCATTGAGGGTCTTCCTATTTGGACAATCTCGCACCCAATGAGGGCCATCATAAATGAAACAAGGACTTTTGGGCTTTAGGGAATCAGACTTACCTTTGTTAGGCGTATCTCGTTTGTCCCCTCCAAAAGCCTTGCGTGCACCACCATCCCTTCGGTCATGTCCTTTCTTGGCATTCCGCTCTCCCCCACCTTTCCCATGGTTGGGCTTCCTTTCCTTGGATTGGGACGTGTAGTCAACGAGGGATTCGGCTATGGCTATGGCGTTATCAAGGTTTTGCATGCCACGCCTCTCAAGCTCAACCTTTGCTCAATCCTTGAGCCCATCAAGAAAGTAGAAGAGAGAGTCTTTTTCGGACATACCTTCGATTTCGAGGATGATGGTGGTGAAGTCCTTGATATACTCTCGTATGGTGCCGCTTTGCTTCAAGCGGTGGAGGCGACCCCTTGCCTCCTTTTCGGCATTACTTGGAGAGAAATGCTTTTGTAGCTCTCTCTTGAAGTCCTCCCATGTGCGAAGGACGACAATGCCTTTGCCCGCGTCGCCATGCTTACGACGCCATCACAATTGGGCTACATCGTGAAGGAAAGTAGGCGCAATGCCAATTCCTGAAGCGTCGTCATGGACACCTTTCGCCTCGAAATATTGTTCCAAGCCAAAGAGAAAGTTTTTCACTTCCATGGCATTGCGAGTGCCATGGTATATGGCGGGAGTAGGCACTTGCATGTTGGTTAGCCCGCTAGGACTTGAGTAGGAGCGGCTAGCACGTTCGCAAAGGTGCTTCTCCCATTCCGTGCGAGATTCCTCCACTTCCGCATGGATTACCCGCAACTCACGCTCCATAAAGCTTCGTAAGCTAGCGAGCTCTCGTGTGAGGTTTTCACTGAATTCGAGTATTGTAGACTTTGTCGCTTGGGTGATCTCTCCATAATCCGTCTCTAGGCCTTCGAGACGATCGGAAAGGCCCTCGATAGCATTGTCCATACTCGAAAGAGATTACTCTATGCTAGCAACACAAGGCTCTAAGGATTCCGAGGAGGGAACTTTGGACTTACCTCGTTTTCCTTGTGGGCGTAGTTGAGGTTGAGGTTGTTCCTCATGTCCGCGGACTTGCTCCTCCATGGTCACTTCAATATCGGATGCCATTTGCTCTTATGCTCGAACCTGGATCTGATACCAGCTGTCACGAGCTTAGGGTTTTGCGCAGCTTGCTCGTACAACACTTAGACAACTTGAACCTGAAAGTTGCTAAGTAAACCTTGTAGTTTGCTACTCGCTCAAGGAGAAGTTAGGACCATTGAGCTTAAGAGCTTTAGAGGCAACAAGAGAAGAGAAGAGAACTTAGAGGCAAGTGTTGCAAGTGCAAAGAGCTTTGTATTACACGAATGCTTGCTTACAATGCTTTGTATTTATGTATTGCTTGGTTTAGATTGGATTTTGTGGGATTTGTGGGGATGGTTTGCAAATGAGCCTGGAGGGGTATTTATAGTAATCCACCTCCTCAATGGACGGCTCAAATTTATTACATCCGACGGTCCATATTTTCTTTCTAGAATCATCTCCTTAAATATCTAGATATTTATCCTAAAATATCTTAGATATTTCCATGGAAGGTTCTAGCAACTTGGCTTGCTAGAGGATTCTAGAATGGGCTAGGCGTTCTAGGACCTTCCGTAGCCTTCCATACTCTTTTGCAACCTTCTTGAGTATTCTAGAGTCTTCTATGCCTTCCGCATGCATCTCATGACTTCCGGATCCTTCCAGATCTTTCCGGAATGTCTTGGAACGTTGCGGAACCTTCTAGAAGCTTCCGGATCACCGCGCCTACTCTTTGCGCCATTGAGTTCCTCTCGACACGAGGATCCCAAATCACAATAACAGTTACCCTAAAATCCCATTCTTTGGTGTTCTTCCGAGCAAGCTTGGTGTGGAATAGTGCACATGTCGTGCGGGGCGTGACACTAGGATCATTTTGAAAATTTATTTTAAAAAAATCCGATTAAATTAGGACAACAAAAATTTCGTTACATTTTTATCTAAAAAAATTATAATTGGAAATACTTTATTTTAATTTTATGATTTAGTTAAAAAAAGGGTACTTCAAGTGTGAATTTAGATAGGGCAAAGTAAAAAATAAAAAATAAAATTAAGTATGAATTTGTAATTTCTTAATAATTTTTAACGATTTTATTTCAAGTGAAAATTGTCTTTTTTTTTTTTTTTTTTGGAAACACATTCAAGCGAAGATTGAGTTAAAAAGTGAAGACATTACGGTTTTAAGCAATAATAGATGTTATTAAAAATTAATAATGTTTAGGGTAATGCTATGTGAATCCTTAAAATTACTCAAAATGGCCCAATGCTCAATACACTTGATAAAATAATTTTAGGAAATTGTTCAACAAATTTTTTTGTATAATGAGTTGACTCAAGATTGACTTAAGAATTATTTTTAATGATTGTGTTGATGCCCGAAAATTCACGAGCCATTTCAATGAGGACAAAAACAAACTCACACAAGCTATAAGCTCATGTAAAAGCCTCTAGGCTCAAAACATGCCACATGGAACATGCCATGCAACAACATGCCACATGCGTCATGCCATGCAATCCATGGAAATATAAACATAAAAAGGCCTTAGTTATGCAACATAATAAGCCCAAATAAACACTATGTTTAGTCAGCTTATCATGTAATCAGGCTAAATCCTCATGCCACTCATGGTATTTTAGAGCTCAAGCCAATCCAATTAAGTATATCTTCATGTACTTTTTGGAGCCCAACACCAAAGATAATACTATTTATACCAAGTGGACCTAAGCCATTGAAGGGGTTCTAGATGGGCTGTAATTTGGTTGACGTAAACAAAGGAAAAAATGCCCATATTTAATTTAATTTGCTAAAGCCGAAGCCCACTTAGGGAGTATTTTGGTTAAATGAAAAGCTAAATAGGAACATGGTGCTAAATTAAGGTGATTGAATTAGTGTCCCTCCTTGTGCATCGTCTACATAGTTATTATCATTTGCATTATCTATTTAATAATATAAAATTTTAGTTAAATTTTTCTCTTAACATTATCTTATACATTGTCACTTATGTATTATTAACCATAGCCCACCTTATCTAGATTATTTTACTTTAGTTTTATCTATTGGATAATATCTAGCATTATCATTGTGGTTATTTTATAGCAACATTATCATTCATCTTGCCATAAATAAGTTGTTGGCATGGCATTCACATTCATTGAGAATTAAATACAAACCCTCTATATAAGAACCAGACACCATCTAGTATCCAGTTTAGAAATTAATATATAGTTATCCCTTCCAACCCGAGTCACAACCTAAACACATTTCTTTTCATCCAAATCACTTATTTAGCATCTTCACGTCTAAACACTATCATCCAAATCACATAGGATTCAAGTTCAAATCAACACAACAAATTAGCGTCATTCCTTCTTGTTAATGCATCATCCAGAAATATTCCAATATCCAATCAATCACACATTCTTTAGATTTTGTCGTGTATTGGAATCCATTTAAGATATAATTTCAGCTACAATCATGCAATAAATCAAGTCAAGTCTCTGGCACATAAATTCAACAGTCATTAGGGCAATCATATAATTTATCATCATTTTCTTTCTTCATTTGCTCCCACCGCTAAGTGCTCCTAGATCCTAGTCCTATTATTTTTCAAAGTTCCCATCAATTACTTGCAACATGGCACTTCATAATTGGACATTACATCTCAAGACAATGTGGAACATCTCCTCAGAGTTGGGAAATAGTCTCTCAACAATAAAAAAGGAATTCGTCCTTTGCTACTTTTGGAAAGAAAATGATCTTGCTGTAATTTGCTCATTTCAATTAGGAGCAGATTTGTCATTGTACTACTATTGTAAAAAGAGACTTCAACAAATTGTTTTTATAAAGTAATTAAAAAATGAATATGTTGGAACTTCTCTAATATCATAGTAATATATGATTATAAATTACCTTAAAAGAAATGTAATGACGTAATAATAATAATAATAATAATAATAATAATAATAATAATAATAACAATAATAATAATAATAATAACACAGTGTGAATTTCACTCATTTTTTATTCTCGATAGAGGAAATAAGTAAAACTAGGAAAGAACTAACACCCTATTTGTTTTGGTTTTTTTCAAAATTGTTCTATAAAGATGCATATTTAATAATAAATTTTATATCAATATCAATCACGTATAATTTTACTCACATGCAATTTAAGCAGTGATATGTGTCTGTTTGTATATTTTGAGTTTTTATTTTTAAAATTTTGAAAGAATGTACGGTTAGTTTTAAATTTTTTTAAATATTGAAAGTAATACGGGGTTATATTGATTTCAATGTGTTGAAAAGTGTGCGTATTCGATAAAATTGTTTTTATGAAAATGTTGACAAATAATCTTTCTCCATCTTTCTTTCCTTTTCGTTGCTTCCATCTTTCTTTCCTTTCCTCTCAGTTGCTTTCAGAAGCAAAATCTTCGATCATCATCACTAGCTTGTTTCTTCTCGCTTGTACCTTCCAACCTACGATCCCTCTCATTTTGGTTTGTTTTACTCTGGTTGTTTACTTGACCTAAGCTAGGGTTTAACTTAACTTTTTTTTTTTTTTAATTATCTGCAATTAGCATGGGATCTACTTCACGATTTCCTAATCCTAATCAAATTAAAACCAATTACTGCATCAATTAAATCATTTGTTATCCTATCTTTCGATTTCATGTTATGTCATTGTCTATTTCATTTTCAACCTTTAGGTAATTGGACATTTGATTTCGTCAACTAAACTGAGGTGGTATTTGTTTTCTTCCACTTATCACTTAACACTTAAAGTGTTGAGATTTAAATCTTAAAATTTTTGTTTGTTTTTCCATTTAGCACTTATTTTAAGTGATAAATCACTTAATTGAAAAAGTGAAAATTTATCATTTTTTCTAATCACTATTGTCTAAATGAGGTGTTAAAAATTTTATGTCATAAATATCCCTACATATTAAAATAATATAAATTTTATCAAATTTTTTAATCATTATTGTCTAAATGAGGTGTTAAAAATTTTATTCCATAATTATTCCTATATATTAAAATAATATAAATTTTATCAAATTTTTTTATGAATATTATTTTAGTTTATTAAAAGGTACAATTTTGATATATTTGCGATTATTTTAGTATTTATTATCAAATTGTTATATTATTTATTACTATATTTATAATTATCATATTAAAATATGATAAATATTTTTTATAATTGGTAAACTTTCATTTATTTCTATTAATATTTGCGTTGAATAATAACTATTGAAAAATTTTATATCATTATAAATAGCGAGTTTTAAAATAAATAATATATTTGATAGAATTTTATTACATATTATAGGGACAGTTTTATTGAAACTTCAATTAAAACAATATATTTGTCAGTTAAAAGATCATATTAGTTTTTTTTCTTTTTAAGTTTATGAAATAGAAAACATTTAATTAATAGAATTATTCTTTTATGATTCAAAATATAGTCCTCAAAATGTAATGGATAAAATACTACTCTTACAAATTTTTTCTACAAATTGATATCACTTAAACTTGATCTAATTGGAGGAAAGAATTTTAAAAATTGATAATATTAGCGATATAGTAGTTATATAATAATATCATATGAGTTTATATAATATAATATTAACTATTTAAACGAAAAGAATTTTATTTAATTTTCATTAATAATTTTCATTAATAATTATTTAATTTTCATTAATTATTTAATGAAAAGAATTTTGATTTAATTTTATTAACTATTTAATTTTAAATGATTGTATAAATATAAATATAAACATTTTACATTTAACAAGAGTACAAAAGTCACATTAAAGGCAAAATATTCTCTTATCACTTTTTTAAGTGGTATCTAAAAGAGCAAACAAACATTCTATTAAGTGGTGTAAATTAAGTTCTAAAAAGTATTTAGATCTAAAAAGTGTTAAGTGATTGAAACAAACACCACCTGAGACGAAGCAAGAGAGAACGATGGAATAGTGGGTTTATCCCTGGTGTGAAACAAGTCTTAATTGAGTTATTGCGCTGTACAATCTGGTGGTATAAGTTCCGATTAGGGAAACAGGAGATAGTATGATCTACGGCGCATATTTGTGGTACAAGTTTCTAATCAAAGGGGATTGACAATTCAAATTATTCATCTAGAAATGGGTATGCAGTGGATCCAATCGCTATGAAATATATAATTTATGTCATTCATAAAGAAAATGACGTCCAAGACTCCAAGTTTATGTGATGAATATTGTAATAAACAAAGGACAAAAATACATATAATAAACAAAGTCCAAAAGAGACATGCAATAATATTTAGTCCAACCAGAATTTGAAGTTAACAAAAACATGTGTGTAAGTCTCACTTTGTCATTGCCCGTTACCTCCTTCATGTGCTGCTGCCCGTGCATTCTTAGAAAAATCTTCCACCTCTTCAGATGGTTTGTTTAAAACATCTTGTGAATATCTCGGCTGACACTTTTCCGCTTTATAGTCATCAAAAACGGAATCCTCTGGCCAGGGACATGGATCCTCTACTCTTGGTTTTGGCCTTCGTCTTGGTTTTATGATTGTTGAATTAATGTATGTGTCACCTGGTAAATAATATTAGTCCTGTGTTCAACACTACAAGTCATAAATATCTTAGCACAAAATAAAACAGCAACTTGAAACTTAGCGAACCTCCATATCCCTGGTACTTTAGTTCAATGAAAGGATCAGGAAACACGACAAGTCCAGGGGTACCTCTTTGTTATGCACAAGCGGAAGCGATAACCAACAGAACAACCAAATGCACAACCACAACTATGCCAGATAATTGAATATAATAGCAACTAAAGAGGCAACCAATCAACCACAATGCAGAAATAGAATACACACCAGGATTTAACGAGGTTCGGTATTAGTACCTACGTCCTCGGGTGCCGCTGAAGAAACTTTCCATTATCTTCAAAGAGAATTACAAACTTTTGGGCCACAATACAAATACCACAACTATTGGGTCAAATTGCAATTGCCCAAATAGTTGGGTCAAGCTGTAATTACCCAAACAATTGGGCAATACTACAAATACCCAAAATCAAAAGGGGAAAAACAAATATTACAAACTTTAAGGTCCTTAATGAAAGGCCCTTAAACTATGAGGTCTTATATGTGAGACCTTACAAATATAGGGGGGTGAAAGATATTTCACTTGGGACGTAAAATAATTTCCCATATGGCTTATTTTATAAGAGCCATATGAAACCAACACTTCACAAGTTACCGATGTGGGATCCTAAAAATTGCATATGAGCCAAATAATTAACAAATCTCCACCTTGGCGAATATGCCAACCCACCACAAAACTCTTCTTTTTCCCATATTCTCTGTCACAACTGCAACGCCTTCAAATGCGCCTAATGGCGCGATCAAACTTGTACAATGTTGATCAAGTCCAAACAATGACTGAACTTGATCGCTGTCACAACCTTAGTCAACATATCTGCGGGATTCTCGGCAGTCTCAATCTTCTAAAGTAAGATTATTCCTTCATCAATGATCTCCCACACAAAATGATACCGAACATCAATATGCTTTGTACGAACGTGGAACACTGGATTCTTCGCTAAATGAATAGCACTATGATTGTCAGAATAAAGAGTGATCTTCTTCTGCCCAATTCCCAATTCATCCAGCAATCCCTGTAACCAAATAGCTTCCTTCACAGCCTCTGTCATTGCCATATACTCTGCTTCTGTAGTAGACAAAGCCACTGTAGACTGTAAAGTAGACTTCCAACTCACTGGTGCTCTTGCAAGAGTAAATACATAACCGGTTGTCGACCGATGTTTATCCAAATCACCAGCATAATCTGAATCAACATAACCAATAGCATACTGACCATATGTATCATCCCTCTCACAGACTAAGCCAACATCTACGGTTCTCAACAAATACCGTAGAATCCATTTCACTGCTTGCCAATGTCCTTTACCAGGATCATGCATGTATCTGCTCACAACTCCAACTGCATGTGAAATGTCAGGTCTCGTACACACCATAGCATACATCAGGCTACCCACTGCATTAGCATATGGAACTCAAGACATATACTCTCGTTCCTCATTTGTACTAGGAGATAAAGATGCACTGAGCTTCATATGAGGAGCAAGTGGGGTACTTATAGGTTTTGACTACTCTGTAATGCTAAACCGTTGTAATACCTTCTTCAGATACTGCTTCTGAGTCAAACAAATCTTGCTTCTCCCTCTATCTCTGCTAATCTCCATGCCAAGAATCTTCTTAGCTTCACCCAAATCTTTCATCTCAAACTCTTGATTCAACTGAGTCTTTAACTTTGTAATTTCTTCGACATCCGTCGAAGCTATCAACATATCATCAACATACTAGAGTAGATAAATGAAAGAACCATCACGTAGCCTCCGAAAATACACACAATTATCAAATTTGCTTCTTATGTACTTCTGACCCATCATAAACTGATCAAATCGCTTATACCACTGTCTGGGAGATTGCTTCAAACCATAAAGCGATCTTTTCAGTTTGCATACTAAATTTTCCTTACCAGCAACTTTGAATCCCTCTGGCTGAGTCATATAGATTTCCTCTTCTAAGTCACCATGTAAAAATGCAGTTTTTACATCTAATTGAACTAGTTCCATATTCATATGAGCTACCAAGGCCAACAAAATTCTAATGGAAGAATGTTTCACAACTGGAGAAAATACCTCATTGTAGTCAATTCCTTCCCTCTGAGCGTAGCCTTTAGCCACCAACCTTGCCTTGTAGCGGACGTCATTCTTGTCAGGAAATCCATCTTTCTTTGCATATACCCACTTGCACCCAATTTCCTTTTTACCTTTCGGTAGTTGAGCTAGCTCCCAAGTTTCATTCTTCTGAAGAGATTGCATCTCTTCCCTCATAGCTATCTTCCACTCATCAACCTCAGAACATCTGACTGCCTCTCTATAAGTGGAAGGAATATCAGCATCTACAATTGGAAGTGCATAGGCCACCATATCAGCAAATCGAGCAGGTCTGCGAATCTCACGTCTTGGCCTATTAACTGCAATAGATTCTTGTTGCTGTTGAGTTTCCTGAGTAGAACCCTCTCTATCATCTCCCAAATCTCCCTCTGTCACAGGAGTACCATCATCTGTCTCAACAGATCTAACTGGGTTCAATGTCGTCGTTTCAAACTCCACCTGCTGCTGAGTATGCTCCACCTGCTGTGGAGTACCATTCACCTTTGTCTGGTTTTCTGATTTTTTCAACATTGAAGACTCATCAAATGTCACATCTCTGCTGGATATAATCTTCCTCGAACTAGAACACCAAAGACGATATCCTTTTACTCCAGAAGCAAATCCCAAGAAAATCGCTTTCTTGGCTCTAGGATCCAACTTAGATTCTTTCACATGATAATATGCAGGAGAACCAAAAACATGTAAAGAATCATAATCAGAAACAGGTTGTTCAGACCATACCTCTAATGGAGTTCTATCACCAATAGCAGCTGAAGGTAGACGATTAATGAGATGACACGCATAAGTCACAGCCTCAGCCCAAAACTCTTTGCCCAACCCAGCATTGGACAACATACACCGAACTTTCTCCAGCAAAGTCCGATTCATGCGTTCTGCCAGCCCATTCTGCTGCGGTGTACCTATAACAGTAAAATGACGTACAATACCTTCATCTTGACACAATTTTAAAAACTGATCACTGCAATACTCACCACCATTATCTGTTCTAAGATGCTTGATCTTCTTGCCAGTATGTGTCTCAATCATCTTTTTCCATTTAAGGAAAGCACGAAGTACATCATCTTTTGATTTCAAACAGTACACCAAGTTCTTCTAGAAAAGTCATCAACAAAAGTAACAAAGTAGTGCCTACCTCCCATTGATGCGGTCTTGGTAGGTCCCCACACATCTGAGTGAACATAATCAAGAATACCCTTGGTATTATGAATAGCGGTGCCAAATTTCACTCTCTTCTGCTTTCCCAGAACACAATGCTCACAGAAATCCAGCTTGCAGGTCTTTGCACCTTTCAATAAGCCTCGCTTTACCAAACTGAATAAGGCTTTCTCACCTGCATGTCCCAAACGCATATGCCACAGTCTCGTAATCTCTTAATCTGTATCATTATCAGAAACCATAGCAGCTGATCCAATAATTGTACTACCATTATAGTAATACAAGTTGTTCCTCCTAGTGCCTTTCAATACCACAAGAGCGCCTAAAGTGACCCTCAGAATACCATCTCGAATAGATATACCACAGCCTTTAGATTCTAAGGCTCCCAAAGAGATGAGATTCTTCTTCAACTTCGGTACATACCGAACATCTGTCAGAACTCTAGTCAATCCATCATGATTCCTCAATCGGATCGAACCTATCCCAGCAGTATGGCAAATATCATCATTGCCCATATACACAACTCCACAATCAAGCTCCTCAAACTGAAAGAACCAATCCCGATGTGGACACATATGATAAGTACAACCCGAATCCATAATCCACTCATCAGAAACAGAAGTGGATGGATGACCAACTAGACATATATCTGAATCACTATCATCTTCACGCTCAACAACACATGCATCAGAAACAGCCTTGCCCTTATCTTTCTTTTTCAACTTAGGACAATCTTTCTTCCAATGCCCTTTCTCACGACAAAAGGCACACTCATCTTTTCCTAATCTACCCCTCGACCAAGACTTTCCCCTTTTTCCTGGTTTTCTACTATGACTACGCCCTCTCACTATCAATGCATCTACTAACTCATCCCTATGTTCCCTTTGATCTATCTTACGAATTTCATAATTCAACAAAGCAGAACAGACTTCTTCAAAAGATAGTTTATCTTTCCCATGGATAAGAGTAATGCACAAATGATCTAATTCATCCGGAAGTGAGCCAATCAATAGCATAGCCTTAATTTTATCTTTGAAGGTTTCATCTAAGTTTAACAAATCAGCAATTAACTTATTAAACTCATCAATATGAGAACTGATGCTCGTACCTGGTTTCAACTGGAGACGGAACAATCTCTTTAATAGGTACAGCCGATTCTCATTGCTTTTCTTCATATATTTGTTCTCCAGCGCCTTCCACAATTTGTTTGTAGATGTCTCCTTCGTGAACGAATACTTTTGTTCTCTACACAAGCAAGAGCGAATCAACCCACAAGCTTTTATATTAAGCCTGTCCCAATCTCTGGCACTGATATCTTCTGGTTTTGTTTTTTCCAGAACAATATCCAAATCTAGCTGATACAACCCGTCCAACACCTCACTCTGTCATAAGCCGAAATTATTTCGGCCATCAAATTTTTCAACATCTATTTTTGCATTTGTCACAGTTCCTATTTTCTCAGATATAGTAGACGATGAAGCCATTACTGCCTCTCACAAATAAGCTCGATACACAAATCACCAACAACCAAGCTCCAAACAAACTATTATATTCAATAACTAGCAATCCAAATTCAATAGCCCAGAACATTAGTAAGTGCTTCAATGAAATAGCCACTAACTACCCAAAACCTTTGGCTCTGATACCAATTATTATGCACAAGCGGAAGCGATAACCAACAGAACAACCAAATGCACAACCACAACTATGCCAGATAATTGAATATAATAGCAATTAAAGAGGCAACCAATCAACCACAATGCAGAAATAGAATACACACCAGGATTTAACGAGGTTCGGTATTAGTACCTACGTCCTCGGGCGCCGCTGAAGAAACTTTCCACTATCTTCAAAGAGAATTACAAACTTTTGGGCCACAATACAAATACCACAACTATTGGGTCAAATTGTAATTACCCAAATAGCTGGGCCAAACTGTAATTACCCAAATAATTGGGCAATACTACAAATACCTAAAATCAAAAGGGGAAAAACAAATATTACAAACTTTAAGATCCTTAATGAAAGGCCCTTAAACTATGAGGTCTTATATGTCAGACCTTACAAATATAGGGGGGTAAAGGATATTTCACTTGGGACGTAAAATAATTTCTCATATGGCTTATTTTATAAGAGCCATATGAAACCCACACTTCACAAGTTACCGATGTGGGATCCTAAAATTGCATATGAGCCAAATAATTAACACTCTTTAGGTGACAATGGAAAAGGGAAAGAGTCAGCTTCCATATCATCATCTATAATTATGTTATACTGAACAAAAAAATGCAAGAAACACTATTTGCCATTAACCTTCTCTACCTCTTCTTTCGACATTTTCACCTGAAACCCTCCAAAAAATTGTGTTATGGCACAATAATAAATTCTTTGCTTTGCCGCCTCCAAGCTAACACCACCAAAATTACTCAAATCAAACTAGCCTAAATAATATGAATTTTAAAGTACTAAGCACCAAAGTCCAATTAGCTATTCGTATGCGTTTTTTTTTAAATGTTTTTGACTTGTTATCAATCATATCATCCCGATATTTCAATGTAATTATTTCTTCAGTTCAATGTAATTGTTTTTTAGCTTGTCAGAAATTTTCATCTCGATGTACCATGAATGATAAGGACAATTAAATTGAACTTATCAAATATTAAGAAGTTATGAAAGATTTTTATGGTTAAATAGAACTCTTTGCAAATATTACCTAAAAAAAATATATATATATATTGCAAAAAAATGACCGGTGACTTGTGAAAGAGCTAAATATCAACAAATATAGATAAACTTGATAAGAAACAAAGCGTATTAACATCTCTAACAAGCTACCCATTATTTTGAATTTGTAAAAGCAAGCATAATTTGAATCTCAAAAGAGAGATAATTGTTGATTGGCAGAGCAGTCGGTGACGTAAATTCTGTGTACTCGTAATAATAAAATTTATTTTGTATTGGGGTATTTGTGAAATAAAGTTTGGTTACGAGGGTGTTTTCAGTGAGATGCGTTCGAGCAATGAAATTTACTTTTGTACGGGGTATTTGTGTAAAATGGTTTAAGTACAGTAACTAGGCAGATATAATGCTGTTGCAATTGTTTCAAACGGACTTTTAAGCCATAGTTTCTTTCTGAGTTTTATGTGAACATTCGTACACAAAACTTCTGAATTTTATGGATTTCCAATAACTGCACTTTCACTCTAAAAAGCCAAATTAATATTAATTATAAGAAAAAAAAAAAAAACCTACTATTGAGTCCTTTAGCACAAGTCTCTCCATAAATCCTAATCATCTCTTTGCTGTAAATTACTTCAAACTTCAACCAAGATGTAAGTGAAATAATTAAAATCTTTCACTCAACCACTTAAATGAAGAAACAAAAAAAAGACAAAAATACTAATTCTGTTACAGTAACCGATTCTGTTACAGTATTGATGAATAGTAATCCAAGTACAATTCCTATGAGCAGTGTTACGTTATAATATCTGATGAACAATAATTTCTATTACAATACCAATAAAAATCATAATTCTACTGCAGTCAATGAACAGTGATTCCATTACAGTGATAAACGGTACTTGCGACAGTTAATGAAACAGTAATATGCTACAGTGATGATGAATAGTGACACTTTAGTATCGATAAACAGTGTTCCTGCTATAGTGAATGAACAATAGTCCACTTCAGTACTGACGATCAACAATAGTATGAACAGTGACTCACCGTGAATAATGTCGTGATGAACAATTCCATTGTGAAAATTGCTTTGTATTTCTCTGGTGTTGAGGTAGAAGAAGAAATTATTAAAGAAAGAATGACGAGTGATGTATCTGGAGTCATATATTTATACTGTAAAATATTTCCGTTGCTCCTTCATCTTCAACCTTAAAATGTCCATAATTATAGCGATTAAGTTTGACCATTTAATTCGCACGAACGTGTACAATGTATTTTTTATTAATTCAACTTTACCAATTAAATGCATTAGGCCCACTTTATTATTTATTAAATAAGCTAACTTAAAAATTGTATTAGGCCTATTTATTAATAACTCAATTTGTGTATTTATCAAAATAATTATATAACAATCCCCCTCAATTTCAAAAAATGCACAATGAACAACTAGAGAAATATTTAGAATTTAGTGAATATGTATTGGTGCCACTTAGGCTATAAAACAACCATTGGATAACTCATCATGTCCCAGAGGAATTTGGTGATATTTAAAATTTCTATGAACCAATTTTCCTGTGCCAAATTCAGTTGATTAGCTATCCTAACTAAACTCTCTTTGGATTGTTGTTGTGCGGTTTGGCACTTTAATGGCCCTATGCCTACTTGGTATTAATGAGTGCTTTAGAGATACTTGCCTTAGTTCTCATAGGAATCGACCCAATTCCACACTCATAGGTGAACCTCTATCAAATGTGTACTATAGTTTAATACATCACCAATCATTAACTGGGCTATGAAGTTTATTAAGAGTTTGCTACTCAACCTTTTTCAATGTGGTTAGTACAATCACGCCTTAGGGATGACTTCTTACTTTAGAGAAGTAAAAGTTGATAGTACTATTAAGACAACAAGTAACTTGTTTTTACCCTTATGAACCTACTTCATCGGATCACCAATTATATAGGTAGGGTTACCATCACTCTTTTCTTATGCTTTAGGCATAAGTCCCATCCCCCTTGATGTTTGAACCACTAACCTCCTATTTAGTGGATTTGTCAGAGGATCAGCCAAATTTGACTATAACCTTACAAAATCTAGGCTCACTACCCCAGATTCTAGCAGCTGCTTAATAATGCTATGTCTCATTCAGATGTGTCTACTTTTTCTATTATAAATTTTACTCTTAGCTTTTGATATGATAGCCTGACAATCATAATATATAGAAATAAAGGAAGGAGGGTGAGTACTAATGGGAAGATCTGCTAAGAGGTTCCTTAACCACGCAACCTCATAACATGCCTTCTCTAAGGCAATCAGCTTAGACTCCATGGTTGATCGAGCTATACAAGTTTGCTTAGCTGACTTCCAAGAAACTGCCCCTCTACCAAGGGTAAATACATAGCCACTAGTGGATTTTTACTTCATTTGTTTCAGTGATCCAGTTTGCATCACTATAACCCTTTAACACTAGTAGAGTTCTACTATATTTAATTCTATAATCAATGGTGCCTTTTAGATATTTTGCAACCCTCTCTAAGGCAGTCCAATGATCCTTATTAGGACTTTGAGTATATCTACTTAATTTGCCTATAAAGTATGCAATGTCAGGCCTTGTACAATTCATTAAATACATAAGGCTACCGATGATTTGGGCATACTCAAATTGATTAATATTATGTTCTAAGTTTTTCTTTAGATGGTTTTTTGCATCATATGGAGTAGCCAAACTTCCTTAAAAACTTTTTAACATAGTGTTCTTAAGATGACATTAGACCATCATTAAATTTTGTAATTTTAATGCCAAGAATAACATATGCTTCTCTCATATCTTTCATATCAAAATTTGAAGCAAGAAACTTTTTGGTCTCATTTATCAAATCCATGCTTTTACTAAAAATAAGCATGTCATCAACATTAAGACAAATAATCACATAAGTGTTATTATCAATGAATTTAAAATGTACACATTTATTTGAGTCATTAGTCACAAATCCATTTGACACTAACACTTGATCAAACCTTTTATGCCATTGTGTTGGTGCTTGTTTTAATCCATATAAGGATTTAACAAGCTTACACACTTTATATTTATTACTTGGGATAACAAAACCCTCAGGTTGGTCCATATAAATTTCTTCATCCAGGTTACCATATAAAAATACAGTCTTAACATCCATTTGATGAACATATAAATTATTAATTACAGCTAAAGCAATTAATACTCTAATGGATACAATTCTAGAAATAGGAGCATTAGTATCAAAATAATCTATGTCTTTCTTTTGTGTAAATCCTTTGGCAACTAATCTTGCCTTATCTTTATCAATTGATCCGTCAGCCTTTAATTTCCTTTTAAAGATCCATTTGCACCCTATTGTTTTAGTTTCTGGAGGTAGATCAATAATCTCCCAAGTATGATTGCTCATAATTGAGCCTATCTCATTATTGAAAGCCTCTCTCCAAAATGGAGCATCATAATTGAGCCTATCTCATTATCGAAAGCCTCTCTCCAAAATGGAGCATCACAAGAAGTCATAGCTTCTTCAAAGGTCTGAGGATCATTGTCTACAAAAAAGACATAATCATCACCAAAATTGGTGGCTTTTCTCAATCTCTTACTTCTCCTAGGTTCAAAATCTAAACTCTCAGGAGGATTACTCTGTGAAACATTTAAAGGTAAAGATTTTTCAACATTAGGCTTCTTAGGAAAAATAGATTCAAAGAAATCTGTATTCTTAGATTCTATAACTGTATTTGCTTCAAACAAATTATTAATAGTTTTAAGAACCAATAATCTATAAGAAGCACTATTCTGGGCATACCCTATAAATATATAGTCAACAGTTTTTGGTCCCAACAAACTTCTTTTAGGTTCAGGTAACAACACTTTTGCAAGACATCCTCAAACTTTAAAATATTTGACCTTAGGTTTATAACCTTTCCATAATTCATATGGTGTCTTACCAGTTTTCTTATAAGGTATTCTATTTTGTATATGACAAGCTGAAAGAATGGCTTCCCCCCAAAAATTATGTGAAGCCCCAAAACTCATTAATAGTGCATTCATCATTTCTTTTGAGTGTTCTATTTTTTTTCAGCCACTCCATTTGACTCAGGTGAATAAGGAGGTGTTGTTTCATGAATTATTCCATGATCTTCACAAATTTATTAAATGAGTTCAATTCATATTCACCCCCTCTATCCGTTCTTAATCTTTTGATTTTCTTATTAAATTGATTTTCAACTTCATTTTTATAGATTAAGAACATATCAAATACTTCATCTTTATTCTTGGAAAGATATATCTTAGTATATCTGGAGAAATCATCTATAAAAGTTATGTAAGATCTTTTACCCCTTCTAGTCTTGGTATGTTTCAAATCACCTAAGTCACTGTGAACTAAGCTAAGAAGTTCAGTTTCTCTATTAAGAGCAGTCTTACAAGTTTTCTTTCTAGACTTAGATTCTACACAAATATCACATTTTTCAACATTTGAAAAATTTAAATGTAATAATAAACCACAATCATAC
This sequence comes from Boswellia sacra, assembly GCA_013180625.2. Taxonomy (NCBI): domain Eukaryota; kingdom Viridiplantae; phylum Streptophyta; class Magnoliopsida; order Sapindales; family Burseraceae; genus Boswellia; species Boswellia sacra. Next base: position 23,286 of record SNVD02006922.1, on the reverse strand, counting down.
ATTTTTTTAATACAAGAACCATTCACATGACCTAATCTGCCGTGCCATAAATCAACAGAGTCAATAATATAACCAAAAGAAGAAGATGCACTTTCATTAATAGTCGCATTGAGTACATTGAGCTTAAAGAGTTCACCCTCATAATACCCTTTTCCAACAAAAACCCCATTTTTTGATATCACAATTTTATCACTTTCAAAAGACACCTTTAACCCAGCTTTCCCAAGTACAAACACAGAAACAATAATATATCTAATATTTAGGACCATGCAATAATTACTTAGTGAGAAGATTTTGCCAAAAGTAAGTCTGAGAAGAACCTTTCCTTTGCCAAAACTGGAGCAGCAGATCTTGAGTCACCAAGATAAACTCGTTCTTCTCGTTCTTTCACTAGAGTATAATTATAAAATTGATTTCTATTGCCACATATATGTTTAGTAGCTCTAGAATCAATTATCCACTCTTTGTTTTCTGCATCTACCATATTAATTTCTGAGACCACAACTGTAGCAATAATTTCTTTTCTTTCAGCCAAATTAGCCTTAAGAGGATTTTTGTCTCCTTTTCTATTATTATTCTTGTTCTGGTGTTTATACCTACATTGATTGGCATAATGAGCAGGTTTTCCACAAACAAAGCACTGCCCTTTCTTCTTAAAAGTGGGGTTATTTTTGTTGACAAAATTTTTATTTGAAGTTTTTGGGTGTTGTGACTTTTTTGAGGAGATTTAGAAATATTCTCTACTACATGGGCCTTAGAACTCATTTCTTTGGCCTTTTCAGCTATATACCTATTTCTATTTTGCTCCTCAATTCTAATATGAATAATGACTTCTTCAAGACTCATTTATTTTCTCTTATGCTTCATGCTATTTTTATAATCTCTCCAAGAGTCAAGTAATTTTTCAACTAAACACCCAGTTGTAAATGCCTTTTGGAGTTCAATATCTTCATTTTTTAGATAATTTATAAATATGTGATAGTCATGAATTTGAGTCGTCACATCTTTTTCTTCTACCATTTTGTAGTCTTGGAAATTTCCTATAGCATACTTTTGAGAACCGGTATCCTCTATGTTATATTTTTTTCCTAAGACTCTCCCATATTTCATGTGCAGTTTTATAGCTACAGTAAATATCATATAACTCATTTGAAAGAGTGCTTAATATGGTGTATCGACAAACCTTATTGGCTTTTTTCCGCTCTTTCACTTTGTTTTCCCACTCTTTCAATGATTGTGACGCTCCTTCTACCGGCTTAAAAGGTTCTTTTGTGGTGAGATAGTTTGCAAGGTTGAAAACATCCAAAGTGTCAAACACTTTTTTTTGCCATCTCTTGAAGTGACTTCTACTAGAAGGCTCAATCTTTGAGATGTCAGGAAGTGATTTTGTAGCAACTAGGGCAGCCTCTATCTTGGTTAAAAATTTGTCTTTAGATTTGCTGTGAATTACTTCAAACTTTAACCAATATGTAAGCAAAATAAGTAAAATCTTTCACTCAACAACTTAAATGAAGTAACCAAAAAAGAGACAAAAAAGTAATTCTGCTACAGTGATCGTTTCTGCTACAGTATTGATGAAAAGTATTATGCTACAATATCTGATGAACAGTAATGTCTGCTTCAGTACCAATAAAAAATAGTGATTCCAGGTCCAATGAATAGTGATTTTGCACAGTACTGATAAACAGTAATTATGCTATTGTGATGAACAGTATTCTGCTACAGCAATGAAACAATAGTCTGCTATAGTTACGATGACAGTGATCACTATAGCACCAATGAACAGTGTTATGCTACAGTAACGATAAACAGTAGTCCGATACAGTATCGACAATGCATAGTAGTATGAATAATGACTCTTCGTGAAAAGTGTTACAGCATTGTGAACAGTATCATGTTGAATAAATTAATTGTCAAGGCGTGCAATAAGGCACTGACCTAAAGACCAAATTCTACCCCCTCATGAAATCTATTCCGGTGCAATCAGGTTAATGACAGTTTGACCTCCAGGCTCTAATGGTAGTAAATTTCCTGTCAAGGTGCACTCATTTCCAGAAAATAAAGAACAAACAATTAAATGTATTTCTCTAGTGTTGAGGTAGAAGAAGAAATTATTAAAGATAGAATGATGAGTGATGTATCTAAAGACATATATTTATATTGTAAAATGTTACCATTGCTCTTTCATCCTCAACCTTAAAATGTCCATGATTACACGTGATTAAGTTTGACCACTTAATTTGCACGAACGTGTCCAACGTATTTTTTATTAATTCAACTCTATTGTTATAAGTATTAAATAGACCTTAAAACCAATTAAATGTATTAGGCCCACTTTATTATTTATTACATAAACCTAACTTAAAATTGTATTAGACATATTTATTAATAGCCTGATTTGTGTACTTATTGAAATAACTATATAACACTCTTCTGGCGAGGGCCGCGGATGCCCGGATCACGTACAAACAAGACAGTGATTGTAATCAAGACTCTCAAACACCATCTCGAGCATATTATTGCGTCAGTCCTAGAAAACTTGAATTCAACAACTTTATTATCTGAAACCGTCGGATAAGATGGGCAGGCTTCGACATCAACAACATCAACTTTATTCTTTGACACTATCGAATAGGATGCGCAGGCACGCTATTGAATGAGGGAAGTCAAAAACAAGCAAGTCTCTCGCCGTACATGTTGTTATGATGACAAGGAAACTGAGGGTTTAATGAGTGAGGAAGGGGAAGGGGCGAGACAACGGTGCAGAGCGATGAGGCTTGGGAGGACTTGATAGAGACGAAAATGTGCCATGATATTGGGACTCATAAGCAAAATTTTAATGCTTACACTTAGCAAACACGCCTTTTGAGGAGTTGCCAATGAGTGATCGTGCTCTTCAACAACTACATTAATATTAAAAATGCTTATTTTGGTCTTCACAGTAGCAAGTTTTGAATTACAGCCCTGTTGAATTACTCCTCGATGCCTTTTCTTTTCAATAGGTATACCTGTAGATGATATTCCTTCTTTAAAACATACATAATATTCCTTTCTTATAATCTCATTTGTATCTTGGTTCTTTTTACTAGAGTTGATTGTAACACTAAATCCAACGTCTTTTGCATATTTATTATAAAAATCATGCACTTCATCAAGTGATGTAATTTCTTGGCCTATTTTAGGCTTCCGATCATGAGATACTTCAGGATGCAAATATCATCATTAGAAATTGGACATAAATTGAATGACTACTCTTTACCAACTCCTTCAATGTGGCTCTTTCGTTCAATAGAATCAACATCCATTTAATAACAAACTATTCAAACAAAATAAATTCTTAAAATATAAGAAATTCTCGACTCCACAAACAATTATGCAACTAAGAAAAAACACATGACAACTCTTTAATATTATTGAGTTTTTCCTTATGCTTAATTATATAAAAAGAATTATGATAAATTAAAAATTTCAATGATCTTAAGAATAGAACAAAAATAGAATTTCTTATATTCTTCATATACAAATTGAAATTTTCTATTTAATATGGAACAAAAGGTCAGTAAAGCATCATGAATAATAACCAGGCACATATCGTTAATTATTTTGGCCATTCTTCAACTAGAATTTTTTTTCTTTGTGCAATGATAAATCTTAATAATGCAACGATAACTCGTAATAATAAAAATAAAAAATAGATTGTTACTACATTGATGATCACACAATTTTTTTTCTCTATATAAAATGGTCATATTAACTTTTTGTAAACCTTGATTAATTAATGAAGACAATAAATAAATAATATATAATTTAATAAAATATTACCCTAAGCAATTATGCAAGTTTGAATTTGTTGGCTGCCGACTTCATTATTGACCAAAAGAATGGCCACAATTGTATATCAAGGAATTGAATGAAGTGAAAATTTTACTATCTCTAACACTATTAAAAGATATAAGATAAATTGTAAATAAACAAAATGGGGATCTTAGCTAAATCATGTATTTTATGTCTTGCTCTTTTTGGTTAGTTATTTTCTGTGCATAATTCTTTTTGATCTGGAACTTGCTTGAGTTAAATCAATTTTACTCCTAGCAAGCTGGTAATTCATAAAATGAGACCTATATCAACTTTCAAGAATTTTTTATTGGTTTGTTAAGGTTTAAACTATCTTAGCATATACAGGGTTATCTAAAAAGAAGAAAGTGCAATTGATTGCTCTGAAATCAAAAGGTGGGGCTTTTCCATGGTGGCAGCAAGTATAGAATCAACGATGGATGGTAGGCATAGATAGTACAAAACGTTGGGACAAGATAAAGAAAAAGTTGGTTGATCAATACTTACCACTATATTATTAACAGAACTTGTAATCCAATATTGAAATTGCAGTCAAGACAATTGTAGTATTGATGAATATACGGAGGAGCTTAATAGACTACAAGCACATAATAATTTGAATTAATCTAAGCAACAACTAATTGAAAGGTTTACTGGTGGCTTGAGACTGAAGATCTATTAGGATAAGTCATTGTAAAGCATTATTAAGCTTCATGAAGTAGTGGATAAACCAAGAAAGTTTGAGAATCAATTGGTGAGATAACAATCTGCTCCTAAGGTCCAAATACTAATGCAATAATTTACTTCCTCTTATGACCAATATTCTCAAAACAGGGCTACAACTGGACCAAGCAGTGGCCAAGGTAATGACAACAAGTAAAGAGGTAGTGGCAATTATCAAAGGCAGACACAACAACAATCAAATGGTCAACAAATAAGACAACCATAACAAAATAGCCCATACGCCAAGCCTAATTTTGATAAGTGTTTGAAGTGTGATGGAGTTGGTTATCGATCCAACGGTTGTAAAGGGAAAAGAATGGCTAATTTTGTGCCAATTGAGGGGAATAGTGAATCTAAAGAGGAGGTTGATTCTAAAATTGAGATCATTGAAAGACATGGTGGAGAATATGTATCATGTGTTGTTCATAAAACCTTAATTGCACCAAAGGCAGTGGATGAATCACAACATCACAAGATTTTCAAAACGGGGGGCCATTAACAATATGATTTGCAGATTAGTTATTAATGGAGGTAGCACAAAAACATTTTATCGAAGTGTTACTAAATGCTTTGAACCTTAAAATGAAGTGTCACCCAACACTGCACAAGCTTGAATGGCTGATGAAGAAAACATTGGAGCAAGTTAATAAGGTATGTCCTGTGCCTATTTCCATTGGGAAATTATAAAGACAGTGTTTTGTGATGTTGTAGAGATGGACATCAGTCATGTGTTGGCTGGGAGACTATGACAATCTGATAAAGATGTAAGGTTAAAGGGAAAAGACAATACATATTCATTTTGGTGTATTGGAAGAAAATGCTCTCAGTACCTACCACAAATAAAAAGAAGAGGAAGATTCCTCATGACGTGAAAAATTTATTCGCATGTCATGATGATGGTGATGGTGATGACAAAGAGCGGTTGTACCAAGTAAACTCGACGACAAGGTTTTTCCTAGAAGAGAGGAACTGATGTAGCACAATATGTAGCCAGCCAGAAGTTTAGTAAGATTAATTGACTTTTTTCCCAATTTTGAGTCCTCGTTGTGTAATGATTATATTAATTACTTTCTAATTCATGTTTGGCTTACTTATTTTGATTTGCTTGAGTTTAATTAGGATTTTTACTATTTTAGGAAGTCAAATATTATTTTCTGTTTAACTAGGATTTTAGTAATTTAGGATATATAATTATTCATAAGTTTTATTTTCATAATATGATTTTTACTTGTTTTACAAGAATTATGACCTTAAACTATAAAAGGGTACATTTAGCCTTAGTTTTGTAATTTGTTCATAATTTTATCAAATAAAAGTAAATATGTTACGATCCACATCAACTAAGATCGTAACGTACCACCATGCTTCCGACGCCGACATCCACGGCAGCCCACTCTGGCCTTTCCAGGTCGCCCCCTCCGCAACATGGGCCTCACGTGGGATAGCTCTGATACCAATTGTTACAAACCCATAGGTAAAACTCACCCTTAAAAACCGGCTTGTAAAGGGAGGGTACCCATAAGCTTATAAGCCATCAACTAATCCCATACTTAGTCGATGTGGGATCCTAGCAACATTGTAATCATCTCCATTGTATATGTTTGCATTGGTAACAATGAGATCAACATCTTGCAGGAATGCTGAACATGCGACATACTGCCCAGAATCAACACCTCTGTATCATTAATCATTTCCTTGTACCCACAGCCTTGATGAATGTTAAAGTTCCACTTTCCGCCAAAACCACAACAATTGTTACAAACCCATTGGTAGAACTCATCCTTAAAAACCGGCTTGTGAGGAGAGGGTGCCCATAGGCTTACACTTAGTCGATGTCACCCTTAAAAAACGGCTTGTAAGAGGAGGGTGTCCATAGGCTTATAAGCCACCAACTAATCCCATACTTAGTCGATATGGGATACTAGCAACACCATCAACTAATCCCATACTTAGTTGATGTGGATCGTAACAAAATATTAAATTTTTGTTCATCAATTATCTTTTCTTTAAGCTTCTGCATCAATATATCTATTAAATCGAGATCTAATAGGTCCTCCATAAAGCTTTCGGTCAATCGGATTTCATATATATATATATATATATAACACATTTCATAGGATATATATAACAAACACACATATATATGTATTTTGTTGGCGAACTTTTTGGGATCTTCTATGGCTTGAGTTAACTTTGTCCAGTGGCCTGAGTTAGCTTCGTCCATCAAATTTCGCACTTGCTGCATTTCATACGTGGTTTTGGTCATGAGTGGGGGACAAATCGCTGCGACAAAGGACAATGGGTTGAGGTTTCAGATCCTGTCCAAGTTTTCCATGTTAGTCCTTTCAATTTTAAAAATTTGAATCTTCCCCCCATCAAGTGCAGTTGAGAAAGTGAAAGGTTTTGCGAAATCGATTCAAGAGCAATCCGATATATTTTAATTAGTTTTCTTGATTACTGCGATAGCATGTTCTTATTAGTTGTACAAATGGCTTCTGGTTATACAAGTTAGGCTTTTGATTTATTTTAGATTAAAAAATGTACATATTTTAGTGAAATGTTGATGTTTGGATTTTGCAGGTTATACTTGTAACTGATCAGTTTCCTGGACCTCAACTGGATGTGCCCCATTAAATAGCCAGAGGAACCTTTCCTCTTGAACTGCCGATTTGTTAGTAGTGAGTTCCTAGGCATATACAATTCAATAAACGTTTTTGCATATGCTAAAGCAGCGAGGTCATATGCTAGAATTCCACTGGTATGTCATTCAAATTTGTGGTCAGTTAAGCTCGATTCTTGTTTATTTTCAAATTTTTGTCATGGAGATAAAGTTTGAGGCTTCATTTGATGATTCAGAAGTACCTGAATTCAGATGAAATTGAAAAATTTACAAGAGGTTTGAGTTGAAGATGCTTTCATAAGCTTCAATTTTTTTCTTTTTCTTTTCACGATCGATATCTCAAACTAATAGGCAAAAAATCGATTTTAATGTCACTAGGTTATGAACGTTTATGTATGATACCAAGTTAAATTTGATTCTTATATATGTATATCATTTACGTAGAGGGGAAGACACAATAGGCAATTTAATACAAGAAAGGCTACTTTTTCTTTTCTATTTTTTCGGCGTCTACAAATGGCTATTCTGGTTTTATTAAATAGAAACTTATATTGAATTCATGGACCAGCTGTACTATTAAGTGGTTAATATTGGTTATGCTAATGTTGAAACTTTTTATTTAAGATAATTATTATAATTGCTTTGATCCTGTTTAATTAATGTCATTATTTATCATCATTTATCGTTTGTGCTTTTATACGCTTTTTCTTGCTATGAATACTTCATATTCAATATTTTATTTAATGTTGGTAACATTTTGTGCTACTGATTTGTTGGGTAAATAATTTTAATTTATTCGTTGCAGGGCAAGGTTATTAAGTGGATGGTGGAGAGTTGTTTTGTCAATTTTTGCAGGCCGGATAATGCTGCTCAATTTAAGTAGTTACAAACGGTTTTTTTCTTTGTTATTTTAGAATAATGCATGAATGATATTTTACATTTTATAGATGGATGATATATACGAGTTTTTAAAGTTCATTATTGATGTATTTTTATTATGGCTTTTAAGTTTTAAGAATTTTTTTATAATTAAATTTATAATTTTTCTAATATATGATCAAAGAAATAATTGTAATTTCAAATGAATCAATTAGCAAGGGTATAATTTCTCATAAATATAAAAATCAAGGGTTGAATGGTAATTTTATGTTAATTTACTATTAAAGAAAAATATATTTTTTTAATAAATTTAATAATAAGGAGTGAAATTGTAATTTTGCAATTGTTAAAAATTAGAGTTAAAAATAGTTATTTTAGCAAAAATTTTCTTTTTTTTTTTAAATAGGCTATCTTTTACGTTAGTAACCTTCTTAAGGCAAATGAGAAATGTAAATAAATAGGAATGACAAAATTTGGGTGTGGGAATGTGATTAGCACTTCTACATTGGTATTAGACTATGAAACTCTTGTCTAAACCCCGCTAAATCCTTAGATATTTTGGGAGTTTTTAATGCGGGTATTTGTAAGAGTCAGGAGGCAACACTTGTGCTTAAAAAAAAAAAAACTCTGGATTCTCTTGAAGATTCCCAGCTTTTATTTTGTTTTAAAAAAAATCAACTTTTTTAAGTAATTTAATTAATGTTGCCTATAGTAGCATTAGAATTTGATTGGCAGTGGTGGAAAAGTTTGTTTAATAGTCTTCCATGCATCGCCATTCAACAGGTTCGAATCACAATAGTGAATGGCAAAAGGTTCTTCTCGATTTCTTTTTCAAAAAATAATAGATAGTACCGAGGTTATAATTTTTATCTGTGCTCATTAAACTAAGAGGCTCATAGCTTAGGTGATTAGGATTTGAAACTTGCACGTGAATTTGCTTTGGCTAAAATGCCTCATCTGCAATAAGCCTTCACATTTTTTAAAATGAAAACTTATACGGTCCAAGTTTGAAATAAGCAAATGGACTTGAGAGCTAGTTATGCTAAACCATCGATGGATCAAATCTAAAATGAGCAAATGGACTCAAAGCAAGTTAAATTACACAAATTTGCAACTTGGCATTAGGCTTCTATTCAAATAAAGACCCTCGAGCTTGATCACAGGAAATCAACCCTTTATACCATTGCGATGTGGGCCGTGTACAGGTTTTCCTCAGCAAAACACTACTACAAAACAGACCTTTTACGGCGGGCCTAAACTGCCGTAAAAGCTCTTTTACGGCGGGCATACGGCGGTTTAAGCCCGCCGTATAAAGTGGCGACGTAAAAAGTATTTTGACTTTTTACCACGGTTATGGCCCGCCGTAAAAACATTTATACCGCGGTCACCCAGCCCGCCGTAAATGAGTGTGTTGTTGTGGTCGAAGTATTTACGGCTGTTTTATCGCCCGCCGTAAAAAGCTTTAACCGCGGTCATTTCGCCCGCAGTAAATGGATTTGTGATTGTCGTGTGAATTATTAACGGCGGTTTATTGGCCCGCCGTAAATGTTTTTATACCGCGGTTAGCGTAACCACTGTAGATTGTTCTCGTTGTCTGAATTATTAACCGCGGTTTTGTGGCCCGCCGTAAAAGTGGCAGAATGTGGTTTAGACAACCTGTTTACATATCCATACTTTTTTGGGATCCTGTTTTGTTTTCAAACAATTCATTGCATCCATAACCAAATTAAACCAATGCACCGCACCTGGGCTTCTATTTACTTTGAATCCTCGAGCTTGATCACCGGTATTGCAGTATGGGTCATAGACGAGTTTACCTCATAAAATTGGCGCCGCATCGCACCTAAGCCTATGTTCACTTAGAAACCCTTATCCTTGTGCCTGATCACTAAAAATTAAAGCTTTCCCCTGACTAGACTGTGCGGGGAAGAATGCCGGTATCTAACCTGAGTGGGGAAAATTGCCATCTGTAGCTATAAGATGGCTATCGATGCAAAAGACTTTTGACTCTAATGTAGAAAAACAATTTTCTTGTCACAAGAAATTTACAACGCCATTTGCTTGTGTCTGCTCTTGGAAGGCTGTAAGCCGAATGTAAAAAATTTTTTGCATCGGCAAATCCCATGACGTAAAAGACCCTTTTTTTCTGTAGTGAATAGAGAAACCTACATGTGTTAAAGATTTATGTTGAATTAGATAATCCAAACGTACATATTTTTCTTGGATAAAATATTTGTTGATGCACGATTTCCAGACGGTCGGAAAGTAGGTTGGAGCTTGAATTGTACGTCGGATCCAATCCTGAAAACAAAGAAAATAGTCAAAGGTGCTGGCGGTGGTGCTGTTGAAAACCCTCCGACGCCCAAGTTAGCTTCCGGCACACCGAAATTTTCTAGGAGAATTTCCTAGAGAGAGAAGCTCTAAAAAACGAAGAAAATTTAGAAAGAGAAAGAGTTTAGAAAAGTGTGCATACCTTAAGTAAAAATTTGGAGGGTTTATATAGGCATCAGGATGATTCATTGTGGGACCTAGATAATAGGCCTAAATAACGGGCTTCAATAATGGGCTTACTGTATTAGATTTAATTAAGACCCAATTTTGTTATGGCCATAACGGTAGTCCCCCCAGGCCCAAGTCGACTAACGGGTTGACGTAGGGACGATTAAGTTATTCAGGGCTATAAATTAAATATTAGTAGAAGGCCCAAAAGGTGAGTTTTATCATACATATAAGTCTAACGTGACTTGAACCCTAGGTGGGCGTCACAGAGATGGAAATTATATAATTGACAAATGTTGATGCGGACTTTCTATGTATATATATAAAATCTCTCTTAATTTTTCCACTATCCTTGCCGCTCATCTTAGAATCCCTAGCGTGTCGACGTAAAGCAAGAAGTCAAAGTTGGGAGGCAATAAGACAGCTGTAACAAGGAACAAATTGCGTCTTGGAAGAGGCAAGTTTGGAAGGCTGCCGCGTGAGGTGTTCCAGATAAACACAGTAGGAGGTAAAGTTTTCCTTCTCCCTTCTCTATTTAATGAATATTATTCAAACATTACGACTTTGAGAAGAAAGATTGCGAAGACTAAATGCATGATTTGCTCAATATGCTTTTCCGAAAAGTTTTGAATATGCATGCATGGTCCAAAAAGGTAGGATACATGGCTGCGGGACACATAGCATGTAGTTTTAAAAGCTTGAAAAATTTTTTTATCCAGGTGGCCACTATAGAAATAAGGTGGCGGCTAACTATATAATCCAAAGCACTGGAAATATACTTATACAAGTTTGAAAATACTTTATTAAACCAACATGGACAAAAGCCTACTTAATAGAGATATTTACATGCTTTATAAACATGCTTTATATTATAAAATATATACAAAAGTGGGTTGGTAACGAATGACCCGAAGCATTCAAGCATGATAGGACTGTACTAATCATGAAAGCATGTTATATAATATATTATATTTCATAAAGCATGTGTTTGTATAATATAATATAGGAAGATATGGATGGTAAGTCATGAAGAATATTAGATGCAATAATCGTTTGAACAACATGTAGCATGTATTTTACTTGTGTTGACCCAACTAAGACATAATGTCCACGCAATAAAAAACAAAATTATGGAGCCAAAATAAAAGCTAGACAAATAAATGCATGCGGACCCGTAAACTTGTTGGAGGTGGCATGTAGAATGAAATGAGCGTGAAACTATTTGTGATGTAGTGAACCTGTTATAGCACATGGGCATAGCCAAAACAAGGTGAAAATTCATGGCTTTGTGCCATTGAAGTGTTGTTTGCGTGGACCTGGAAGCATGACTGGATATTGGAGACAAATTTTGGCAAATTGAAACTTGCAGGAAGATAAACCCGTGAGTGAGTAGAGTTGAGTTTTTGGTGTGGACTTGGCGATGAAACGACCATATGAGAGAAGGAAAGTGAGGGAAGAAATAAAATAAAAATGTAGTAGTGGAGTGCATGTGCATGGCATGATGAAAATGTGTCAATGTAATGGATGATTTGTAACAAGCGTAAGCATAAGCATATAGGAAATAGTTTAAAACTCATTCAAACATGTTGAACTATACATTAAAATATTAAGAATGGTGTGCATGTTAACCATGGTTCAATAGCCATTTTATATGCATAATCATATATAGCTAGGAAGGCATGATATTGGATACGAAACACTACAAGCAAATTGGCATGGAGAATCGCAAACACTACAAGAAATATAACTTGTTACAACATTAGTTTACAGCGTTTTTCAATAAAAGGTTGTAAAAAATCAACCGGCCAACACCCTTGCCCCTCTTTACAGCATGTGCACGTTGTGTATGCAAATAAAAATATTTTTACAACGTTAAAATAAAAAACGCTGTGAGGTGTTATACCTGATACAACGTAAAACTCTGCGTTTTAGGGAGAACTATAGTAAATTTTTTTTCCCATTCGCGGGTCGTCTAAAATTTTTCCCGCTTACCTTTTCACTCATACCCCTTGCCCAGCTCCCTTTCTCTCATTTTATTTTGACCTAGCCTCTTTGCTCCTCTTCCTCTTAGTAAATTTGGTGATTTGCTACTGATCGCCTCCTACTCACCTCCGACGTTGCCAATATCTCCTTTTTGGTTGATGAAGATCAAGTTGAAGCTGTTGCTAGACATAAATATCGCGAGATCGGCATTGCTTGTTCGACTTCCTCTCCTCTGCCTCTTCCCCTACCAACGCCTCAAGTTTCTGAGTTTCACTGGATAGCGACTAGTAGAATAACCCATCATCATCATCACTTCATGAGATTTTTTTTTCCTTCGGCTGTCCAATGAAAGATACCCTCTTGTGTCTATATGCCACTGCCACCTGTTCATCAACAAAGGTTCATTTAGTTGTGTCCAAATACCGGGATTCTCTACTCCTAAGCTGAACCTTGTTGGTGGAAGGTTTGGTGGAAAGTTGACCAATGTTCGGTATTTGGACCATATCTCAGAGAATACTTGTCCAAATTGCATGAATCCAGTGGCTGTGGAAAGCTGAGACAAAATGATACAACTTTCATGTTTACCGCAAAGCTCAATTCAATCAATTTGAAAGTCAAAAACGTGCTGCAATTTGATAAAAAGTTTGGTAGACGAAAATGTGGAAGAATTGGTAGAAAGTTTGGTATAATAGTTCCATTTCATCACCTATATAAGGACAACTTGAGGAGTTGAATGGAGGAGGCTGAGAATTTCATTATATCATTGTGTATTACAATTCTCTCTTGTATTTCTCTTTACAAATGATGGGAATGAATTGTAAGTTAGGCTAGAACTCTTGGTAAGGCTAGAGATGAAATTATATGTGTAGTTTGTCTACTTCTCCACTTTGATTCTTCCTCAAGGGCTATAAAGTATGTATGTTTGTTATGTTTTAAACTCTTTCTCATCTTGTGATTTCTTTTTAAATCCAGAAATTATACTTTTCAATTTCATATAAATTCAGTCATGCTTTCTTTATGTGATTCGTGTTGAATTATAATTATTACTGGTAGTTTCGTTTTATGAGTTAATCTTTTACTGCAATATTGTCATGTGATATATTGTCGCTCTTGGATAACTTGTAAGGATGAATGTTGTTGATAAATATTACTTGTAAAGAGTTTATGCATATCAAATACATGTGTTTATTAATTGTGCTATACTATACATATTTTCTGTTTGATTGTTTGGGATGTGAAACTTTCAATTGAGTTATAATTGTGAATCAAAGTGGGGATTAGATTTATAAAACATATAAATGATTCTCGATGCCTTACCTCTTAATTACAATCGATTGTTTTCAATTATTAAATATTGTAATATCTTTAGAACCAATCACTTTAAAGTTAAATTTTACATCTTTGTTATCTTTTTAATATTTTTGTTTTACCAACCTATTTTGTCGAAAGCCTCCTTGTGGATACGACACCTCAACTTATACTACAATAACCGCGGTATATTTTGGGCGTAATCAAAATTTGGCGCCGTTGCCGGGGAGGTAAAATAGACGAAAGACGGTTTGTATTTTTCATTTCTTTTTTTTTTTTCTTCTTTGGCCTAACTTGGCCTAATTTGCCTAATTTACCTAACTTTGACTAATTTCCTAACTATACCTAACCTTATTTCTTTTACTTGTTAAAGGTTGGCTTTGCCACCTTATTTATTTTATTTTACTTGTTAAAGGACGGCTCTGCTGCCTTATTTTTTTTACTTGTTTATTTTATTTTACTTGTTAAAGGACGACTCTGCTACCTTATTTTATTTTACTTGCGCATTTTATTTTTCTTGTTAAAGGACGGCTTTGCTGCCTTATTTTATTTTTCTTGTTAAAGGACGGCTCTGCTGCCTTATTTTTTTTATACTTGTTAAAGGTTGGCTTTGCCACCTTGTTTATTTTATTTTCTTTATTCTATTTATACTTGTCAAAGGTTGGCTTTGCCACCTTGTTTATTTTATTTTATATTCTGCATATACTTGTCAAAGGTTGGCTTTGCCACCTTGTTTGTTTTATTTTCTTTTTTTTCTATATATACTTGTCAAAGGTCGGCTTTGCCGCCTTGTTTCTTTTAATTTTTCTTTTTCTCTTATTCTCTCTAATTTTTTTTTATTATTGCTTTTTGATCTTATTTGAGAACTTTCTTGTGTGTAAAAAAAAAAAAAAAGAGAGAAAAATAAATTGTGAGGATGTATGAAGCAATCTAGAGACAAACGAGGGAGATTTATGAAAAAATCAGAATTAGAACCACAACAAGATTTTGCAACCGAAGATAATCCAAATCTTAGTTCATCTTCATCTTCTAATTCTGATACAATGAGTCAACATGAGGATAGCCCTGTTAAAACTCTAAAAGATTACTTACATCCTACCCGCACAACCACACCATCATGTATCATATTTCCACCCAACATACCAAAACTGGACTTCCACCCTGGGATGATACACCTTTTACCAACTTTTCATGGTTTAGATAGTGAAAACCCTTATGTCCATGTAAGGGAATTTGAAGAAGTAGTAGGCACCTTTCATAGTCATGCCAATGCCATAGATTCTGTCAGGTTAAAATTTTTCCCTTTCTCCCTAAAAGACAAAGCAAAGAGTTGGCTATACTCTTTGAGGCCGAGATCCATAGGAACTTGGGCAGAAATGACCCAAGTATTTTTCAATAAATATTTTCCGCAACATAAGACTAACGACCTAAAAAGACAAATTTCCTCTTTCTCCCAAAAAGATAGTGAAACCTTGTACCAAACTTGGGAGAGATTCAAAGAGTTGTTAAACATGTGTCCTCATCATGGGTATGAAAATTGGCGCTTGGTTAGTTACTTCTATGAGGGACTCACAATTAGGGAGCGCCAATTTGTTGAAATGATGTGTAATGGGGAGTTCCTTCAAAAAGACCCTGAGGAAGCCATAGAATTCCTCAAAGACTTAGCTGAAAAAGCCCACACATGGACTGGACCTAGTGCTACAGATAGCACAAATAGGTCACGACCTAGTGGAATTTACCATCTTAGGGAAGAAGACAAACTTAAAGCCCAATTAGAAGTCTTAACTAGGGAATTGGAAGTCTTGAAAACCAAAGATAGGAAGGTCACCCACATGGTTGCTAAGGTTGAATCACAAGATACATGTTTTGTTTGTGGAGAGTTGGAACACTTAGCTCAGGATTGCCCAACTTACAGTGAGATGAGAGGAGTGTACGAGGAACAATGTAACACCTTAGGGATGTACAAAAAGCCTTATTCACCCTATTCTGAAACCTATAATCCAGGTTGGAGAAACCACCCAAACTTTAGTTGGAAATCGAACCCCCAAAACAACAACCAATGGAAGCAGGAACAACAACCATCCAAGTCTTATCAAGCACCTCAATACAATGCACCACAAGTTAGGAATTCCTTACAGGACACCTTACAAGCATTTATGGAGGCCCAAAATAAGACTAACCAAAAATTTGAAACAGTTCTTACACAAGTGGTGGAAGAGAATAAGGAGATCAAAAGTCAAATCACTAAGCTAACTAGCGCTTTGACCATACAAGAGCGAGGTAAGTTTCCATCTCAAACTCAGTCTAATCCAAAAGGGCAACACATGGCACAAGCCTCTACTTCTGACACACAAAATCTCAAAGAGGTAAATGCCATCACTACTCGAAGTGGTAAGATCTTAAATGAGCCTACATTGCCAATCAACACTACCATGGAAAACAAAGATGTTCTCCCACAAAAGGAGGACATTTTTGAGAAAGAACTTGAAAAGAAATTTTCGATTCCAGTGCCTTTTCCCCAAGCTCTCAGATCTAATGGGAAAAACTCGAAAGTTCAACGTGAGATTCTAGAACACTTAAAACAAGTTAAGATTAATCTTTCCTTGTTGCATGTAATCAAACAGGTTCCGGCTTACGCCAAAGTTATCAAGGATCTATGCACCATCAAAAGAAAGCACCATGTCAAGAAGACTGCATTCTTGACGAAACAGGTAAGTGCAGTCATTGAACAGAAAACCCCACCCAAGTACAAAGATCTAGGGTGTCCTACAATTTCCTGCCAGATTGGGACACATGAAATCAGTCAAGCATTGTTAGACTTGGGAGCAAGTGTCAATCTCATGCCTATTCGGTTTACTTACAATTAGGACTTGGAGAGATCAAACCTACATCCATAGTTCTACAATTGGCCGACCGATCAGTCAAGAAACCACGGGGAATAGTGGAAGATGTTTTATTACAAATTGATAAATTTTATTACCCTGTTGATTTTCTTGTTTTGGATACTCAGTCTGTGGTTAATATGGAGTCCAGAATTCCTCTTATTTTAGGGAGACCTTTTCTTGCCACTGCTAATGCTTTTATTAATTGCAGGAACGGTCTCATGAAATTATCATTTGGTAATATGACTCTTGAGGTGAATATTTTTCATATTGGAAAGCAACCACGAGAGGAGGATGATTGCTACCATTCATATATGATAGACATACTTATCTCAGAGGAGGCTTATAGAAAACAGGATTTTGACTCTTTAGACTACCTTCTTGATTCTGAATTTGAAGATTTATTTTATCCTGATGATACGACTAATGTGTTTGGTGTTTTTGACTCACAGGATAAAAGGACTCGATTTTGGCAACCACGCTTTGAAGAATTGCCTCGTGGAAGAGAGAAGCCAAAACCCTCTAACTTAGAGGCTCCAAAAGTTGAACTTTCTCCATTGCCCAAAGGTTTGAAGCACGTTTTCTTGGGAGCAGGTGATACCTTTCCTGTTATTATTTCTTCAGAACTTAGTGTTAAACAAGATGAAAAATTGATAAACTTGTTAAAAGAACATAAGTCTGCACTAGGATGGACTATAGCTGATATTAAAGGTATTTCTCCATTAATATGCTCCCATAGAATCCATCTAGAGGAAGGTACCCAACCTCGTAGAGACCCCCAAAGAAGACTTAATCCAACAATGAAAGAAGTGGTAAAGAAAGAAGTCTTAAAACTATTAGATGCAGGTATAATCTATCCAATATCTGATAGTCAATGGGTAAGTCCAACACAGGTAGTGCCTAAGAAATCTGGAGTAACTGTGGTTCAAAATGATAAAGGAGTGTCTGTTCCAACTAAAGTAGTAACCGGATGGCGGATGTGCATTGATTATAGGAAATTAAACACAGTCACCCGAAAAGACTACTTTCCATTGCCTTTTATTGACCAAATTTTGGAACGTGTAGCTGGTCATCCCTTTTATTGCTTTCTCGATGGGTACTCAGGATATTACCAGATAGAGATAGCTCTAGAGGATCAGGATAAGACTACCTTCACATGCCCTTTTGGTACTTATGCTTTTCGTAGGATGCCATTTGGATTATGTAATGCACCAGCTACTTTTCAACGTTGCAGTATTTTCTCAGACATGGTTGAAAAATGCATGGAGGTTTTTATGGATGATTTGACTGTTTTTAGTAACTTTTTTGATTCATGTCTACTTAACTTAAAATCTGTTTTGAGTAGGTGTGAAGAAAAAGGACTTGTGCTTAATTGGAAAAAATGTCATTTCATGGTGTCTTCTAGGATTGTTTTGGGACACATTATTTCAGAAAGAGGAATGGAGGTTGACAAGGCTAAGATCGAGTTGATCTCTAAATTACCTACACCTAAAACGATAAAAGATGTCCGATCTTTTCTAGGGCATGCTGGTTTTTATAGGAGGTTTATACAAAATTTTTCTTCTATATCTAGACCATTGTGTAACCTCTTATTGAAAGATGCTGAATTTGTGTGGACTCAAGCTTGTGAGGACGCATTTCAGACATTAATTGCCAAACTCACCACTGCCCCTATTATGCAGTCACCTGATTGGAGCCTTCCATTTGAGATTATGTGTGATGCCAGTAACTATGCTGTAGGAGCAGTCCTTGGTCAAAGAAGGGAGGGCAAACCCTTTGTTGTTTACTATGCTAGTAGAACCTTAAATGATGCTCAAATGAATTATTTTACTACTGAAAAGGAACTATTAGCTGTTGTTTTTGCCTTGGATAAATTTCGTTCTTATTTAATTGGTTCACCTATTACTGTGTTTACTGACCATGCAGCTCTGAAGTACCTTTTTTCTAAAAAGGATGCTAAGGCCCGTCTAATTAGATGGATTCTTCTTTTACAGGAATTTGATCTAACCATTAAGGACAAGAAGAGCGTCGAAAATGTTGTAGCAGATCATTTGTCTCGTCTTGAGTTCCATGATTCCACTAATGTCCAACCCATTCAAGATGATTTCCCTGATGAACATCTTTTCACTGTAAGCCAGGTACCTTGGTATGCACATATTGCAAATTACTTGGTTTGTGGAGAAGTTCCATCTAACTGGAGTGTACAAGATAAGCGTAAGTTCTTGGTTGAGGTACGTAATTTTTATTGGGATGATCCTTATCTTTTCAAATATTGCGCTGATCAAATTATGCGGCGTTGCATTCCTGACAATGAAATTGCTAGTGTCTTAAACTTTTGTCATAGTGCTGCTTGTGGTGGTCATTTCTCAATTAAAAAGACTTCCGCAAAAGTTTTACAGTATGGACTCTATTGGCCTACTTTGTTCAAAGATACTAACAATTTTTGTCGTTCGTGTGAAAAATGTCAAAAGTTGGGTGCTCTATCTCGCCATCATATGATGCCTCTTAGCCCTATTCTTGTTATTGAGATATTTGACTGTTGGGGTATTGACTTTATGGGACCTTTTCCAGCATCTTTTGGTTATCTTTATATTCTTCTAGCTGTTGATTATGTGTCCAAATGGGTGGAGGCTGTGGCTTGTCGTACTAATGATAACACAACAGTGGTAAAGTTCCTAAAAGAAAATGTGTTGTCTAGGTATGGTACGCCACGTGTCATCATCAGTGACCAAGGGACACATTTCTGTAATCGTTCTTTTGAAGCTTTGATGCGTAGGTATGGTATTCTTCATAAGATTTCCACCGCATACCATCCACAGACAAATGGGCAAGCTGAACTCGCAAATAGGGAGGTCAAGCAGATTCTAAAAAAGACTGTTAACCCGAATCGCAAAGACTGGTCTTTACACCTTTCTGATGCATTATGGGCTTACCGCACTGCTTACAAAACTATCCTAGGAATGTCTCCATATCGCCTTGTCTATGGGAAAGCTTGTCATTTACCTGTTGAGTTAGAACATAAAGCTTATTGGGCTGTTAAAGCCCTTAACTTTGATTTGAGTGTTGCAGGTCTTCAAAGAAAGTTACAATTATCAGAAATAGAAGAATTGTAGAATGATGCCTATGACAACTCCAAGATCTACAAGGCTAAGATGAAAGCGGCTCATGACAAACAAATCTTGAGGAAAAACTTTGAGCTAAATCAACGGGTTTATCTTTATGATTCTCGATTGCATTTACACCCTGGAAAGTTGAGATCTCGATGGACTGGGCCATTTGTCGTAAAGCACGTTTTTTCCAATAGAGCGGTGGAGATTGAGGACCCCACCGATGGGCAAATTTTCAAAGTTAATGGGCAACGATTAAAAAATTATGTGGAAAGGGAAAGCCAAATTATGTGTCTCGAGGAGATCTCTCTTGTGCCTCTTGTCTATTGTAATTAATCAGGTTCTATCTGTCTGATCTGTCTGTACCATATTTTGACTTTGTTTTTGCTTTTATTATTTGGTTGTCTTTGCTTTTATTATCTGTCTGTACCATATCTTGACTTCTGTACCATATCTTGACTTTATTTTTGCTTTCATTAACTCGTTGTCTTGGTTTTATTATATGTTTGTCCTATAATTTTTTTTATTTTCTTTTGCGTGTTTTTATTCATTTCCCGGTTAAGTGGCGGATACGGTACTCCGTGATTATTTAAGTCGGTTTTCCAGTTCCCTAAAAACTGTAACCCAAACAAAAATCGTGCATTCTTTTACCTTTCAAAATGGATACGATTCTTTCAAACCTTCGTAGACATTTTCCTTTTCTTCCTCCAAATGCATTACTCAAAATTTACAAAGCACGGTTTGAGAGGCTAAAATTATTGATGCTTATGGGTTTACCTATTGATGTACGATGGTTAATTGAAGCCAAAGTCCGATTATCTGGTGAATTGTCAAAAAATCTTGTTTCTTTTATGCCTGGTTTGGGTAAAAGCTCTTATTCAAAAAAAACGAAGAGCAAATAAATTACAAGTTTGTCACAAATGTGCACGATGGACCTGTAACAAGCGATGTCGCTCTTTAGGATATGTGTCTGTAAATCGAGAAGATAAGATTCAGTTCATTAAGGATGGACTGAGTAAAGAGTCTCTAGATAATGTCTTGTTGACTCTTGAGACGCATTCTTGTGGACTTGTGCATCAAGAGATTTTAAGATTATGGACACAATTTCGAGAAGAGCGAGAACGCTATAGTCTCGGGAATCTGACTCAAAACGACCCTGTTTGTCAATTTATAAGAAAATTGGATGGGAAGCAGATCCCCAACTCATAGAAGGTGTTTAAGCCGTTACTGGACGTAAAACCAGAGGAAGATGTGAGCCACAATCACAACTACCTGTACATATGCATGCTTGCCGTTATTTTTGAATGCCTACTTTTATTTTATTTTATTTATTTTTATCTTTCACGTTTTTCAAATAAGCAGTTGAGCTACCTATATAGATGTCATTATTGTAATACCTTTTTGGATTCTATAAATACATCTCATGTTCTTCATTTGTATATACTTAGTGAGTTGTATCAAAATGGAGGGAACCTCAGCCCGTCGATTCAAAAATATTTGTGTATTTTGTGGATCTCAGCCTAGTAAGAATATAGCTTTTATGGAAGCAGCTCATAATCTTGGTAAGGTTTTAGCTGAAAGAAAACTTCATTTAGTTTATGGGGGAGGTAATCGTGGGTTAATGGGGTGTGTGTCAACAACTGCATACTCAAGAGGAAGTCAAGTTTTAGGCATTATCCCTAAACCTTTAGTTAACATCACTGGGAAAACAATTGGAGAGGAATTACAGGTATCATCCATGCATGAACGCATAGCTCGTATGATTGTAAATGCAGATGCCTTTATTGCTTTACCAGGAGGTTTTGGAACAATGGAAGAAATCTTTCAAGTTGTCTCTTGGGCCCAACTCAATATCCACCAGAAACCCATAGGTTGTTGAATGTCAATAATTTCTTTGATTGTTTATTGTGTTTTGTTAATCAAGCTGTGGAGCAGAGATTTATCTCACAATCAGCACAACGGATCCTTGTTTCTGCCTCAACTGCCGAGGAACTAATTGATAAATTGCAAGCTTTTGTTTCTGACCCTGACCCTGAAGTATCTCAAATTGATTGGTTTGTGGGAATGAGCAATAAGAGCAAATTGGATCTGTCACTTCGTTTGTAACTTTTCTTACTCCTGGCTTTGTTCACAACATTTTTCTTTTGATTTAGTGTCTTTCAGGTTTGTTTGTTTCTCTTGAATAAATGAAGCTTCAGGTGATGTCTCCTATACTTTCTCTTTCTATATTTCAACATTGAGGACAATGTTTCGATCTTGTTGGGGGTAGATAGTAGACATATGTCATATTTTGCATTGTATTATAAAAAAAAAAAAAATCTATTGGTCTAAGAATGGCTGAGTAAAGAGTTCATTATCTCTTGAGACGCATTCTGGATCTATTAGATCAAGAATGGCAGAGTAGGGAGGATAGTTTTGACCTTTTGATAACGCATTCTAACTAGTTGATTTGTTTTTATTTTTAAGTTGTATTTCTTGCACAGCTATTTATTGCATGTGTTCTCGGTAATTCTTGTGTAAATGAGTTTGTTTTTCTATCTAGGTATGATTTCAAAATTGTTTGGTTTGAGTCACCTTTTCTACTTAGGTTATCAAAGAATGATTTCTGAAATTATTTTAAGCACAATGATAAGCCTTGTGGTAAGATGGATGATTCAATGTATATAGCCAAGAGAATTCTCATGTTTAAGTTCACATTTTTTTAATCTCACACATCTTTTGTGAGTGAGTGGAGAGGTTGAGAAAACAGCTTATAAACTTTTATTGATCCTTTGAATTGATTAATCTTTGTTTAGAGTGTCATTTCTCAGATTGAGGGATTATTTGATTGTTCAGCTAAAGGACGATTCAAAATGAAATTTCAATTCTTGTAAAAAATAAAAAAAGAACAAAAGAAAAAAAACAAAGAAAAAAAAAGTTAAAAAAAAGTAAGTTCGATTCAATAATGTCTCATTCAAGTTTAGAAGACATTAAAAAAAAAAAAAGAGAAGTCAGTTCAATTCAATAATGTCTTCATTCAAGCTTAGAAGACATAAGTTTTATGAAGCAGTCTTGCTCATCAAGCTCTATTTATTTTTGTTCATTTAAGATGAATGAAGTCCTAAAGCTGGTATGTTGTAAGAATGGTATTCTAAACAATTGATTTTCCTATCTTTGGATCAATGTTAGTTTGTCTGTCTGTCCTTAAATGTGACCTTTTCTTGAGTGCTTATCTGTTTTCCAACTCCATGAGAAAGATCTTAGCCTTTTTAAACAGTTATTTACCCGTGAGGATATGGAGTTGAGGCTTTTACATGGAGTCATTTTCAAGGCTATATGTGTTGTGGTTCGTGGTAAGAAGGTTTTGGCTTGATTCACATGTACTCAGTTTTGGAAGTTATGATTGAAATAACCTTTATAGCAATCGTGATCTTGAATTGACATTTTGTTTGAAATGCTGAAGTAGTTCTTC